>VTFQ01000009.1:3449198-3889198 GCA_036281575.1 Ancherythroculter nigrocauda
TTCTGTAAACCAATCAACAGTTTTTCACCGCAGCATTTTTACAGTCTTTTACTGTTAAAATCACGGTCATTTTTTACAGTGCAGTCTTAAGTGACAAGACTGGAAGAGTGTATGTAAGAACGTGTCAAAGAGCCCTGCAGTTTCATAAAACCTTTTATAGTATTTTAAATAATATTATTTTTAAAGGAGTCATGGTGTCACGGACAGAAGGAGACAACAGAGGTAATACAGTTCAAAAAAGGTTTATTATTGCAGGTGGCAGAGGTGGGGAGAATAAACAGGTTAGTAGATTGAATGATGACAGGTTGAATGAACTTAGCTGGATGATAACAGTCTCTTTGTATTTGTAGATGATGGTGAGCGGATTGGTCTGGACTGAAGACAAAGGATGATGAAGGTGAGGGATCTCAATTATGAGATGAACAGGTATGGAACCAGGTAAGTGACACATGGCATGAGATGCTTAAAAACTAATTCAAGAAAGATCACATTTGACTGGTATTGAAAGACTAAATTAAATTCGTAGCAGGTTTAGCAAAGTAAGGAAATGGGTTATTTTACCACGGGTCCAAGGACTTGTGACACTAAATATATGGCAAGTATTGTAGATGTAAGTATGCCAAATGAAATAACACCTTTTCACTTACATACAGGGCTCTTTGACATGTTCTTACACTCTTCCAGTCTTGTCTCTTAAGAACTGTGCCCGGTTGCATAAAGCACCTTAAAGGGTTAGTTCACCCAAAAATGAAAATAATGTCATTTATTACTCACCCTCATGCCGTTCTACACCCGTAAGACCTTCATTAATCTTCGAAATGCAAATTAAGATATTTTAGTTGAAATCCGATGGCTCAGTGGCTTCATAGCCAGCAATGACATTTCCTCTCTCAAGATCCATTAATGTACTAAAAACACATTTAAATCAGTTCATGACATGTGAGTACAGTGGTTCAATATTAATATTGTAAAGCCACGAGAATATTTTTGGTGTGCCAAAAAAAACGAAATAACAACTTATTTAGTGATGGCCGATTTCAAAACACTGCTGCAGGAAGCTGGTGTAGTATTTTTGGCACAGAAATACAGTACTCCGTCATTCGTCCAACTCGTGTTTTGAAACTTTGGCCATGTTTAGCATGAGAATCCAACTCTTTAACAGTGTAAATAAGTCAGAATATAGCATTATACCCCCCTTTAAGCTTCAGAGCGTTATGAATCAGCGTGTCGAATCATGATTCGGATTGTGCGTCAAACCACCAAACTGCTGGAATCATGTGACTTTGGCACTCCGAACCGCTGATTCGACACACTCATCATCACTATTTAAGTCTTTATTTTGTTTTTCTGGCACACCAAAAATATTCTCGTGGCTTTATAATATTAATATTGAACCACTGTACTCACATGAACTGATTTAAATATGTTTTTAGTACATTAATGGATCTTGAGAGAGGAAATGTCATTGCTGGCTATGCAGGCCTCACTGAGCCATCGGATTTCAACAAAAATATCTTAAATTAGTCCACTTTCAAATAAAATTTTCCTGATAATTTACTCACCCCCATGTCATCCAAGATGTTCATGTCTTTCTTTCAGTCGAAAAGAAATTAAGGTTTTTGATGAAAACATTCCAGGATTATTCTCCTTATAGTGGACTTCAGTGGACCCCAAACGGTTGTAGGTCAAAATTACAGATTCAGTGCAGCTTCAAAGAGCTTTAAACGATACACTCTCAGAAAATAAAGTACACAATTGTACCTTGAGGGGTACAATGGCTTGTCACTGGGGCTGTACCCTCAAAGGTACACATTTGTACCCTTATGATTTGTACCTTAAGAGACCAGTTTTGTACCTTTGGTGACAATTTTGTACTCTCTCAGAATATAAAGTACATAATTGTACCTTGAGGGGTACAATGGCTTGTCACTGGGGCTGTACCCTCAAAGGTACACATTTGTACCCTTATGATTTGTACCTTAAGAGACCAGTTTTGTACCTTTGGTGACAATTTTGTACCTTTAACAAAATTTTTACAAAATTGGCTTTGACAGCGTACAATCGTTGACTATAATGAGATATATATATTTTACACACACACACACACACACACACACACTGAATTAAATTTATTAAATCCTTTTCATTTTCACATTTTACAACATTTCATTTTAAACACATTTTTAAACATTCCATATGAGTCCATCTTACCGGGTGTTAAAAAGTAACACTGAAGCAGTGTTAAAGTTAATGAGATAATTGATTGATGATTGATTGATGATTGACAATTAGTGGAGACACCTGATGATAATAAGCAGAATCACTGAAGAAACAACAAGAGAAAAAGAGAGAGACACAACAACTACAACTGACTTCCAGCCATTAAACATTATTACACTTATTATTAACCAGTTTGATTTGATTTCTGTCATACATCAACAAAAGCTCTTACTGAGAATGAACAGATGTTTAGATGTTAATGTTTGAATGAAAGTTTAGTTTGAAGTCACCATGATGGTGAAAAGCATTTCCTTTAGCTGGGCTCTTGACTCTCTTTATTAACATTAATTTATCTCTGGCTGCTCCAACTTTGTGTTTGTAAAGCACATTTGTTATGGTCAGAGAAACTGGACTGTGTTTCCTAAAAATGCTGTGAGCCAAAGTTGATCAATTTAGGTTTACAGTGCTTTGGGAAGCACAGTCATGATGGTTGTGTTTTCTCATTGTGAAGTGGCCAGATTCATTGTGCTTCAACAAAGTGCTTCATGTTGCAGTGCATGATGGGAGCCACCAATCAAATCTCATCCATGGCTCCCATCATGCATTGCTGCATGAATAAATTATGCAGCTGAATTGTCCTGTAATTTTCGTAGATTGTTCATGTTTGCTTTATTTTTCTGTTGTTTTGTTGTGACAGTAGCTTGTTTTGTGATGTTCAGATTTGATCTGTTTGTCAGTATTTTGTATTTATTTATCGTCACCGTTCTTGAGAATCATATGCTGACTCTTGATGTCTGTGTGTGTTTAAACACTGAAGCTTCAGTGCATAATGTATTATTCTTAAAAAAAAAAAAACTGTAAAATCACAGGACTACAATCATTAATACTAAAGCTACACATCAAGCAAACGGTCAGAGATTGAGACTCTAAACGACATCAGGCCATCACATGATGATAAAATCATCATCAAATTATATTGTGACCAGATCATATTTTCTCTGACCATAACAAATGTGCTTTACAAACACAAAGTTGGAGCAGCCAGAGAAAAATTAATAATAAAAAGTAAAGAGTCAAGAGCCCAACTAAAGCAAACGCTGACCTCTTTCATGGTGACTTGAAATGAAACATTTCATAAAACATTAATTAACACCTTTTTTCTCTCTTTCCTTCAGTGATTCTGCTTATTATCATCAGGTGTCTCCACTAATTGTCAATCATCACTCAATCATCAATCAATTATCTCATTAACTTTAACACTGCTTCAGTGTTACTTTTTAACACCTGGCAAGATGGACAGCCTCTGCTAAGCCTTTTTTTTTTTTTTTTTTTTTTTTGCAAAAGTTGTTGTTTAAAAATTTTAATGATATATCATTCAAATCTTTAAACAACAACTTTATATATCATTAAAATCTTTAATGATATATATAATTTATATATCATTTATATAATTTATATATCATTAAAATCTTTAAACAACAACTTTTACAAAAAAAAAAAAATGGCTTAGCAGAGGCTGTCTCTTGATATTGTACCTTAACCTTTAAAAGAAACGGTACATATATGTACCTTTTAATGCTTGGGAACATATATGTACCTTTTTGACCCTCAAAAAGGTACAAACATGTACCTTGAGGTCCAATAATAAGCCCTATGGGATACGTTAGTGTAGATTGTACCTTGGGGGACAGAAATGGACTCCTACTGTACCCCTATTTCTGACAGTGCAGTGTACAGGTGATGTTTATTTATCTGTAAGCTTATATCGATATTCAATATTGAGAGCACTTGTGTCACACTGTTTCTTGTGATGTTTCAATATAATCTGCAGGTACAGTGAATCGAGAGTAACAGAGAGGAAGAAAATTGAGACGAAAAGCTGGATGTAAACAGTATTTCCCAAAACCCAGTGCTGACACTGACTGACAAAATTTCACTTTTTATGACTGTTTTTCACCCTTTCTTTGATTATTGGGACTTCAGGCATTTAATATAGTGTGCATCGTTTGGTCTTTTACTAGCAACTTCTTTTCAAAAGCACTGTACATTGTGACAGATTCACAAAATGTCAAAACTAGCCTAATGCATGGTAAACTTCCCCCAGAATCTTTTTTCTTCTGATGTTTAGGAATAAGTCATTCTTATGGGCAGAGTTGGGTAATCCAGGGTCCAAAGAGTAAAAGTCCTGCCATATTTTTATTCTACCCACTGAAGCATTAATGAGATAAATAAGTGATAAATTGAGTGATGATTGAGCATTATTGAAGACACCTGATGATAACAAGCAGAATCACCAAAGGAGAAAATCACAATTTTTAAGTTACCATCATCGAGGTCAGGGTTTGTTTTAGTTGGGCTCTTGACCCTTGACTTTTTAATATTAGATTTTGTTTGGGCAGTTTTAACTGCATTAAAACCAATCAGACAAGCAAAGTTAAAAGATGATCAGGTGATGTTGGTTAAGTCTTAAGTCTTAAGTCAACTTAAGTCAACACGCCAGGAGGCATACTGTGTTGACTTTGTGTGTAACCCTTCGTTGTTCAATGTGCAATAAAAGCAATAACTGTCTTGATTGTGAGTGTGTTTATGTCCTGGACATGGTGTAACATGATAAAGCCTACATGGTTGAAAGATGTTCACATATATCTTTTTTTTTTTTTTTTTTTTTCATAAAAAGTGTCTAAACATTTATTTAAAAAAGCAAAAAAATCTAATGTAGCCTTCATTTAATAACTGTGATCATCAAAGAAGCTGTGATAAGCGTTGTATTTTGTGCTTCATCACATGATGATACTGTTACTGTACCGCAGAGGAGCTGGCAAATCGCAAGCTGATAACAAAAATGAAAGTGTTTTTTAGCTTGTCAGTCTGCACATTCAGCACCATAGAGACGCTTTCATCTTTAATAGGAAGCGAGTCTAAAATGGTATAATGGTTCACATGTCTAAACATATTTCCTTTATAGTTTGGCTTATTTTTCAGCCTCTTCTAAGAGATGCTCATCAAGCTGAGCACAAAGGTAAGTACATTTTACTTCTGATTAGCAGCAGAAAACCACGCAGTTTATTAGCTATAAACTAAACCTTTTCAGTTTTTGTTATTATATATTATATTATATTATATTATATTATATTATATTATATTATATTATAGTTATTCGCGTAAGCCGCGACACAACACGGGTTCGTTCATTCAATAGTGTTTGTGAGCTGAAAGTGATGATGTAGGCTATGAGTGTCACGAAATAAGAGGAAATCTGACTAACATCAGAACGCAAGTAGGCCACCAGGTAACTGACCACTTGAGATCTGAAACGAACAAGACTTCCTTTCCGTTCTCTCAGATCAGGGAGAATCAATAGCCTATTTATAGAGCCTGTTTGCATTTTGCACAAATGCGGCTGACCACAGGAGTATCATCATTGCGGAAGTGGGAGGAAGATGTAAATGCCCGTTTTTATCTGACCTTTGATAAAATTTTAGAAAGAAGTCTCTTCTGCTGCATTTATTTGATAAAAAATACAGCAAAAACTGTGTAAAATATTATTACAATGTAAAATAGCTTTTTTCTACGTGGATATATATAGTGTAATTTATATCCAGTGATCAAAACTGAATTTTCAGCATCATTACTCTAGTCTTCAGTGTCACATGATCCTTCAGAAATCATGATGATTTGCTACTCAAGAAACATTTCTGATTATTATCAATGCTGAAAATATTTGTGCTGCTTTAGATTTCTGTGGAAACCATGATACCATTCAAACATTTGTGTTGTTTTTGTATTGTAAGGAACCCCCATTCGGCCCATGTCGTTCCACACCCGTAAACCTTCGTTAATCTTCAGAACACAAATTAAGATATTTTTGTTGAAATCCAATGATTCAGTGAGGCCTGCATAGCCAGCAATGACATTTCCTCTCTCAAGATCCATTAATGTACTAAAAACATATTTAAATCAGTTCATGTGAGTACAGTGGTTCAATATTAATATTATAAAGCCACGAGAATATTTTGGTGTGGCAACAAAACAAAATAACGACTTATATAGTGATGGCCGATTTCAAAACACTGCATCAGGAAGCTTCAGAGTGTTATGAATCAGCCTATCGAATCACAACGCACAGATAACTGCTCCGCATATGACTGCAATTGCAGGTTTCAAACAAGAGATGGCGACAAAGAGGAAAAATGGCGGACTGCAGCTTTAAGTCAGTCTCGCTCTGCTTACTCGTAACAAAAAGCTTAGTTTTTATATATTTATGAAAACTGCAACTTATTTAACGCAGTGATAGTCAGAAATCGAAATGGACTTAATTGATGTGCTCTATGCTCCATCGATTATACCTTCCGTATGATCAATCCTGAACACAGATTTGTGGTAATACCTTTGCTTTAATTTACTAGAAATAATTAATTAAGAATAATGCAGAATAAACACAAATAACACCCAAAAAGGGGACAGTAGATGTGAGGGCAAGGCTTTGTCCTATGCCATTTCTTTGTGATCTTCTCTCCAGATGGTTTTATTGCTTATGCTATTGCTAAATGCTTTAATACATTTATTAAATAGCCTACATGTAATAAATGCTGTCCACTGTACTTTCTATTCATCAAAGAATCCTGAAAAAATAAAATGTATCACAGTTTCCACAAAAACATGAAGCAGCACAACTGCTCAAGGTGTATTTGTTTCGACTTTTCCTTCAAAGCCCTCCATTTGAGCCGCTACAGTCAGCCAAACTTAAAACTTAAAACTTAAAACTTAAAACTTAAAACTTAAAACCGCTCTATTGCTGGCTCCAGCATCGGTTAATTGAGTTGGAAACCTGCAGGCACTTTCCATTAGCACCTCCTGCCTTGAGTTCAGACAAAATAACTGTAAGGTCATCCTTAATCCATGGCACAGTTATGTGCCTAAGCTGCTCTCCACTCACTTCAGAGCACAGGCTCTCCTCAACTCTTGCTGTGCCCAGTTCAGGCCCTTAGCGTGTATATTGAGCGCTCCAGCCACTTCTGACTCTTGGAGCAGCTTTTCATGTGCTTCAAAAGCCAAACCAAAGGGCTGCCGGTGATGAAGAAAAGACTGTCCCATTGGATTGTGGATGTGATTATGGTGGCCTACACATCATTAGGCCTGCAATGTTCTAATGGACTCCACTTGGGGAATGGGTTATTCATTGTTTCAACATTAAATTGGTTTTATGTTGTCATTACATTTCAGTTGTATTTTCAGTGTTTCAACAAAAGTGAGTTAGAATCATCATCACATTGTAACATTGATCGAACAGTATTACCAAAGATAATTTTTGTTAATTTCAATATTGACATTGGTGAGAATCGATCATAGTGTAGCGTTGATTCAATAGCATTACCATTGAATTTATTTTTAATATATTATATTATATTATATTATATTATATTATATTATATTATATTATATTATATTATATATTATTATATATTATTTTTTTGAAATCTTACCATTATTTCAACATTAATTGTAACATTAATTTAATGCAATTAACATTGATGCATCAACATTGTCTCAACTTTGTTTCAGTGATTGCTTGCTATGTGCACTGTAAAATGTAATTAGTTGAGTTTACTTAGAAAGCTTAATTAAACTGTTGGGTTTAGCTACCACACAGTACAGAGTACTTAGAAATCTTGAGGATTGGTAATTCAATTTTACAAATTGAGTACTTAGTTCAGTCATGTTAAAAATCTTGTTCACATTATGTAGAAACTGCCTTCAATTTCTCAAGCATTTTTTACTCAGTTGCAACAATGGACCATACATTTATTTGTATTTATTAAACTGGAGATACTGTTGAAAATAATAAAGTTTGATGTCACCATCATGGTGGAAAGTGTTTGCTTAGTTGGGCTCTTGACCTTGACTTTTAACATTAGTGTTTCTCTGGCTGTCGTAACTCAGTGTTTGTAAGACACAGCTGTTATGGTGAAAAAAGCCAAGAGAAATGCTGGGATTGATCTGTTGCATCTGTACTTATAATGTCATCATCAAAAATCCACGGATTTCATTCCAGGGTTTGTACTTGATCAAAAGTGTGCTTTGTTACTATAAACAATTAAATATTTTATTGCTGAAACTAGATCAAGAGACTGAGCACGGTTGAGATCATATATTTTTAATATTATATTTGGCAAAAAACATTTTGGACTACTTTTAGACACACAGAGACATCAATAATCAGCGTATAAATCTCAACAACGGTGACATGCAATGCATGCTGGGAGCCATAGTATAAAACTCATCCATGGCTCCCAGCATGCATTGCAGCATGAAGCATGTCACCGTTGTTGAGATGCATACGCTGATTCTTGATGTTTCCGTGTGTCTATATAGTCCAAAATGTTTTTTGACATATTAAAAATATGATTTCAACAGTGCTCCGTCTCTTGCTATAGTTTCATTGATTATTAAAAAATTCATATGTTTTTAATGACAAACCACACTTTTGATCAAGTATAAACCTCAGGATTAAATCTGTGGGTATTCAATGATATCATCAGGAAAGATGCAACAGATCAATCCCAGCATTTCTCTTGGCTTTTTCCACCATAACAGCTGTGTCTTACAAACACTGAGTTACGACAGCCAGAGAAACACTAATGTTAAAAGTCAAGGTTTATTTATTAAGGTCACTTTATTATTTTCAACAGTATCTCCAGTTTAATAAATACAAATAAATGTATGGTCCATTGTTGCAACTGAGTAAAAAATGCTTGAGAAATTGAAGGCAGTTTCTACATAATGTGAACAAGATTTTTAACATGACTGAACTAAGTACTCAATTTGTAAAATTGAATTACCAATCCTCAAGATTTCTAAGTACTCTGTACTGTGTGGTAGCTAAACCCAACAGTTTAATTAAGCTTTCTAAGTAAACTCAGCTAATTACATTTTACAGTGTGGGGGAGGTAGGAATGTTTTAGGTGCAGCTGAAGGAAACATTTACTTTATTAATTTATGTGCTCAGAACTCGTGATTACAGCCTTTCTGACTCCACGTGAAGGGCACATTACACTCACAGAGGGTAATAACCGAGAAACAGTTTGACCAGTATCACACCTGTACTGTAATTAATCGATAGATTGTGTCTTTTGAGAAGGTGTATCTGCAGAAACAAGCAACCCAAATGCTGTTCTGAATGTGACACTGTGAGAAAATAAAATCTTAGACTTCTTAGCAAATCCCAGACTTATGTTTTTAAGGTCCATAAAAGGGGACATGAAACCAAACATGACAAGACTATTGTCCCAACAAACCTATTGTGCTCTTCTGTTGTGTGTGTGTGTGTGTGTGTGTGTGTGTGTGTGTGTGTGTGTGTGTGTGTGTGTTTTCATTGTTGTTTGTTTCATATCTTCCTCAGAGAAACACTTCCTGCACTACAAGTTTACATTCCTGACTAAAGCAGACACATTCCCAGAGTTCAGTGCTGTGGGTGTGTGTGATGACAGACAGATCAAACACTACAATAATGAAGAAAGAGTCTGGATTCTGACTGAAGATGACTGGACTGAACCTCCTAAAGATCCACCTGATACTAAAGACTGGTTCAAAGATCAGCTGGAGACTCTGTCAAACTGCACAAACTCACAGTGTTCTGGTGAGATTAATTCTTTACTCATTAAAGGATTAGTCCACTTTCAAATTAAAATTTCCTGATAATTTACTCACCCCCATGTCATCCAAGATGTTCATGTCTTTCTTTCTTCAGTCGAAAAGAAATGAAGGTTTTTGATTAAAACATTCCAGGATTTTTCTCCATATAGTGGACTTCAATGGCCTCCAAATGGTTGAAGGTCAAAATGACAGTTTCAGTGCAGCTTCAGAGTGTTCTACATGATCCCAGACAAGGAACAAGGGTCTTACATAGAGAAACCATCACTCATTTTCTAAAAAAAAAAAAAAAAATGTAAACATTTTATACAATTTAACCATAAATGCTCATCTTGAACTAGTTCTCTTCTTCTTCTTCTTCTTCTCTATTTGAATTCCAGCAGTGTAGACACTGCTAAGTGTATTACTGCCCTCCACAGGTCAAAGTTTGAACTAAATTGTCATATACAATATGCTAGTGCAAGTATATAACAGTTAGTTCAAACTTTGACCTGAGGAGGGCAGTAATACACTTAGCAGTGTCTACACTGCCGGAATTCAAATAGAGAAGAAGAAGAAGAGCTAGTTCAAGATGAGCATTTATGGTTAAAATATATAAAAAATTTTAAAAGTTTTTTTTTTTTTTTTTTTAGAAAATGAGTGATGGTTTCTATAGATAAGACCCTTATTCCTCATCTGGTATCGTTTAAAGCTCTTTGAAGCTGCACTGAAACTGTCATTTTGACCTTCAACTGTTTGGTTGGCCATTGAAGTCCACTATATGGAGAATAATCCTGAAATGTTTTCATCAAAAACCTTAATTTCTTTTCGACTGAAGAAAGAAAGACATGAACATCTTGGATGACATGGGGGTGAGTAAATTATCAGGAAATTTTAATTTGAAAGTGAACTAATTCTTTAATTATCAGGTATTATATTTACTGTATGTGTCTAATCAGTGATGTTGTTCTGTGATTGTAGAGCTTCATGTTCTTCAGAGAATAATTGGCTGTGAACTGGAGAAACTTCCTGATGGAACAGTGAATCTGACTGTCTTTGATGAATATGGATTTGATGGAGAAGATTTTATATCCTTTAATTCTGACACTATGAAGTGGATTGATAAAAACCCCAAAGCCAAAGAAACTAAAGAGAAATGGGATCATCAAAGAGGACGAAACCAGTTCATCAAGTATTTCCTCAAGAACTGCATTGACTGGATCTCAACATTTAACAACTCAAAAAAGAGTAAGTTCTGATTACATCATTTTAAATTAATAAACTGATTGTGTATCTTAAAAAAGAGGCGATTTATCATAATTCAGTAACAAATACTGTTTTGTTGAAAAAGTTGAAAATGTTCTCATTTGGTTTGATCTCTTCTTCCGCTCTCTTTAATTGTATGTGCCTGTGGATGAGTGAGTGCTGCTTACGGGTGTGTGTTTGATTCTCCTCTCCGTGTGCAGTGCAGTCTAGTCTAATCTGGTTCACTGCTCAGCCCAGTCCAGTCTTTCTCTGCATGGGTTGGATTCTGTTCTCTGGATCAGTCCTGTTGTCGATGTGCTATCTGGTTTCAGCTTTCTGCCTGCTGAACGGATCTGATTTGGACTAATAAACTGCTCTTCACATAATGAAACCCTTTTAATTTGGTCTAAAATATAAAAGACAAGTTTTATATATGTATACAGTATATGTATGTCAGCTAATGATGCTATTAGATTATGAATTATGCACAACAATTTTGGTTAAAGCGATAGTTCACCCAAAAAAAATTGATCATGATGTCATCATCAGTATTTTTTAAGAATATAAAGAACACTTTTTTCACAGCACACAGAAACAAATAATTTGGAAATATTTATTTGTAAATTTCATTATAATTTTATGGTTTTTTAGCTTCTCCAGATGTTCATGTCTCTGTGAGGAAAGCTCCTGATGATGACAGTAAGCTGGTTCTGACGTGTCTGGTCACTGGTTTCTACCCCAGAGATGTTCAGATGAACATTAGATTGAACAGAATTAATCTTGAGGATCAAACATCTTCTGGAATCAGACCAAATGATGATGAAACCTTTCAGATGAGAATCAGTGTGAAGATCGACAGAAACCATGAAGGATCTTATGACTGTCTGCTCATTCACAGCAGTCTGACTGAACCAGTTTCAGTAAAATGGGGTAAAGTCCCAGTTCATTTTTGAGTGAATATGTGCAGAATCCTTCTGCATGTATAACATATGATATGAAACTTAATACAAGTCAGTAATATTGCTTGCCACAAACAATTACAGTAAAGTGCCTCATTTCACTTCAGCAGGTTAAATGCTTATAATGTTTGTTTTTTTCTTCATTCTGCAGATTTTGACAGTGAAACAGAATCTCGATGGCGTTTTATAGCAGGAGTAGCAGTAGCTGTGGTCGCAGGTCTAGGGGTTTTGTTTTTGTTTTGGTTTTGTTTAAAAGTTCAAAAGGTGAGTTCTAAATATTCAACATGATCATTATCTTAAAATATATTTTAAAATGCATGAATCAGGGGTATATCATTAAAGGAGCTGTATGTAAGAAATCTATTTCAATTAATCATAAAATGGCCCTGATGTGTCACTAGACATTAAGAAATCATGTTCATTTCAAATACTTATATCACTGACAAAAGTAGTCCGGCCAGGATATTGTCATTTAAAAAGTGGACTTGCAGCCCTCAACTGATGTTGATGTTGTCATTTTGTGTTTTGGCCTGACGCGCCTCCTTCCACCTATCTACCAATCACGAAGTCAGTAGTGTTTCGGGATCCGTGTTGCCAGCTTTGCTGTAACCTACCCTAACTCCAGTCGGATAAAAATGTCTAATGTTACTAAATCAAAAAGACCTCGTTATAATTCAGAAATTCGTCGTGACAAAGTCCGAAATAAAACCAGAATTTGTATTGGAGATGCTTTTGAAAGATGGAGACGGCTGAAAACGGAGAAGAATTTGAACACAGACGCCAACGTTGCTAATTTTCTCCTGGACAGGTAAGATTCATCTATGCTTGGCTAACTTGTACTTGATGTCAATGGACATTTCATATATTCATGACAGTCGAACAAAGTTATGCATGTTTGTGCAAAGTAACATAACGTTAGCTCACATGGACGTATGCTCTGTCATTATGCTGAGACGCTGAGGAAAACAACATTAGCACGCCCATTATTCTGCAGCTCATCTGGCAACCTCGAGTCAGGGGGTAGGGGGAGGGGATACACCGCTCTACAGTATTTTTATAGTGATTGCAGTACCAGTTTAGGCCACAATCCTACATACGGCTCCTTTAAGTATTATATACTGAATGATAGTAGAAACATCTGAACTAATGATGATGATTAGGGTTCGATAATGTTTGATGATGTTTAAAATTACTCAGTAGTTTAATATGTGGTTCTAAGTTTAATGCAATAACGTGTTGAATTCTGCATCTTTTTACCATATCCGATTCACTTTAGACACGACTGGTATTCGATATCTGTGTTTACAATAATCCCTGCCTAAAATTATTCTGTTGGTGATTGATTTACTATGCGACATTGACCCTCTGGTTTTTAATAGCCGTACTAAAATTATTTATTATCAGAGAAAACCTGTTCACTTCTTAATATTCTGTATTATTATTATTTTATGATTTGTTCATTGTTTGAAAGCAATCTGAGGCACATCCTCATATTCACTTGTAAATGTGAATATGCATTTCTATATTTATTCTATAGTTATTTTTAAATGAAATTTTGAACCGGCTCATATTATTGACATTACCTGAGCAGTTTAGTTTATGCAAGATAGAAAACTTGTGCAAGAACATGCATGTATTGCATGGACAGAGCAAAAACGTGTTTAAAATGCACATGCATTAACTTGAAAGCTTGTCCTGTTTGACTTGTTGTTAATGTTACTAAGCTGAATGTATAACAGAATATCTGCTTCACCACGATCTTATCAACAACACTGAAGTATGAGGAGTATGCGGGTTATCTTTCACTCAGACGCATGTTAAAGTCACACTCGTTATAGCAGTAATAACTAGGTCCTGTCACGTTTACCTTCAGAATTGTCATTGGATGGTGGAAAAGTAACGTTTATTTTAACCCTTGTGCATTGTTCAAATTTACTACCCTTTCGTTATGTTCGTGGATGAAAGCATCCACTAAATTAAACTGCTGTAAAAATGTATCAGATAAATTTTTTTTTCAATTTTTTTTGCATAAATCTGTTAATCAACCTCAGTCCTGATCAAGACTACTAAATGTTTAAAAAAAAAAATCCAGGATTTTTACTCTTTTATTGCCAAGTTTATGAAATGATGTCACTGATTTGGGGGGAAAAAAACACAAAATTACTTATTTTCAATATAAAAAGTGATTGTGGACTGGATTTTTTTTAACCTTTTATCACAGTCTTGGACATGTGAAAGATTTGTAACAACATTGGTTTTCATGCATTGTTAGTTTTTGTGCAGCATCAGATTTTATTTTTTTCTCCCTCATTTACTGTTCGTGGCTGTTTTTGCCCCATTGACTTCCATTATAACGACATTTTTTGATTGCAAAGCCATGACACCATATAATCATGCATTCTTGATTGATGGTGGTTTTCCCTGTTGGGAAGAGGTAAAATTTCTCATTTTTACAGTTGATCACCAGATGGCACCATTAACCCTTTATATAGGCTTGTGCAAAAAAAAGCTTAGTTTCTGGCTTTTATATGGAGTTATATGGAGTATAACAGTATATTATAGTGTGTGTGTGTGTGTGTGAGAGAGAGAGAGAGTAAGACCTTTGCGCACTTACCTTGATGCGTCTGAGAAAATCAAAATATGCACCTCAACTCTCAGAACTACATGGAGTAAACAAAAACAAAGTAAGTGTATTTATGCACCTGCTGCCTTTTGATGGTGAGAAGTACAGACTAAACAAAAACAAGGTAAGTGGATTTAAACACTTGCATGCGATCCTGCTGCGTGACTCCAGGGCCGATGCATTAAGGCAGGAACACACCAAGCCGACGTCAGAGAACTAGTCGGCAGGGTCTGGCTCCAAAGTTGCCGTGACACACCAAACCGACGCACGACAGCCGACGGCCAAGTAGCATGTCCGTTCTGCGCCTGCATAAAATGAAATACCTTTCCATACCAGTAGGTGGCAGTAGCTGAACAGCCAATCAGAATGATCAGATGGCCCAATGGACAACGAGCTCCGATGCCGATTCAACATGTCGAATCGGCCAAAAAAACTGACGAGGACTAACTTCAGCACAACTTCACAGTGAGGAACACACTGAGAAAACTTAGTCGGCCAAGGAACAAAAACTGCCCGACGGCTGACTGTCGGCTTGGTGTGTTCCTGCCTTTATGCAATCACAAGGGTCCAGAACATGGAGTCTGTGTTCAATCTGTTTTTTACGGAGGAGATGATTGATCTCATTGTCAGCATGACCAACCTCCATGGGCGCAGCACCTTGAGAAACTGCACTTTGGAAACTGCACAGTTGTTGCACTTTGGTTTCATAATAAATTATGTTCATAAATCTGATGCAGACTAGATTTTTTACAGAAAAAATGGAAAAGTGTATCACTGAAGGATTTTAAGTTTTTAAACTGGCTTTACCATCAAGAAAAGACAAGCATTTCACACATAGGTCGTCCGTACTTCTCACCATCAAAAGGCAGCAGGTGCATAAATACACTTACTTTGTTTTTGTTTACTCCATGTAGTTCTGAGGGTTGAGGTGCATATTTTGATTTTCTCAGACGCATCAAGGTAAGTGCGCAAAGGTCTTACTCTCTCTCTCTCTCTCTCTTTCACACACACACACACACACTATAATATACTGTTATACTCCATATAACTCCATATAAAAGCCAGAAACTAAGCTTTTTTTTGCACAAGCCTATCTAAAGGGTTAATGGTGCCATCTGGTGATCAACTGTAAAAATGAGAAATTTTACCTCTTCCCAACAGGGAAAACCACCATCAATCAAGAATGCATGATTATATGGTGTCATGGCTTTGCAATCAAAAAATGTCGTTATATTGGAAGTCAATGGGGCAAAAACAGCCACGAACAGTAAATGAGGGAGAAAAAATTAAAATCTGATGCTGCACAAAAACTAACAATGCATCAAAACCAATGTTGTTACAAATCTTTCACATGTCCAAGACTGTGATAAAAGGTTAAAAATAAATCCAGTCCACAATAACTTTTTATATTGAAAATAAGTAATTTTGTGTGTTTTTTTCCCCAAAGCAGTGACATCATTTCATAAACTTATGAGTAAAAATCCTGGATTTTTTTTTTCAAACATTTGGTAGTTTTGATCAGGACTGAGGTTGATTAACACATTTATGCAAAAAATTTTGAAAAAAATTTATCTGATACATTTTTACAGCAGTTGAATTTAGTGGATGTTTTCATCCACGAACATAACGAAAGGGTAGTAAATTTGCCCACAGTGAGGTTTTGAAATTTTTCAAAGCATTTTCCCAAAACATGTATCAAAATAAGATTTGTCACCAAAAATCATTCCATTTGCTGAAACACAGAGAAAGTTGTGGCCAAATTAATACTCAAAAACACCCCATAGTGGATGAAAACATCCCCAACAACACATAAGGGTTAAAGTGAAAATAACATTGTGTAGAGCTGCAGTCATACTCTGATAGAAACCCACTCTTCCATAGCTAGAGGCTAAGAACCAGCCCTGGTACAAGATGCATTAAATTAAATGTATAAATTAAAAAATACTTGGGGAAAGTTTTCTTTCTTCTTGCTGTTAATGTGTGATGTGGGTGATATTGAACTGATATTGTGGGTGAGAAGAAACAGATGCTCACAGGACAACAAGTGTTGAAAAAATTAATATTTTAGCTTGAATACAATGTAAGTCTCTTTGGATGTCTGATAAATGCATAAATGTGCCTTTTTGTACATCCATTTTCATAGTGCACTGTAATAAACGAATACATCTTCACTAAGTGTTCATGAACTCTTTATAATTGCAAATGGTCAAGAATTCAAAAAGTTTATAATTGATTTAAAGGGGGTGTAATGCTATTTCATACACTGTTAAAGAGTTGCAATCTCATGCTAAACATGGCCAAAGTTTCAAAATACGAGTTGTATGATGGAGTATTTCTGTACCAAATCCACTTCTTCCGGTTGTGGTACAGGATTCAGAGAGTTTTTCGAGTGTGTCCTGTATGACGTCAAAAGAGAGCGGAATTCCTTGTATAGGCAGTTCTCCCTGATAAGCGCGCACACATACACCACCCAGAGCGAGAGTACGGCCTTCAATGCGTTTCGTTCGGGATACGGAAGCTGAGAGATTTTTCAACAATGGCTGTGTTTCATTTAAGAAAAATAACCGTTAGATTGCAGCGTGAGAAAGAAATTGTGTAGCCGCAAACTCCTTTATACTTTCATATTATTGTTAATAAAAACTAACACATCAATGTGAAAACAAAACCACATCTTAGATATTTTAGGCGAAATAATAATTAATCCAGCCTGTTGCTTCTTAAAGGATTAGTTCACTTTCAAATTAAAATTCAAATAGAGAAGAAGAAGAGAGCTAGTTCAAGATTAGCATTAATGGTTAAAACATATAACATTTTGAATTTTTTTTAGAAAATGAGTGATGGTTTCTCTAGATAAGACCCTTATTTCATGTCTGGGATCATGTAGAATGCTTTGAAGCTGAACTGAAACTGTAATTTTAACCTTCAACTGTTTGGGCTCCATTGAAGTCCACTATATGGAGAAAAATCCTGGAATGTTTTCATCAAAAACCTTTATTTCTTTTCGACTGAAGAAAGAAAGACATGGACATCTTGGATGACATGGGGGTGAGGAAATTATCAGGAAAAATTAATTTGAAAGTGAACTAATCCTTTAAGGTCTGAAAAGGGGGACATGAAAGAGATGTGTGGTCATTGTACATGACAAGACAAGACTTTTTGTCCCAACAAAGTGTGCTGCGCCTTACTGTTGTGTGTATTATGTTTTCAGTGTTGTTTGTGTTTCATATCTTCCACAGAGAAACACTTCCTCCACTACAAATCTACAGCCCAGACTAAAGCAGACACATTCCCAGAGTTCAGTGCTGAGGGTGTTTATAATGACAGACGGATCAAACACTTCAGTAATGAAGAAAGAGTCTGGATTCTGACTGAAGATGACTGGACTGAACCTCCTAAAGATCCACCTGATTCTAGAGATTGGTTCATTCATCAGATCAGGACTCTGACAAACTGCACAAACTCACAGTGTTCTGGTGAGATTCATGATTTACTCTCATTCATTATCAGACATTATATTCACTGTAAGTTTGTGATGAGTGTTGTTCTGTGATTGTAGAGCTTCATGTTCTTCAGAGAATAATTGGCTGTGAACTGGAGAAACTTCCTGATGGAACAGTGAATCTGACTGTCTTTGATGAATATGGATTTGATGGAGAGGATTTTATATCCTTTAATTCTGACACTATATGAAGTGGATTGATAAAAACCCCAAAGCCAAAGAAACTAAAGAGAAATGGGATCATCAAACAGAACAAAACCAGTTCCTCAAGTATTTCCTCAAGAACTGCATTGACTGGATCTCAACGTATAACAACTTAAAACAGAGAAAGTTCTGATCAGATCTTTATTTTTTGTCTGTGTGTGTTTTTCTCTATTCTCTTTCTTCTCCAGGTTCTCCAGATGTTCATGTCTCTGTGAGGAAAGCTCCTGATGATGACAGTAATCTGGTTCTGACGTGTCTGGCCACTGGTTTCTACCCCAGAGATGTTCAGATGAACATTAGATTGTACAGAATTAATCTTGAGGATCAAACATCTTCTGGAATCAGACCAAATGATGATGAAACCTTTCAGATGAGAATCAGTGTGAAGATCGACAGAAACCATGAAGGATCTTATGATTGTCTGCTCATTCACAGCAGTCTGACTGAACCAGTGTCAGTAAAATGGGGTAAAGATCACTATAAATTTAGTCTTGAGGGAACATGAACAGAATGATCTTTATCCAGTAACTGTAGCAGGAGAACATGATAATACAAAATAGACTGATGTTTCTGGTCACAAACAAATTCAGTTCAACAGGCAGAGGTGGAAAGTCCAGGGGTCAGAAAGTAAAAGTCCTGCCATATTTTTTTTCCCACCCACTGAAGCGGTGTTAAAGTTAATGAGATAAATAAGTGATTAATTGAGTGATGATTGAGCATTATTGAAGACACCTGATGATAACAAGCAGAATCACCAAAGGAGAAAATCACAATTTTTAAGCCACCATCACAGAGGTCAGGGTTTGCTTTAGTTGGGCTCTTGACCCTTGACTTTTTAATATTAGATCTTGTTTGGGCTGTTTTAACTGAGTTATAACATCCAGACAAGCAAAGAGAAAAGATGGTCATGTTTTCACATAATCATTATTTGATCTGAATCACTGAACTCATTTAGAGCCCAATCTCTGAGTTAGATTTACATTATTGATTACAGCAGAACTGTGATTCTACAGCACAAGATCAGCTTTATCAATAAAATAAGAATTTTTTTAAAAGTTGTTCTGATCAAAAAAAGAAAAGTCTGTCTTTTAGGCACACACAGACATCAAGAATCAGCCTGTGAATCTCAACAATGGTGACAAGCAACATATTCTGATCAACAGATCAACTGTGAACATTTAAAAACAAGCTACTAAAAAGTCACAGAAAAACAGCAAAATTTAAATAGTGAGAATAAAGAAAATTACTAAGACAATTCATCTCATAATTTATTCATGCAGCAATGCATGATGGGAGCTGTGGATGAGTTTTGATTGGTGGCACCCAGAATGCACTGCAACATTGCTTAATTATTCTCACCATTGTTGAGATTCACAGACTGATTCTTGATCTCTGTGTCTCTAAATAAGAGCCTTTTTTTCTAAGAACAACTTTTGATGAAACCTTTGAATTATTTTGAAGAAAACTGGATCTTGTGCTGTAGAATCACAGTTCTGCTGTAATCAATAATGTAAATCTAACTCAGAGATTGGGCTCTAAATGAGTTCAGTGATTCAGATCAAATAATGATTATGTGAAACATAACCAACGTTTCCTGATCATCTTTTCTCTTTGCTTGTCTGGCTGTTATAACTCAGTTAAAACAGCCCAAACAAGATCTAATATTAAAGAGTGAAGGGTCAAGAGCCCAACTAAAGCAAACCCTGACCTCTGTGATGGTGTCTTAAAAATTGTGATTTTCTCCTTTGGTGATTCTGCTTGTTATCATCAGGTGTCTTCAATAATGCTCAATCATCACTCAATTAATCACTTAATTATCTCATTAACTTTAACACCGCTTCAGTGGGTGGGAAAAAAAATATGGCAGGACTTTTACTTTCTGACCCCTGGACTTTCCACCTCTGTCAACAGGTGATAATGTTGATGTAATAAACATTCATAGTGTTTTTGTTTTCTGCAGATGGATCATGTTTTGACTGTGAAACAGAACTCTTCTGGCTTTATATAACAGCAGCAGCAGCGTTTCTACTTCTAGTTCTGGTTATCATTGGTTGGTGGATCGACAAAAAGAAATCGTCAAACGGTAAGTTCTGAATATGATTGTTACTGTTTAATGTGTTGAAGTTGATCTGGATAGTTTGACTGTATTCAGGCCTCAGAGCTGGTTGTTGGTTTGTGGTTTATGGGCACCAATAGAAATGAAATATAAATTTGGTTCATTTTGAAATACAGTATTCTTATGTTCAATCTCTGTTCGGCAAGAAATGCAGTTTGTTTAAGGCTTTCGTTTTTGTTAATTCATCCATTTCTAATTGGTGACTGTTAAACTAAAAATGCTGAATCATGAAAGGCACTGTATCAGATATTTTACATTTGACATTTTCTTGAATATTTCAAAGGATCGAGAACATATAATATGTGTTACATGTAACCATTCTCTGTTGTTGTTTCAGGAGGGGGCATCAGATACCACACTCTCAGAAAATAAAGTACATAATTGTACCTTTAGGGGTACAATGGCTTGTCACTGGGGCTGTACCCTCAAGGGTACAGTTTTTGTACCCTTGGCATAGGGTACAAATTTGTACCCTTGTGATTTGTACCTTAAGAGACCAGTTTTGTACCTTTGGTGACAATTTTGTACCTTTATTTAACAGTACAAAAATTGACCCTTCAAAAAGGGGACAAAATTGGCAAAATTTTTCTTTTCTCCCAGTGTGTTTAAGATTTTAATTCAAAATGCCGAATCTGTTGCATGAAAGTACTGTTGTTAAAATAAATAATGAATAAACAACCACTTTCAGTCAGTGATGGGATTAGATTTTATTATTTATGGTGTAAACTCTATCACCAGACTGCTCTTATCTGATGTCTTATTTGTATAAATTTATATGTTTTTGTAAATACAGTTACAAAGTGTTTAACATAATCTTAACATAGAGACCAAGAGCAACTGCCCAACTAAAGGAAGCACTGATCACCATAATGGTAACCAAATATTTTCATATATTGAACATATATCAAACCTCTGTCAATTCTCAAAAAGAACTTAACTGTTAATAATAATAATAATTATAATAATATCAAAATCCGTAGAACTACATTAGGGGTCAATCACCTTCAGAGTCAGTCACATGCTCTGTTTAATCTACTTAACATTTGTCTACTTGTTTTAGACTTATCATGCATGCGGTTTTTATTTTAAGTAACACTCTCAGAAAATAAAGTACATAATTGTACCTTGAGGGGTACAATGGCTTGTCACTGGGGCTGTACCCTCAAAGGTACACATTTGTACCCTTATGATTTGTACCTTAAGAGACCAGTTTTGTACCTTTGGTGACAATTTTGTACCTTTATTTAACAACATTTTTACAAAATTGGCTTTGACAGCGTACAATCATCGACTATAATGAGATATATATATATTTTACACACACACACACACGCTGAATTAAAATCAGAATTTATTAAATCCTTTTCATTTTCACATTTTACAACATTTCATTTGAAACATTTTTAAACATTCCATATGAGTCCATCTTACCGGGTGTTAAAAAGTAACACTGAAGCAGTGTTAAAGTTAATGAGATAATTGATTGATGATTGATTGATGATTGACAATTAGTGGAGACACCTGATGATAATAAGCAGAATCATTGAAGAAACAACAAGAGAAAAAGAGAGAGACACAACAACTACAACTGACTTCCAGCCATTAAACATTATTACACTTATTATTAACCAGTTTGATTTGATTTCTGTCACACATCAACAAAAGTTCTTACTGAGAATGAACAGATGTTTAGATGTTAATGTTTGAATGAAAGTTTAGTTTGAAGTCACCATGATGGTGAAAAGCATTTCCTTTAGCTGGGCTCTTGACTCTATTAACATTAATTTATCTCTGGCTGCTCCAACTTTGTGTTTGTAAAGCACATTTGTTATGGTCAGAGAAACTGGACTGTGTTTCCTAAAAATGCTGTGAGCCAAAGTTGATCAATTTAGGTTTACAGTGCTTTGGGAAGCACAGTCATAATGGTTGTGTTTTCTCATTGTGAAATGGCCAGATTCATTAGTGACATCCAGTATTAACTGGTGATATAGATGTAATATTTCTTCATAGTATATTTGTTACCGCTTGAGTTCCAGCAGAGCTTTTATAATCTTAAGGTTTTTTTGAAACACACACAGACATCAAGAATCAGCATATGACCCTCAACAATGGTGACAATCAAACAAAGTGCTTCATGTTGCAGTGCATGATGGGAGCCACCAATCAAAACTCATCCATGGCTCCCATCATGCATTGCTGCATGAATAAATTATGCAGCTGAATTGTCCTGTAATTTTCATAGATTGTTCATGTTAGCTTTTATTTTTCTGTTGTTTTGTTGTGACAGTAGCTTGTTTTGTGATGTTCAGAGTTGATCTGTTTGTCAGTATTTTGTATTTATTTATCGTCACCGTTCTTGAGAATCATATGCTGATTCTTGATGTCTGTGTGTGTTTAAACACTGAAGCTTCAGTGCATAATGTATTATTCTTAAAAAGAAAAAAGTCATACTGCTGTTGGATCTCAAACTGTAAAATCACAGGACTACAATCATTAATACTAAAGCTACACATCAAGCACACAGTCAGAGATTGAGACTCTAAACGACATCAGGCCATCGCATGATGATAAAATCATCATCAAATTATATTGTGACCAGATCCTATTTTCTCAGACCATAACAAATGTGCTTTACAAACACAAAGTTGGAGCAGCCAGAGAAAAATTAACAATAAAAGGTAAAGAGTCAAGAGCCCAACTAAAGCAAACGCTGACCTCTTTCATGGTGACTTGAAATGAAACTCCATAAAACATTAATTAACACCTTTTTTCTCTCTTTCCTTCAATGATTCTGCTTATTATCATCAGGTGTCTCCACTAATTGTCAATCATCACTCAATCATCAATCAATTATCTCATTAACTTTAACACTGCTTCAATGTTACTTTTTAACACCCGGTAAGATCGACAGCCTCTGCTAAGCCTTTTTTTTTTTTTTTTTGTAAAAGTTGTTGTTTAAAGATTTTAATGATATATCATTAAAATCCTTAATGATATATATAATTTATATATAATTTATATAATTTATATATCATTAAAATCTTTAAACAACAACTTTTACAAAAAAAAAAAAAAAAAAAAAAATGGCTTAGCAGAGGCTGTCTCTTGATATTGTACCTTAACCTTTAAAAGAAATGGTACATATATGTACCTTTTAATGCTTGGGAACATATATGTACCTTTTTGACCCTCAAAAAGGTACAAACATGTACCTTGAGGTCCAATAATAAGCCCTATGGGGTACGTTAGTGTAGATTGTACCTTGGGGGACAGAAATGGACTCCTACTGTACCCCTATTTCTGACAGTGTACATGTTCATTTATGGAAAATTTACATTTTTCATAAAATTTTTCATAGTGAACAGGCTACATATTTTAAAATTATTTCGATTTTCTTGTCTTCAACTGATAGATGCAATGCTAGGGTTCTTAAAAAAATCATATTTATTTTTCAGAAATTCTATTTTCTTTTTTATTCTGAAAAATGTAGGGCCTACAATGCCCATTCATATTCTCTATTCCTAATACCACCTGTAGATGGCGCCTTTTTCACATTCTCGGGTTGTTTTGCAGCTTAGATCCATTACGCAGGTAACTATTGTTTTTTTTAAAATGTCTATTTTGAAATGTCACGAGTACTGTTAGTTTTACAATTTTTGTTCGTACTAATAAAAATGCCCTAACGTTTGAATCTCTTTCCCGATGTGATTCGACAAAACGCAACATTATTATGATTTATATCAGATTAAAATTTATATATAAAATTCTCATATAAACCAGTGGATTTAATAAAACTTGCATTTAATAATGTTTTGTCATTTTTCTTGTGGTCTAGAATAGGACATCAATGTGTTAAAAAATGTTTTAAAAAAATGCAAATCAAATGAATGTCAAAACTTGACGTCAATTTAATGTCAAGTTTTGACATCAATTTGATTTGCATTTTTGACCAATTCTTTGATGACTGTTTGACGTCAATTTGATGTCTATTTGACATCAATTGCCCGCTGGGATATGACAAAACGGGAAAAATCTGTAAAAAAAAAAAAAAATACAGACCATTACCTGTAAATTTACATTTATTTTTAACAGTTTAGATAAATGCAGGCTTGATGAGCATAAGAGATTTATTTCATAATGCCACATAAGCTAATAATTATCAAAAATGGTAATATAATAAAGTCCTTTCACGTCAGCATGTTGCACTGACTGGATCTCAAAGTTTCACAACACAGAAAAGTGTATGTTCTGATTACATCAATTTAATTATATATATATATATATATATATATATATATATATATATATATATATATATATATATATATATATATATAGGGTCATGGTCGGCCGAGGCTCATTGATGGCTGACCCGTGTCGTGTGGACCGATCCATCAGATGAGTTACTGTTCAAATTGCTGAAGAAGTTATCTATAATCTTTGTGCACATGTGTTTAAAAACTTTGTCATAAAACTGCTGAGAATGTGAGTTTTTTTTATATATATATAAATACCACATACACAGCTGAATGTCAGACATGCTTCTAAGTGCTTAAAATAGACATGAAATCAAATTTGACTATTTTCAACTTATTTGTACTCTTAATTAATTTCCGTGAATTAATTAATTCATTATTTCATCAGTGCAAGTTAGTCTACAGAAAAAACACCACCCTTCTTTTTCCATTCATATGCCATATATCGAGAAACTTCAACATTCACTTAATACTTGATGGCTAGAACGTGAAACTAATGGAAGTAAACTGCGTCAGGCATTTATTTCACTTGTCACATGATGGAGGACCGTCTGATGAGGTCGACTCTGATTGGATAAGACTCGTGAAGAGGCGTGTCCAGTTCTGAATAGCGTTACAATACTGCCGCTTGCTGGAGAGATTCAACATCACAAATGCTTTATACGGATGTCTTTTTCCCTCGGGAATGAAAACGAAGGTGTAATTTCATCAAGCAGCCAGTGAACGCGCTCAATACAATCCAGAAGACACTTAATATGCTTTCACTTCAATGTAGCTAAATCTTGAGGGCTCTCTTCTGAAATATAATGGACAAAAATGGTTGATAGACTCCGTTTAAAACATTTTCTGTATAGACAAAGGAATGTTTTTGCTTATTTTTATATTGTTTAACTCTTTTCCAAGGGACGCGCAGCAAGGTAAGAACAAGCTTTATTAGTTTCGGTACAAAACCAACTAACTAGTACTGATCGATACCAGCAAAAATGAACCTAAACATTACCGAGTAAACTAATAAATGTATGTTATCCAACAGATGTAGCTACTAGAAATAAATTAATATTACTATACAGTTATATATAAAATAAAATAAACCTTCATAGTTGTTTATATGTTTGTTGACAGGTCACCTGTCCATTTTGTCATCTGTTGTTCTACGTACTGTCACGAAACGCCGTGCGCTTATGTTGTACTTTTACTTACACTATCATAATGCTAAGTACTAAAAATTCTTATTTAGTACTTCTTAAGACAATATTAAGAACATCTAAGTGTAATTTGTTCACCCCGTCTTACACATGCGCACTTCAGTAAGCTGACAGAAAACAGGTTATACATGCCAGGTGAGATCAGAAGCAACATTCTAGCTGTTTCAATCAGTTTATGCTTGCGCCGTTTATGACTTTACCCAGGTAAAGCTAAATGGGTTAACGTGTTTACCTGACCACATGCATTATTATGGCTTAAGCATAGTTTAAGATTATGTTTATGTTATATTATCTTCCTCAGAGGGACATTATCTGCACTACAAGTTTACAGCCATTTCCACAGCATCTCCAGAGTTCAGTGCTGTGGGTGTGTGTGATGACAGACAGATCTCTCACTACAGTAATGAAGAAAGAGTCTGGGTCATGAATGAAGATGACTGGACTGAACCTCCTGCAGATCCACCTGATTCTAGAAACTGGTTCCTACATCAGATGGAGACTCTGTCAAACTGCACAAACTCACAGTGTTCTGGTGAGATTCATACTTTTTTTTATTAATTGTCGTGATTTTTTTGTTTGTTTGTTTGTTTTTTGTTTTGTTTTTGTTTGTTTTTTTAAATTGTGTTACTTTTTTCAGGATTATTTGATGAACAGAAAGGTCAATGAACAGCATTGATTAGCATGCATTAAATGTATTAAATTTATTAAAGTATTGGAATCTTTTGTAACATTATAAATGTCTTTACTGTCAATTTTGATCAATTTAATGCATCCTTGATGAATATAAAAATGTCTTTCTTTGTTAATCTTACAAAATTGTTTCCACAAAAATATGAAGCAGCACAACTGTTTTCAACACTGATAATAATCATAAATGTTTCTTGAGCAGCAAATCATCATATTAGAATGATTTCTGAAGGATCATGTGACACTGAAGACTGGAGTAATGATGCTGAAAATTCAGCTTTGATCACAGGAATAAATGACACTTTATAATATATTCACAATAGAAAACAGCTGTTTTAAACTGTAATATACTTTGCTTAATGTTAAGCAATAGTAATACTTTAATTATAATAATATTAATAATACTACTTTGCTTAATATTTTTATAAACATAAAAAAATGTAATGTTTATATATATATATATATATATATATATATATATATAAACATTACATTTTTTTATGTTATATATATATATATATATATATATATATATATATATATATATATATATTTATAATGTTAATATACAAACCTGATTCCAAAAAAGTTGGGACACTGTACAAATTGTGAATAAAAAAGGAATGCAATAATTTACAAATCTCATAAACTTATATTTTATTGACAGTAGAATATAGATAACATATCAAATGTTGAAAGTGAGACATTTTGAAACGTCATGCCAAATATTGGCTCATTTTGGATTTCATGAGAGCTACACATTCCAAAAAAGTTGGGACAGGTAGCAATAAGAGGCCGGAAAAGTTAAATGTACATATTAGGAACAGCTGGAGGACCAACTTGCAACTTATTAGGTCAATTGGCAACATGATTGGGTATAAAAAGAGCCTCTCAGAGTGGCAGTGTCTCTCAGAAGTCAAGATGGGCAGAGGATCACCAATTCCCCCAATGCTGCGGCGAAAAATAGTGGAGCAATATCAGAAAGGAGTTTCTCAGAGAAAAACTGCAAAGATTTTGAAGTTATCATCATCTACAGTGCATAATATCATCCAAAGATTCAGAGAATCTGGAACAATCTCTGTGCGTAAGGGTCAAGGCCGGAAAACCATACTGGATGCCCGTGATCTTCGGGCCCTTAGACGGCACTGCATCACATACAGGAATGCTACTGTAATGGAAATCACAACATGGGCTCAGGAATACTTCCAGAAAACAGTCAGTTCAGAAGCCTGCATCTCTGATGGTATGGGGTTGCATGAGTGCGTGTGGCATGGGCGTCTTACACATCTGGAAAGGCACCATCAATGCTGAAAGGTATATCCAAGTTCTAGAACAACATATGCTCCCATCCAGACGTCGTCTCTTTCAGGGAAGACCTTGAATTTTCCAACATGACAATGCCAGACCACAAACTGCAACAGTTACAACATCAGGCCAGCCTGCAGTCCAGATCTTTCACCCATAGAAAACATTTGGCGCATCATAAAGAGGAAGATGCGACAAAGAAGACCTAAGACAGTTGAGCAACTAGAAGCCTGTATTAGACAAGAATGGGACAACATTCCTATTCCTAAACTTGAGCAACTTGTCTCCTCAGTCCCCAGACGTTTGCAGACTGTTATAAAAAGAAGAGGGGATGCCACACAGTGGTAAACATGGCCTTGTCCCAACTTTTTTGAGACATATTGATGCCATGAAATTTAAAATCATTTTTCCCTTAAAATGATACATTTTCTCAGTTTAAACATTTTATATGTCATCTATGTTGTATTCTGAATAAAATATTGAATTTTGAAACTTCCACATCATTGCATTCTGTTTTTATTCACAATTTTTAGTGTCCCAACTTTTTTGGAATCAGGTTTGTATATATATATATATATATATATATATATATATATATATATATATAATATTATGATTTTTAATGTTTTTAATTCAACCTTCACCGGGAGTTTGATAGACAGGTGATCTGAACAATCATAACACTGAATCTGCCATTATGTCCAACAAACAATATTAATACATATACACAAACAATCATACATATCAATATGTATTGACATCTTTCTGCGGTTTAAACAACATACCCTCTCTGATGTTCATTCATGTTTATTTTGTGCTATAAATAGTAAAGCCGCTTGAACTGAGACGCTACTGTCACATTACTGAGCAGTCTGTCACATTAAGAGCCACAAAACTCTTTTTATTGTTTGAATTTCTTTAAAAAATGACACAATTTGAAATTTGTGACTTTGTTTCATAGTAACCTGCTCTG
This sequence comes from Ancherythroculter nigrocauda, assembly GCA_036281575.1. Classification (NCBI taxonomy): domain Eukaryota; kingdom Metazoa; phylum Chordata; class Actinopteri; order Cypriniformes; family Xenocyprididae; genus Ancherythroculter; species Ancherythroculter nigrocauda. The sequence continues at coordinate 3,478,120 of VTFQ01000009.1, forward strand.
TCCCAGCCAGCAGAGCCATGTGGGGCCCAAATGGGTTTGACCTGGGCTATCTAACTGGGACCCAGCCAGTTTTGCACCCAGTTTCCATGTAGGCCCCACATGGATTTGCCCAGATGAAATGAAATGTGGCTGGAAGTATTTCTTGTGTTTCTCTTTCCTTCAGTGATTATGCTTGTTAACAGCAGGTGTTCTTCACTGATACAAAATCATTATTCAATCACTTAATTATCTCATTACCTCCAACACTGATTAAGTGTTACATTAAACAGCCTGTAGTGTGCACACTAAGCAGTGTTCATTTCATCTGGGCAAATCCATGTGGGGCCTACATGGAAACTGGGTGCAAAACTGGCTGGGTCCCAGTTAGATAGCCCAGGTCAAACCCATTTGGGCCCCACATGGCTCTGCTGGCTGGGGTCTTATCTGTCGGCACATTGTCAGTGAGTAATTGCCAGATGTAGCAACAGTAACTAGCCACACTGCTGCTAATTGGAATCAGCTGCAGATGATTTGAAGCACTGCTTGGCAGAGAGAGAGAGGGAGAAAAGGAGAAGGAGGAGAGAACAACGTGACACCCAAAACATACACAATTACGTCAAGGGATGTAACATTATCAATACCTCATATTATCAACCTCATATTGCTGCTTCATATTTTGTGGAAACTGATAAATGTTTTTAGGATTCTTTGATGAATAGAAAGTTTATAAGAAGAATTTGAAATAGAAATCTTTTGTTACATTACAAAGGTTTGTCATGAGTGTTGTTCTGTGATTGTAGAGATTCATGTTCTTCAGAGAATAATTGGCTGTGAACTGGAGAAACTTCCTAATGGAACAACAAAGAGTCTGACTGTCTTTGATGAATATGGATTTGATGGAGAGGATTTTATTGCTTTTAATTTTTCCACAATGCAGTGGATTGATAAAAACCCCAAAGCCAAAGAAACTAAACTGAAATGGGACAAACAAACATTGCGCAACCATTTCATCAAAGATTTCCTCAAGACCTGCGTTGATTGGCTTTCCACATTTATCAACACAAATATGAGTAAGTTTCGATCAGATCAGGGATGGATTAACGCACAGTTCTACCAGGCAAGGGGGAGGGGGGGGTAAGCTGCCACTCACTGCTCAACAAGAAATCGGAGCACTTGGGGGCCTTTAGACAGGTCCGTGCCCTAACCATGTCATAATCCATCCCTGGATCAGATCAGTGTATTTAGTGTCTCTACAGCTATTAGATGTAATTGTGTGTTATGTAAATATGACTAATAATAAGAAAGATTACAGCACAGAAGCCATTGAATTTTTAGTGTTCATTTGTTAATTACTGTACCTTATTATTTTCTGCTCCAGGTAAACCAGATATTCATGTCTTTGCGAGGAAATCTGCTGATGATGACAGTAAACTTAATCTGACGTGTCTGGCCACTGGTTTCTATCCCAAAGATATTGAGATATACCTTAGATTGTACAGATTTGACTTTAAGGATCAAACATCTTCTGGAATCAGACCAAATGATGATGAAACCTTTCAGATGAGAATCAGTGTGAAGATCAACAGAAACCATGAAGGATCTTATTACTGTCTGATCATTCACAGCAGTCTGACTGAACCAGTGTCAGTAAAATGGGGTAAATATAACCATAAAGTTTTTTACAGATCAGATTATTTTTTTCAAGTAACTAGTAAAGTAACGCATTACTTTTAAAATTACAACAAAATATCTCAGTTACTTTTTACTTTCTTTTCCCATTTACTGACTGACAGCTCTCCTGTCCTCATGTTGAGAGAAATCAGGATTGCAGAGGTGGTGTGTGTGCTGTGTAAACATGATGGATATTGTAGTGTGAATTTGCATTTCCTTCAGCCTAAAATAGAACTTTTTTGTTGTTATAAAAACAAGCAAGCCCAGCCCAGATGAGAAAAAGTAACGCAAAAGTAACATAACGCATTACTTTCCATAAAAAGTAACTAAGTAACAAAATTAGCTCCTTTTTTTAGGAGTAAAGCAATATTGTAATGCATTACTTTTAAAACTTTCCCCAAGTTAATATTACCTGCCCCAAACAATTAGTCAAGTCAAGTTGCCTTTATTTATATAGCGCTTTTTACAATACAGATTGTTTCAAAGCAGCTTCACAGTGATAATAGGAAAATTAATGGACAGAGATTGTTTTGGCTTTACAGTAGCTATAGGGAAAAGTTATTATCAAGATAAAGTAAGTTTTTGATTAAATCACTTCCTTGGTAAAAATCATTAATTATATTCTTAGGGGCCGCTTACATGACACCTTTTTAACTGAAAACAGAAGATTTTCAAAGATGCGTCTTTGCTGTTCATTTACGTGTTTAGTCTATAGGTATGTGCTTTAAATGTGTGTGTGCAGACGCTTAGTCTTTCTTTACAAAGTGACATCTCCAAATTACTTGTCTGGCCCACATAATACAGAAAAATAAGTTGTGTCCATGATCTGGAATAATTTTGATAACGTTTTATCTATACATAGGGAAAGGAAAGGGGAGGAGGCCTTCACAGGAGATAGTTAAGTCGACACTTCAGGACTGCGCTGTCATCGTGTCTAGTAATAATTTACTATAATTTAATAATTTACATGATTGGAATTATAGAAGTAGATAATGAGTTATGTGTATGCAAGAGATTTGTTTTTAGTCTAGATTTAAACTGACAGAGTGTGTCTGCTTCCCGAGCAATGTTAAGATTGTTTCAGAGTTTAGGTGCCAAATAGGAGAAGGATCTACTGCCTGCGGTTGATTTTGATATTCTAGGTATTTATCAGCTGGCCTGAATTCTGAGATCGCAATAGACGTGAAGGACTATAATGCATTAAGAGCTCGCTCAGGTACTGGGAAGCTAAACCATTTAGTGCTTTGTAAGTAATTAACAAGATTTTAAAATCTATACGATGTTTAACAGGAAGCCAATGCAGTGATGACAGAAATGGGCTAATATGGTCATACTTCCTAGTTCTAGTAAGGACTCTAGCTGCTGCATTTTGTACAAGCTGTAGTTTATTTATCAAGCAGGAGGAACAACCACCCAGTAGAGCGTTACAGTAATCTAGCCTTGAGGTCATGAACGCATGAACTAACTGTTCTGCATTTGTCATTGAGAGCATATGTCGTAGTTTAGATATATTTTTAAGATGGAAGAATGCGGTTTTGCAGATGCTAGTAACATGGCCTTCAAATGAGAGATTGGTATCAAAGAGCACACCCAGGTTTCTAGCTGACGACGAAGACTTAACAGAGCAGCCATCAAGTGTTAGACAGTATTCTAGATTATTGTGTGAAGAAGTTTTCGGTCCAATAATTAGAATCTCTGTTTTTTCTGAATTTAGAAGTAGGGAATTGCTAGTCATCCATTTTTTATATCAGCTATACATTCTGTTAATTTAGCGAATTGGTAAGTTTCGTCAGGGCGTGAAGAAATATAGAGCTGAGTATCATCAGAGTAACAATGAAAACTAACGCCATGCTTCCTAATGATATCTCCCAAGGGTAGCATGTACAGAGTGAAAAGCAACGGTCCTAGTACTGAGCCTTGCGGTACTCCATATTTAACTTGTGATCGATATGACATCTCTTCTTTTACTACTACAAACTGATAACAGTCAGATAGGTATGATTTGAACCATGACAATGCAATTCCACTAATGCCAACATAGTTTTCGAGTCTATTTAGAAGAATATTGTGGTCAATAGTGTCAAATGCAGCACTAAGATCCAGTAACACTAATAAAGAGATACAACCACGATCTGATGATAAGAGCAAATCATTGACTCTGGCTTTCAGACGAGGCTTGTGTTTTTAGTAACCTTAAGGGCTCATTTAAAGTAATGTAATTGTCTGGTTTTAGCCAGTTTCTGTCAAACACAGCACATCTAGTTTATGATCTGTAATCATATCATTTACATAGTGTAATTTTGTAGAAAGGGATCTAATATTAAGCAAACCAAGCTTTATCATTTGTTCATCAGTATTATACCTGTTTTTTATTTGTTGAACATCAATTAAATTTTAAATTTTAAATTTTTTTGTATTTACTAATTCAGGGAGCAGACACAATCTCTATGTGATGATATCTAGGTGAAAGAGGCTCTATGTGTTTTTTTTATTTATTTGAAATCTGAGACTTGAGAAAGCTTACAGACGGTTGGTTTAGCCAGTCTGTCTGCTTCCTGTCCTGGGCCCCAGTTTGTCATGTTTCAGCTCTAAGACTATGTGCCATATTACTAGAGAGAAGAGCAGCACCATCCCAGGAGGGATGAATACCATCTCTTTTCAACAGGTCAGGTCTGGCCCAAAAACTCTCCCAATTGTCTATGAAACCTATTTTATTCTGCAGACACCACTTAGACGGCCAGCCATTGAGTGATGAGTATCTGATAAGTATTTCATCACTCTGATGAACAGTAAGGGGTCCAGAGCAAATTACAGTGTCTGACATCGTATTTGCGAGTTCACACCTCTCTTTTATGTAAATTTTAGTGATCTCCAACTGGCGAAGTCGAACATCATTAGTGCCAACGTGAATAATAAACTTAGAGAGTTGGCTTCCGGTAATGGCGGAGAGGCGAGTGGTCGCATAATTCTAAAGCTCCCGGCGGGGTTGAATCCCCCTCAAGGTTGAACGTTATATTATTGATATAAAAGTTACTAGAGATAATGCCAGGGGGACGGAAATCAAGAAACAAAGGAAAGACTTCGGTCAATTCAGAAGAGAACGTTTTATCACCGAGTGACAGCGAGGATAGCACCTCGTGCGCTGACAAGCTAACAAGCGCCGATAACATGGAGGATATGAAGGTCAGCATCATTGCCGAAATAAAACAAATACACACGGACATCTCTAATGAGATCAACGAAGCAACGGACCAACTCAAAAGGGAGCTTGGTGATTTTAGAGGAGAAATGAACACTAAACTGAACGCTATTGAGACCGATATAAAAGACGTAACGACTAGAGTGGAGGCGGCTGAGGACAGAATCAATGAAATGGAGGCCTTTAACACGGATGCAAGAGATGTACTATCCCACTCACTTGAACTACAGGAACAACTTCAGACACAGCTTGAAGACTTAGAGGCACGCTCACGTCGAAACAATATACGGATCCACGGCATAGAAGAGGAAGCCGAAGGAGATGATATAACGGGTTTTGTGGAGAGATTTATCAAAACAGAGCTAGCTCTTCCCGACACCCCCCTCGGAATACAAAGGTGTCATCGCTCACTTGCTGCTAAACCTCCTCATGGGGCTAACCCGAGATCAATCGTCCTATGCTTTCTAGAGTTTCAAATCAAAGAACGGGTGCTTCAATCTGCTTGGAAGAGGAAAGATATTCAGTACAAAGGGAAACGCATTTTCTTCGAACAAGACTACACCAGTGACATTTTGGCAAAGAGGAAGGCCTATGCACCCATTAGAAGAGCTCTTAAAGAAAAAAATCTTCGCTGCCAGACGTTACACCCAGCGCGTCTCCGTGTTCACCTCCAAACCGGTACAGTGATTTACAGAGATCTTCAAGAAGCCGCGAACGACCTGAAGGGAAGAGGAGTTATTAATACCGAAACTTTCAACCAAGTGACTAAATACAAAGACCCTTCTGGACCAAGGATGGTGAAATCGGCGTGGCAAAATGTGGGTACCTCACGACGTCAACGGGAGAGGATTAAAGACATTCAAGAAAAATTAAAAGAATTTCGCCGCAACGTAGACGCCACTAGCTAAGGTCAATATCATGATGTTCACCGGTGAGATTTTTTCTTAACAGCTTTCCTTAACTCTAAGTGTAATCTGGACCTTGCCGCTGGGAAATGCATGCTTGTTTTCTCTACCACGCGAGCTGCTCTGATTTAAGTCAGAGGATACGACTCGCATTGAGAGGGACTCTCTTGGTTTTAGAGGATTCCACTTTCAGCTTAGAAGTGATTATGGCACTTCACCTTTGGAAGTCGATTTTGTTCCTGTTCATTTGTTTTTTATGTTTTATTTTAGATAGACCGACATTTTATACTTTTTTTCTTAGCCATTCAAGCTGTTCAATAATAATAACATTCCCTAAAAAATAAAATGACTAGAGAGAAGTATAACTTTATTACTCTTAATGTAAATGGCTTACACAATCCTGTAAAAAGGAGTAAAGTTATAGCTAAAATGAAGAGAGAAAAGCAGGATGTCATATTTTGGCAAGAAACGCACCTTTCAGATACCGAGCATGAGAAACTTAAAAAATGGTTTAAAAATTCGTATTATTCTTCGTTTAAACATGGCAATGCAAGAGGAGTTTCAATACTTATTTCAAATCATGTAAATTTTCAGTTTACCTCACAGGTGGCAGATGCTGATGGACGATACATCTTAGTAAAAGGATTCATTGATCATAAAGAGGTTACATTGGTGAACATTTATAGACCTCCTGGGCATAATAAGCAATTTACTAAGAAAGTTTTTGACTTATTATGTATGGAAATGTCTGGGGTGGTGATATGCGGGGGGGACTGGAATATTCACTTGCATCCTTCACTGGACTCTTCATCTAAGGCGAAAAATATACAATCAGAGGCACTACATATTAAAAAAATAATGAAAGAGCTAGGCATGATGGACGTTTGGAGAGACATACATCCACATGAAAAGGTTTATACATTTTTTTCCCACTCTCATGCTATTTTTTCTAGACTAGATTATTTTTTCATGCTCAATTCTGATAGACATAGGATTATTGACTGTAAAATAGGAGTCAGAGACATCTCGGATCACGCAGGGGTTTACTTAATAATACATTTAGATATTAAACGAAAAGAAAGGATCTGGAGGTTAAACTCTAGTTTTCTCAACGAGACAGCATTTCAACAATACATTCAGAAGGAGTTTGAAGATTACATGTATCACAATAATAAAGAAAATATTTCTTCAAGTGTATTATGGGATGCCGCTAAAGCAGTTCTCAGAGGTAAATTGATAATGTGGTCATCAAATAGGAAAAAAGAAAAAGAGAAAAGAATTGCTGATAAGACTAGGGAACTTAAGATTTTGGAGGAGGAGCATCAAAGAAATAATAATGCAGATAGTTTAGAACAATTAAATTTGGCTCGAAAGACTTTAAATGAACTTTATGAAAATCAAGTGACCAAAAAAGCTAAATTTATCAAACAAACCTATTATGAGAATGGACCTAAAGCCAGGAGATTACTTGCGTGGAGAGCACGCAAACAAGAAGCTAGTCGTTACATACATAAAATAAAAAATCCGCAGACTAATGAGGTACGATATAATCTAGAAGATATACAAGAGTCTTTTGTATATTACTATTCAAATTTATATTCCCAGCCTCCAGCGGCAGACATAAATATAGTGGAAAGTTTCTTGGACTCATTGGATTTACCGTCTATAGGCACAAAACAGAATAAAAAACTCACACAACAAATAACAGAGGAAGAAATAGGAAAAGCGATATCAAATTTAAAGGGGAATAAAGTGCCAGGTCCAGATGGGTTCCCACCGGAATGGTACAAGTGCTTCAAGCAAATGATAGTACCAACTTTGAAAAGTTGTTTTAATCAGGTTTTGGAAGGCGGAGAAATCCCAATATCCTGGAATCAAGCCCTTATCTCAGTAATACCTAAACCAGGGAAGGATGCAACTGAATGTAGCTCTTATAGACCGGTATCAGTATTGAACATAGATTATAGAATATTTACCACAATAATGGCCAAACGTTTTGAAAATATAGTGATGACGGTCTTTAAAGTTGGCACAGTACCTACAACCTGTATAGTATAGTGTTTCATTGCATTGGTCGGTCTATCTGTTTGTTACTTTATGTTCATTTTGGTTTAAATGTAAAAAAAAGTAAAACCTTTAAAAATAAAGTTAAAAAAAAATAAAAAATAAAAAATAAACTTAGAGAGTTTACAATTAGCATTAGTGCAATTAGCACTTTTAAATTTGCTTTGATGTCAGACACTCTGGCTTCTGGCAAACATGTGACTATGGTGGCTGGAGTCTCTATTTTCAAGTTCCATGTAATAGAATCGCCAATAACTAGGGCACTTGGAGCACCCGGCTACACAGGCTCTACAGCCAGAACCGAACAATGTACAGAGTTCACTAAGCTAGTTGCATCCAAAGCAGTATCTAAAGCCCTTGCATTCTTACTATCTTCAATTAAAGTTTGAATGCGTGTCTCTAATTCTGAAATCTTCTCCGTCAGCCTGTCTCCCTGCATTTATCACATGTGTAAAAATCATCGCTGACAGAGAAAGCTATACTATACATGTGACAAGAAGTGCAAATGACAATAACAGCTGAAGTTGACATGACTTACAGCAGGGCTTGTCACCTGGCAGCCTGCGGGCCAAATCTGGCCCGCCAATCATCTTCATCTGGCCTGCGGCACCCCAATCTCCCTCCTCCACTTTTCCTGGTGGTGCGGCTAATATACACACTGTTTGTACCATGCACACTCCTCCAACTGACCTGAAAAACATTTGTGTGAATATTTCATCAGTTATTATGTGTGTTTCGTATTTCTGTCGACTGAGCCAGCGATACCCATCATTTGTCAATTAATCATTCTTTTGTCTCCATTCTTTCTTTTCTGTGAATTGGCCAAACATGCTTGCATAACAATGTGAAATGATTTGGATTCATTTGGACTGCTCTGTCACTGAATTATCTAAAGTTGTTTCACAGTCAGTAACAACAAATACAAAACAAATAGTGTTTCACTAGTTTACTTTGAACTACGCAGCACAGCTTCTGTGAATCAGAATGAAAGCTTAAAGGAGCTGCATTTATTCCCGGTCACCATTATTAAACAGTGTTGACATCCAGTAAAAAACGTTTCAATTCGACACAAACCTCTCAGTTACTACAAACTACAAATGACTCTATGATTAAACTAGTTTTAAATGGGATAAAACAGCCTCAACATTCCCAACAAGACTGATGAGGAAAACAGGAGAAACATTGTGCCATGAATGAAGAAAGAAGCCTTTTAAATCCCAAAATCACCACCCTAACAAACATTTACTATGAATGAACTGTAGTAAATTACCATGGTTTGTAGAAATAACTATGTTATAGCCATTTATATTGCAATATATTTATTAGATGGATGGGGGAATATATAATTCATGTCTTTGTTAAGGTGTAGTTTGTACCTGTGTTTAGGCATTTTTATAGGCCTATGTAACATATCATAATATATCACTTCATTTGACAGTGGTAGTGAGTAGCCATGAATGGTTTTCACCTGTGGTTACCTAGTCTCACTGTGAGAATATTTTCATTTAAGCCTAATAATTAATAAAATATTTTTACCAATAAATTTTACCAATTTCTTTGGACTTTTTGATTTGATAATCCTGCCCTTGAATGAAACTACTTGAAGAGCCCTGACTTAGAGTGTTTATTGACTGATCTGTGCAAGCATGCAAGAAAGAAAAAAAGACGACAAGCACGTATAGCAGGTTAACAGGCTAGCGAAATGTTAGCAAGTTGTGCTAGCAATAACAATTTAGATTAAAGCTAGCAATGTCAGATTAATATGATAGGCAACAGACTATATCTGATGGTGATGAGTAAGTTATATTTAACAATATAAACAACAAGGAATGATAGTAAATAGAGATTAAAAACAAAAAGCTATACGGCTTTTAGTTAGCAAACCAGTGCTAATAATTATAATTTTTTGCAGATGGAAAATGTTCTGACTGTGAAATGGATTATATGTGGATTTTTATAACAGGAGCAGCAGCAGTTCTAGCTCTAGTTTTCGCTGTGATTGGTTACTTAATCTACAAAAGAAAGACAAAAGGTGAGTTCTAAATATTCAACACTGTTGCTTAAAATATCTTGTTTTTAAATATCCTTGTTTTACATTGGAAAATATATGATCTGGGCAACTGGACAGTAAATATTGTACGAAGATAATAATAAGTGATATTGTGAACCAGTAAAGATTTTGATTATGAGATTTTGGATTGTATTCATTATTTGGATTTTGTTTAATAGACACATTGTATGATCCATTACAAATGAATGAGAGATGTTAGTAAAATTTCACATTTCATGAACAAAAAATTCCAAACAGTAATACATATTAGTTGAGTCACATTCAGAGCCATTCTGAAATATCTGATAGAAACATTTTTGTGACCACACATCATTTGAATGCACAAGTTGCAATGTTGGTTGACTATTGTGCTATTTTGCTGATTGCTGAATTAAGATGACTGGCCAGCACAGCTCCATTTAAAAGGGTTGTGAGCTAAAATCTCACATGTTTGAGACAGCAGGAAAAGTCTCAAGTGAAATGTTTAAAATGTATTCTGCAGCTTATTATTTGAGAATATATTATAAGATTTAGTGACAATAATATGTACTGACTTATACATTTATGTGAATATGATATCTGTATACTCAAGTTATAACTGTATAATCTGCTTTAGGTAAATTGTATACTCAATCTGAACAGGAACCGAGTGATTAATGCCGTTAAAAATACGTTAATCATCTCCATGCACAGGTATCTCCATATTACTTTTTTAATATTATTACAATTGTCTTTCATTGTGCAGAGAGAGTTGGAAAACTTATGGTAAAGCCCACAGTCCAGCGTTTGGTAATCCATTTGATGTGATGAATTGTAACTGTTGTAATTGTTAAGTTTTTGGTTTATGGGCACTGATTAGAAATGCAATAAATGTTGTTATGGTTCATTCAGAAATGACACAGTTTTCTTTATATAACACAATTCTCTGTTGTTGTTTCAGGCAAATGAACATGAAGAATTATGAAATGGTGTATAATGGCTGTGAAGCCACTGAGAGTTAAAAATGCTCCTGACCACAGTACTGTACAATTACACATTTAATTCAATTGTTGTAGTTTTCCTTGTGTTGTTGGTTGTGTTATTAAAGTTGAAGTGTGTAATTTCTACATCACTAATAAAAAGTGGTTTCCTGGAATGTGGACGCTGAACTTTTCTGTCATTGGTTGGACAAATACCTGTAGTCCTGTATCTAAACTTATGCCATTTGTTGAGTCAGACACATTAGTGTCACAGTGTTACACTATACAGTCAGTCAAACTACCAGTGACTTCTGAGAGCTTGTAATTACTTACATAGCTAATGTGTTGAATATGTCTAAATTAAAATGTTATTTGTTATAGGTACACTCTAAAAAATGCTGGGTTAAAAACAACCCAAGTTGGGTTGAAAATGGACAAACCCAGCGGTTGGGTTAAATGTTTGCCCAACCTGCTGGGTAGTTTTATTTAAACCAACTATTGTTTAAAAATTGCTATATGGCTAGCTTAAAATGAACCCAAAATAGTTGGGAAATTAAAAACCAGATGCAATTAGAGGCAACAATAATAGACAAAAGGTGAATGTTTATTAATAAGCTTTAATATTTGATTAATATAAATTTAATAGTTTATTAATATAAATTTATTAATAAGCAATTTAATAAATGTTTATTGTTTAATAATTATTCATTGAACATTAATAAATGTTCATTTCCAACATACTTTGGGTTAATTTTAAGTAAGCAATACAGTAATTTTTAAACAATAGTTGAGTTAAATAAAACTACCCAGCAGGTTGGGCAAACATTTAACCCAACCGCTGGGTTAAAACAACCCAATTGCTGGGTTTGTCCATTTTCAACCCAACTTGGGTTGTTTTTAACCCAGCATTTTTTAGAGTGTAACACTTGACATTAAGGCTAACGCAATACCTGCCAAATAGTGAGCCGTTTTTAACTCATGTTATAAATGCTTAATAAATGTATTCACACTTATTTACACTGTTAGAAATTACCAGCATTTCACAATAATTAACAGTATTATTTTACAGTAACTTGTTGTAATTAAGTTTCCATGTAATATCCCAATGAATACCTGTAAAAACTACAGTATCCATGCATTTTACAGCATTTAACTCTTATTTTACAGTAAAATCTTGCAATCTAAAACCTGCTGTTATATCACAACAAGGTCTGTAATATCACAGCAACACAGTGAAAAAAATTAAGGATTTCACAGCATTAAACAGTATTATTACAGTGAAATATTGTATTGAAATATGCCCTGGGAAGTCCCATGACATAACCAAACTGTTTTGAACTGAAGGCGCCGTCGTGTCCCTCTTCTATTCCGGGCTGAATGGAGAAGGTGAGCAGCATGCATGTTTGCAGCACTTACACCCATGTTATAACTCAAAACCAGATTCTTGATTTATTTCATGATGCAGCAAAAAGTGATGATAATTAGACTGAAAAGTGTTGTATTTGTAGTTTTCTTATTAATATCTCATGACTGCCACTTTTCTATGTTGCTTACCAGAAGTGTCTTACTCATAATACTCTCTAAAAAGGTCATGATGCCTATCCACAGCAGTGTATAAAAACTGATTTCTTGTTTATCAAGATGCAGCAGGCGCAATGAAATTACGCAGCGGCTGTGAGCCCCTGCTTGCACAGGGAGCGTGCCCTTCAACCATGGAGACATTTGCGAGAGACGCTGCGTGATATCATTGCTCCTGCTGCAGCCATGGTACGGCAGCAAAGTTCCTTGATTATTACGCTGGAATGAGAATATAGTTCCTAGCCATATCAGCCTTGAAAATCACAACTTTTCATTTTCCGTCGGCCTTAGTACACGATGTAACTACAGAAGGGTCAAGTTTTAATTTTTTGGAGCATGATGCTATTGGTCTCATCAGATTCAATGAACTATGCTAAGCTATGCTAAAAGTGGTGCCGCCAGACCCAGAGATCGGCTGAATGGATTCGAAAACGGTAACTCAACTGTTTAACTCTAGGGGAGTTGGAAAATGAGCCTATTTTCAAAAAGAGTGGAGTGTTCCTTTAAAGGCTAGAGACATTCACTTTCGCGAACAGTGACTTTTAGCCGTTTTAGCTTAAATTGTTCCCAGTGTTACTTGTCGTAATTTTTACTAGTAAGAATTCAATTAGCTCTATAATTCAATTCTTACTAGTAACAATTATGATTAGAGAGCTCTATAATTCAGTGATCACTAGTAAGAATTTCAATTACAGAGCTCTCTAATTCAGTTTTTACTAGTAACAATTACAATTAGAGAGCTCTAAAAATGAATTTTTACTAGTCATATGTCTCCATTGACTTCCATTCATTTTTAGTTACAGAGCTCTACAACTGAATTATTACTGGTAACAATTCCAATTAGAGAGCTCTCAAAATCGATTCTTACTACTAACAAATACAAATAGTGAGCTCTCAAATTTGATTCTTACTAGTAATAATGCAATTCCAGAACTCTCTAATTGAATTTTTACTAGTAAAAAACACATTAAAGATATGTATAATTGCAGAGCTCTGTAATTGAATTAGAGAGCTCTGCAATTACAATCTTACTAGTAACAACTGAGTGTGTAATTGTTACCAGTAAGAACTGCATTGAAGAGCTTTCCAATTGTAATTCTTACTAGTAACAATTGTATTAGAGAGCTCTCTGATTGAATTTTTACTAGTAAGAATGCAATTGCAGAGCTCTCCAATTCCATTGTTACTGAACTGATTTAGAGAGCTCTGCAATTGGAATTTTTAGGACGAAAGTACCATTTTTTACAAAAATGTAATTTTAAAAGATATTGTTTTAGACAGCGATATATTTTTGCTGTGGTCAATAACTCACAAGTGTGGTTTATCAATACCAGGTGGAATTTTGTACAAATGTAGAACGGCTTCAGTATAATTTCACTTCGAACATAAGTTGCACATTGTTACTTTCGACCCCGTCAGGTGGGACGAAAGTAACACACAGGTGGGTCAAAAGTAACACAACAATACAAGCTAGATTTGTGTTAGTCTTGTTTTTATTAAATATACCTGACTGTGACCTTGTTAATATGTAATTACAAAATTTTTGTCTTTTATCTTTGAAAAAAAAATATGAAATTACATTTTCATTTTAAATTGAATTTTAAATGTGTAGTGTCACGGGCTGCTTGATCTGAGGCGCTACTGCAAACTGTCAAGACACATTAAAGAGCCAGAAAACGGTTTAAATTTCTCTTGTCTGTCGACGCATTCAGTGTCCTATTTGCTACAATGTATTTTTCACTCTGAGAGAGTATGATATTTGGCATTAGAGCGCCCAGGCATGTCGGATATACATAGCAACAGTAACTAAAGGGGGCGGGTCGGTCAGCCCATCTCAAGACCGGGCCGACTGTTGCCGACTGGGCCAAATGCTTAACATTTATTATTAATAATATTATTATAATCATAGTGAAATCATGCTAACAATAAAAACCCACCCTATGCACTGTCGGACTGTAAAAACTATATATATATATATATATATATATATATATATATATATATATATATAAAAAATAAAACTGACTGGCCCACATTAAAATAAAATGGTCCAGCCCCTCTGGCATTTGCCAGAATTGTCCGATGGCCAATCCGCCCATGTTGGTAATCATTACGGACAAAAGTCCTATTCGGACGGGATTAGTTTTACATGGGGAGGTGGAGTAATGCAATTTTACCTCAGGACGTCTGTAATATTAATTGGCCAGTTCGCACGGGAAAAGACATCTCAGTAAAACTAGCAGAAGTGGGAGGGGTAACTCGATTTACGCACTGCCGTCACCTCCCTGTCGTCATGTGGGTATACGTTGCTTCCACATCCCCATGTAAAAACTAATCACGTCCCAAAGGGGGCATGAGCCCCTGCCCTTTTTCTTCCTCGAGAAAAATTTTCTTCCTCAAGAGAAGATTTTTTTAAATAAATAAATAAATAAATGAACATGTATTCCTGTTTGCGCACAGCTTCCCTGTCAAACAAATATATTTACTGAATTTTTTTTTTTTTTTTTTTTTTTTTTTTTTTTTTACAAATTATAGGCTACATATCAGGTTGGCTTTGTCGAGTTCAGCAGCCCTCCCTCCGCGACATGCCATTCATTCCCGCACGCACGCACGTGCGCCCCGCCCCACCTCGAGTTTGCTGCTGGCTGAAAACTTGTGACAGCTATACCCAGAAAAATACAACTGCTGTCTGGCGATGAGAAGCGAAAAAGAAAAAAGCCCTAGATGAATCCCGTGCATCTCTTTCAGGTAGCCTATGTATATTCACAAACATGTGAAAGTTCTGGCTATTTAAGGGTGAGATTATATGTTTAAAGCCATGTTAATTATTTGACTAACAGCGACACATCTGCCTGATTTGATACTAATGAAATTTATGTCATGTTACAATTTTAATGTGTTATGCATTGCGATTTTAACCATGGTAAAGATATATGTGTATAGGGCTGTCAATACCAGAAGAGGAGCATTCATGAACTGCATTATTAGACAGTTTTCTAAGGATGCACGATTTATTAAAACTATTTAAAAATCATAATACTATTCTATTACATAATGCTATTCTTAAATCTACGCTTACACAGAAGAATACATGAATAAAAGTTTAAACCCTCGCTCTGTCTTTCATGTTTGATGTCCACATATTCTTGTTGAAGACATTACAGTGGCTGTAGCATCCTGAGTTCACAGGACCCATTTCAAGAGCTCGTTGACACTTTGCGCCGAGCACTCACCCCACAACCACCGTCACCGTCACCATCACCTGCTGCCGCTTCCGCATCCACTTCTTCCACTCCTCCACCAGTGATACACGCCAGTCCCATGGCCAAACCGGCGCCCTACTCTGGATCGGCGGAGGATTGCAGCGGATTCCTCCTGCAATGTGAGTTGGTCCTGGAGATGCAACCGCATCTCTACCCCACGGATACGGCTAAAATAGTGTTTATCATCTCCCAACTGCAAGGTAAAGCTCTCCAATGGGCTGACTCTCTCTGGACCCAAAAAGGCTCCATGGTCAAGTTGTACTCCTCCTTCATCGACCATTTCCGTGAAGTCTTTGGAAAACCCCTGGCTGATTCATCTATTGGTGAGAAACTCTATAATTTAAAACAAGGATCAAAATCTGTGACTGATTATGCCTTGCAGTTCAGAACGCTAGCCGCTAGCAGTGGATGGAATGAACAAGCTCTCATCACCTCGTTTTGTCAGCGGTTGGAACCCAGAGTGCGGTTGCATCTCGCTGCATACGAGGACTCCATCGGCCTCGAACGCTTCATCCAACTCGCCATCCGCGTAGGCACTCGTATGCAGTCGTGTCTCGATGAGCACCAGGGCCAGCCACTTCCCAACATCTATCTCTGTCGATCCGAAACCGTCAGCTCCCCAGAACCAGCCAGCGAGCCCATGCAAGTGGATAATTCCCGTCTGTCATCCTCTGAACGTCAAAGAAGGCTGACCCTAAATCTATGTCTATATTGTGGATCTCCTGGGCATGTAATCTCCGCATGCCCAATTCGTCCTCCTCGACCCATGGTGAGTGCCATCATTCCCTCCATTAAGAAGATGAAACCACTCACTACTATTGTAAACCTTACTGCTGTTGATGTATCTGTTCTAGTGGTGGTGCTCCTCGATTCAGGGTCAGCAGGAAACTTCATCTCAGGCTCCCTCTGTCGACAACTCAAGCTCAAAACCTCGCCCTCTCCGACTATCTACCAAGTCCATTCCATCACGTGCAAACCCCTGAGCCGTAAGAGGATCAGCCGTTGTGTGGGACCCCTTCAACTCCGTGTGGGTATTCTACACGTCGAGGACATCCATCTGCTGGTTCTGGAGGATTCCACCGCTGACGTGGTTCTAGGGCGCCCGTGGCTCGAACAACACAGCCCCACCATCTCCTGGCGCACGGGCGAGATCCTGAAGTGGGGCGAACACTGCTTCTCCAATTGCTTCTCCGAGTTTCCAGTTCCCAAGTCTCCACGTTCCAAGAAGATCTCCGTCTGCACCACTTCCATTGAAAGCCCCATAGAGAAACGCTCCACTGACATCCCATCCTGTTACGCCCCCTTCAGTGACGTCTTTTGCCCGCAACGAGCCTCCAAACTACCTCCACGCCGGCCATGGGACTGTGCCATAGATCTGTTACCGGGTGAGCCAGTGCCTAGGGGAAGGATCTACCCCCTGTCAGTGCCGGAGGAGAAGGCCATGGAAGAATACATCGAAGAGGCCCTTAACCAAGGATATATCCGCCCGTCTACTTCCCCTGCTGCTTCAAGTTTCTTCTTCATGGCAAAAAAGGACGGAGGCTTGCGGCCCTGCATTGATTATCGTTCCCTAAACAAGATTACAGTTAAGTTCCGGTACCCACTTCCCCTCGTCCCAGCGGCCCTGGATCATCTCCGTGGTGCCACTGTGTTCACTAAGCTGGACCTCCGCAGCACGTACAACCTCATCTGGATACGCGAGGGGGACGAGTGGAAGACCGCCTTCGTCACACCCACTGGCCATTATGAATATTTGGTCATGCCCTATGGACTTGTCAACGCCCCCTCCGTATTCCAGGATTTCATTCATGAGGTGCTCCGGGAGTTCCTCCACAAGTTTGTACTGGTGTACATAGATGACATCCTGATATACTCCCGGAGCCTGGCCAAACATCGCCACCACGTTGCGGAGGTCCTCCAACGCTTACGGCAATTCCACCTATTCCTCAAGGCAGAAAAGTGCTCCTTTCACCAACCCTCAGTCCATTTCCTGGGATACTTCATTGATCACAGTGGCATCCGGATGGACGAGGGGAAGGTAGAAGCCATCAAGTCCTGGCCCATTCCCACAACCATCAAAGAACTCCAACGTTTCCTAGGTTTCGCCAATTTCTACTGCCGCTTCATCAAAAATTACAGTTCCATCGTCCATCCACTCACCAACCTCCTCCGTCACCAGCCCAAGTCTCTGTCCTGGACCGAAGATGACACCAACACCTTTGAAGCCCTCAAGAAAGCCTTCACCACCGCTCCCCTCCTCGTCCACCCGGACCCTGACCTGCCCTTTGTCGTGGAGGTGGACGCTTCCACCACAGGAGTGGGAGCGGTACTTTCACAGCAGCAGGGGAACCCAAGTAGACTCCATCCATGCGCCTTCTTCTCCCGCAAACTCAACCCGGCGGAGGTCAACTACGACATTGGTGACCGTGAACTCCTGGCCGTCAAGCTTGCTCTGGAGGAATGGAGGCATTTGTTGGAGGGAGCCAACCATCCGTTTCAAGTACTCACCGACCATAAGAACTTGGAATACCTCAAAGCTGCCAAAAGACTTAATCCTCGTCAAGCCCGCTGGGCCATGTTCTTCTCCAGGTTTGATTTTACAATCTCCTATTGCCCAGGCTCCAAGAACATTAAGGCTGATGCCTTATCCCGTCTCCACGCTCCTGAGGAAAAGAATGAATCTCCTGAAACCATCCTCCCAAAGTCCATCTTTGTGAGCCCTATCCAGTGGTCTGAAGAGACTCTACCCTCCTCCAATGCCTCCTCCTACACTCCGCCGGGTTGTCCCCAGGGCCTTCAGTACGTCACCCGGACACGTCGCACCCCACTTGTGCACTCAGCTCACTCATCACTTGGCACTGGCCACCCGGGGGTCAATGAGACCCTCTCGCTACTTAAGGAGCGCTTCTGGTGGCCCAACATGGCCAGGGATGTCAGAAGGTACGTGCAGGGCTGCAGGGAGTGCGCCATCTCCAAGAGCCCTCGTCATCTGCCAGCCGGCAAGCTCAATCCTCTGCCCGTTCCTGAGCGACCGTGGTCACACCTGGGAGTAGACTTCATCACGGATCTCCCAGCATCGGACGGTCACACCTGTGTCCTCGTGGTAGTAGACCGATTCTCCAAGGCCTGCCGTCTAATCCCCCTGAAGGGTCTACCTACCGCCTTAACCACAGCAGAACTCATGTTTAACCACATCTTTCGATATTATGGAATCCCCGAAGACATCGTATCAGACCGAGGGCCCAAATTCATCTCCCGTGTCTGGAAGGCCTTCTTGTCGCTCCTGGGTGTGACCGTCAGTCTGTCATCCGGATACCATCCTCAGACGAACGGACAGACGGAACGGAAGATCCAGGAGATCGGTCGCTTCCTGCGTACCTTCTGTCACGGCCACCAGAACTCCTGGAACCAGTATTTGGGTTGGGCCGAGTACGCCCAAAACTCCCTCCGACAGCCTTCCACCGGACTAACACCCTTTCAATGCGTACTCGGTTACCAACCCCCGCTGTTCCCCTGGGGCGGGGAACCCTCCAACGTTCCTGCAGTCGACTACTGGTTCCGGGAGAGCAAGAGGGTATGGGACTCAGCTCACCACCAACTGCAGAGAGCCCTGCGCAGACGCAGGATGACAGCAGACCTTCGACGCTCCAACGCTCCATCCTATCAACCGGGGCAGAAGGTCTGGCTGTCAACCAAGGACATCAGGCTGCGTCTGCCCTGCAAGAAGCTGAGTCCTCGCTTCATTGGCCCATTCACCATCACCAGACAGATCAACCCCGTCACGTATCGTTTGCAACTTCCACCTCAGTACAAGATTCATCCAACCTTTCATGTCTCCCTCTTAAAACCTCACCACCCTTCTGTTTCTCCCTCCACAGAACCTGACGTGGCAGCCACCGAGCCCCCCCTTCCACTCATCCTGGATGACGGTGCTGCTTACGAGGTTCGCGAGATACTGGACTCCCGGCGTCGTGGTGGTCTACTAGAATATCTAGTCGACTGGGAAGGCTACGGCCCAGAGGAGCGCTCATGGGTCCCTAGAAATGATATCCTCGATCCCAATCTTCTACAAGCATTCCACGCCAGCCACCCTGACAGACCTGCCCCACGCCCAAGAGGACGACCACCACGACGATTGCCATATACTCACCCTATTCTCTGCTGATATCAATAAAAACACCTTACTTGCTTTTACATCTGCCTCCGAGCCGTCTCAGTTGTAACAACCACGGTCTCTGTGTGAACTGATTACTTTGTAGAAATCAGTGGAGTATGAAACATTTGTGTAAGTGTGAGGGAATTAAAATAAATTAAAAGGAAGTCAGAGTTGTTTTAATATATTTAAGGGTTTATTATTTTTTAAAATAAATAATTATGAGAAGTGCCCTTTTTTCAACTTGAGCCCCTGACCCCCAAAATATCTGTGCACGTCCCTGCCCTTATTCCTCGTCTGGTATTGTTTAAAGGTCTTTGAAGCTGCACTGAAACTGTAATTTTGACCTTCAACCGTCTGGAGGCCATTGAAGTCCACTATATGGAGAAAAATCCTGGAATGTTTTCATCAAAAACCTTAATTTCTTTTCGACTGAAGAAAGAAAGACATGAAGATCTTGGATGACATGGGGGTGAGTAAATTAAAAGGAAAAGTGAACTAATCCTTTAATGCAATTGCAGAACTCTCTAATTGAATTATAGAGCTCTCTAATCATAATTGTTACTAGTAATAATTGAATTATAGAGCTCTCTAATTGAATTCTTACTAGTAAAAATGCAATTACGACGAGTAACGCTGGGAACATTAAAGCTAAAATGGCTTGCCATAGTGGTGGACTCATACTGAAATCGTTTGGGACTGAACTCATCAATAATTTCATTATTAGACTCAGCTTGACTGGACTTTTCGTGTGCCAGGGGTGGATCGAACGGGACTGGAAACAGTGAGTTTGTTCCGTGAGTGATATCAACATTGCCTTGTTATCATCGGATGGACGTGGGTGAGTTTGTTTTCAAGACTTGTTGACTGTGAGCGATCATTCAAAAATCCTCAGCTTTGTATGTGCACCAACGGACTGGACCCCAACGTTAAAGTACTCGTACATTTGTGACTGTGTTACTGATTCATACCAAATTTGCATACCGGACAGAGACCTTGTAAGTTGAGAATCTCTGGGGTTTTTCCCTTTAGAGTGTGTAAAAGATCTTTAAAGATTTCTTTGTTGTGATTTCGGTATTGTTGTTTTTGGAGTGTTTCACTTTAGAAAGGGTTTGACTTCTTATCTCATATGTTGATTTGAGTTTAAAAATTTAGAAATACAAGGTTGAGAAACTTAGTAACAGACACAAAGAACAATTCTGAGACTCAGAAGGGTCTATAAATCTTTTATTTGCTGGTAAACAAATAATTTGCATACCTTTGGGTAAAATAGTTTCTTTGTCTGTGATATTTTTCTATTCTCTATACATTTTCTTAGTTTTTGTTTTTTTAGCTTCATCTTTTGGTTGTTTTCATAAAACACAAAGCCATTTTATTAGTGTAAAACAAAATAAATCGTTTTTATTCCTTTCTTCAAATTCGTAATCTGGTATTTCATTATTCTTTTTGGATAGTTAATTCATTTAACACAGTTACATATTTTTGGGAAAATATAAATAAGATTTTTGACTACTTTAATTTTATTGTGATTGATTGGTGATTTATTGGTACAGGCAAAAGCTAATTTACAACTGTTTCAATTTAAAGAAAAGAAACACCGGCCAAATTCCCCATTCAACTGCCGGGAACCCAGGTTTTCTTGGTAAAGACAATATTCAAATTAACCCCCAGGGTTAAGAAAAGGGTTACAGACAACATTAGGTTTTGCTATCAATGAGATGATACGTTTTAATGAGATACAAGATGACTACAAGTATTTTGCAACATGTGACCTCAGGAATGAAGGCAAACGTGTTATGATTTCATACACCTTTCAGTTTCTCATTTAATGTAGACGTTCAGGGCACTCATCTGAAATAAAGGACAAAAAATGGTTGATAGGCTCTCATTTAAAACATTTTCTATATAGACATTAGAATGTTTTTGCCATTTCTTTTGTTTTGCACTTTTCTAAGTGCTGCACAGCAAGGTAAGAACACATTTTTTTTTGTTTTGTTTTTTGTAGAGCACTTCCTTCAAATCAACCTATACCACTTTCATAAAAAATGTACTATAAACAATATCAGTTTGCTTTTAAGTTACATTTAATATGTTTAACATTTAATATGTTTTAAGCAATATGTTTTTCATTTATTGTTTTAAATATTATGTATCATGTTTTCTTTGTGTTTCATATGTTCCTCAGAGAAACACTTCCTGCACTACAAGTTTACAGCCCTGACTAAAGCAGACACATTCCCAGAGTTCAGTGCTGTGGGTGTGTGTGATGACAGACAGATCTCTCACTACAGTGATGAAGAAAGAGTCTGGATTCTGACTGAAGATGACTGGACTGAACCTCCTGCAGAACCACCTGATTCTATAGACTGGTTCCTACATCAGATGAACACTCTGTCAAACTGCACAAACTCACAGTGTTCTGGTGAGATTCATGATTTAATTATCGGGCATGAAACTGCATGGCTACTCATGAGTGTTGTTCTGTGATTGTAGAGCTTCATGTTCTTCAGAGAATAATTGGCTGTGAACTGGAGAAACTTCTTAATGGAACAGTGAATCTGACTGTCTTTGATGAATATGGATTTGATGGAGAGGATTTTATATCCTTTAATTCTGACACTATGAAGTGGATTGATAAAAGTCCAAATGCCACTGAAACCAAAAATAAATGGGATCGTCAAAAACTACGTAACAAGCTCCTCAAGCGTTTTCTTAAGACCTGCATGGATTGGATTTCAACATTTAATAACACAAAAAAGAGTAAGTTTTAATCAGATCAGAGTAATTTGCTTGTCTTTCTACAAGTATGTGTTACCGTGAGCATGTGTGAATGTAAGCATGTTCCAGTTTTCTCTTTGTACAGAGAAAGAGATTTATCGTCAATCAGTAAAAAAAAAAAAAAAAAAAAGATCTGATCCTTGAATCTTTCATTTTAAAACACTTTTAATTTGGCCTAAATTACCAAAATATTTAAATTTTAAAAAAAAACCTAAAAAAAAACAACAAAAAAACGTACTCGGTTACTAACGTAACCTCGGTTCCCTGAGATACGGAACAAGTACTGCGTATGGGGAAAGGTCTCCTTTTTCCCCGTTACTGAAGCCTTTTTCAATAACGCAGTGTAACTGCATCGTCATTGGTTCACTCATAGACAAGTTGTTGAACCAATGACGGCGTGGCATAGCTGCGCGGCCTATGGCGACAAAGCCCGTGAATATTCCCGCTGAAATGGGCGGGGTAGCTATATAAGCAGGCGCTTCGCCATAGGATTTCCGGTCATTCGACTGAAGCGACGACACTGAAGCCGCAGCCTCGTGGCACGGCATGTAACGCAGTACTCGTTCCGTATCTCAGGGAACCGAGGTTACGTTAGTAAGCGAGTACGTTCCCTTTCGATACTTCACTCGTACTGCGTATGGGGAACGAATTCAACCGCGCCGTGCCACGGCAGGGAACGACTGGACTTGTCTTGGACACCGCGAGGGAACCAGAGGACAAGTGAGAAGGCTGGAGCCGTCGAACCCTTGTTACACTACCAAAAGGGGAGTTAACTCCCAGAGTGGCATGAAGCGGAGCTCGATAGAGGCCGCTGGATCATACCAAGAGGACCCGAGCTTGTAAGGTCGGGACATCCAAATGATAAAATCTGACAAAAGTGGACAGCGAGGACCAGCCGGCTGCCTCACAGATGTCTTTAATCAAAACTCCACTAGGCCAGGCCCAAGAGGAAGCCATTCCTCTAGTGGAGTGGGCTCTAACTCCTATGGGGCAGATGAGGCCCATAGAGGAGTAACAAAGAGTAATAGCATTGACTATCCGACACGCAAGACGTTGCTTTGAGACCGAAGACCCTTTGGTGCGGCCACCAAAGCAGATAAAGAGCTGATCGGATTGCCGGAAAGGCTGTGATCGCTCAATGTAGGTCCTTAATGCCCTGATGGGGCAGAGCAATTCCAGCTCTCGCTCGTCCGACGAGGGAGGAAGCACTGAGAGGGAAATGATCTGTGCTCTGAATGGAGTCAAGAGCACCTTAGGGATGTAGCCTAGGTTTCAAAACGACCTTGGAGTCGTTGGGCCCGAACTCAAGGCATGCAGGGCTCACGGAGAGGACCTGCCAGTCGCCAACACACTTAACCGATGCTAGTGCAAGTAGCCGAGTGGTTTTGAGCGTCAGGGGCCTGAGGTCAGCTGAACACAGTGGCTCAAAGGGAGGCCCTTTGAGAGCTCTGAGGACCAAAGAGAGATCCCAGGTGGGAACGGTGAGAGGATGAGGTGGATTCAATCGCCTAGAACCGCTCAAGAAACGCACCACAAGGTTTCGTCCCACTGACTGGCCAGCGATAGGAGCATGAAACGCTGCGATGGCTGCTACGTAAACTTTGAGCGTTGAAGGGGTGCGACCCAGTTCTAAATGCTCCTGGAGAAAAGACGGTATCGGCGATACATCACACTCCACTGGGTTTATGTTCAAAGACTGACCATTTCTAGGCGTAGAAGCGTCTCGTGGACGGAGCTCTCGCCTGAGAGATGGTATTCAGCATGTCCCCGGGGAGGTTAGCAGGCTCCCATCGAGGGACCAGAGGTGCAGAGCCCAGAGTTCTGGCTGGGGATGCCAAATCTTCCTGTTCGCCTGAGAGAGGAGGTCCCGTCTCAGGGGGATCGGCCACGGAGCTTTCGTGGAAAGCCTGAACAGCTCTGAGGACCAAACTTGGCTCCTCTAGAGCAGGGCCACCAGGAAGACTCTGTGCTTGTCTTCCCTGATTCATCTGATGACCTGCGAGATCAGAGCAATCGGGGGAAAAGCGTAAAGGAGGGTGCTGGGCCAGACGTGAGCCAGCGCAATGTCCTCCTTCGAGAAATAAATTGGGCAGTGAGAGTTGTCTTCTGAGGCGAAGAGATCTACCTCTGCCTTCCCGAAGAACTCCCAGATCGTGAGAACCGTCTGGGGGTGGAGCATCCACTCGTCTGAGGGGACATTGCTCCGGGATAGCATATCTGCTCCCAAGTTTGTTCTCCTGGTTGTGTGAGTCACTCTGAGCGACTGAAACCTTGGTAATGCCCATTCCAGAAGACGCTTCGCCAGAGCGCATAAGCGGCTGGACGAAAGACCACCCTGGTGATTTATGTATGACACCATTGTCATGCTGTCCGACTGGATTTAAGACGTTGCGTCCCGTCAGGTGTGTCTAAAACGCGTGAAGGGCTCGAATCACTGCCAACATCTCGAGGCAGTTGATGTGCAGATGGCTTCTTCGTGAGACCACAAGACGAAGGCCGGTCTGCCCTTGCAAAGAGCACCCCAACCTGTGTTGGGTGCATCTGTTGAGAGCACCGTTCTTCTGAACACCGCCTATAGGGGTACACCTTGACTGAACCATACAGGGTTCATCCAGGGTTTCAGAGCTGTCAAACAAGCCTGATTGACCCCGAGACGCAGGCGGCCGTGCCGCCAGGCATGAGGAGGGACCCGGAATTTCAACCAGTATTGCAGAGGCCGCATCCGAAGAAGGCCGAGCTGCAGAACCGGGAAGGCGGAAGCCATCAGCCCTAGCATCCTCTGGAAGTACTTCAGAGGGAGATAGGCTCTGTTCCTGACGTGCTCTGGCGATACTACAGCCGTCATACGGGCTGAGTCGAAGACTGCACCCAGGAACATTATACGTTAGCTGGGGAGCAGTGAGCTCTTGGCAAAGTTGACCCTGAGACCCAGACACTCCATGTGGCTGAGTAGCACGGATCTGTGATGCTCCAGCTCGGCTCGTGACTGGGCTAGGATGAGCCAGTCGTCGAGAAAATTGAGAACCCAGATTCCCAACTGTCTCAGTGGGGAAAGCGCCATGTTCATGCACTTGGTAAAAGTGCGAGGAGCTAGGGACAGCCCGAATGGAAGGACCATATATTGGCAAGCCACACCTTCGAATGCGAATCTCAAGAATCGCCTGAGATGGGGGGCTATCTGGATGTGAAAGTATGCATTTTTCAGGTCCAGCAAGCAGAACCAGTCCCCGGGGCAAACCTGCGCGAGGATCTGCTTCAGCGTTAACATCTTGAACTTCCATCTCATGAGGGAAAGATTCAGGAGTCTGAGGTCTAAGATGGGTCTGAGACCGCCATCACTCTAGGGAATGAGGAAGTAATGGCTGTAAATCGCTCTCTGAGGGGAGACCATTTCTATAGGCCCCTTCTCGAACAGAGACATCACTTCGGCTCGGAGGACGTGAGCGTCGTCCGTGTTTACTGAAGTGGGAAGCACCCCGCAAAAACGCGGGGGTCTGCGAGCAAACTGGAGCAAGTAGCCTTGAGATATTATCCCCAGAACCCACGTGATACTCCGGGGATGGCCTGCCAGGCCCGTGTGACAAGGGGTTGAATGGCGCCGGTTGGCGGGCCGCTGGAAGGGGGGCCTGCACACCGGCTAGTTTTTAGAAATGCTCACGCATCCTCATGAACGTGGCTTGTGGGGTGAAACCGGCAAACGACACGCTGAGAAACTCAGTAAACAGATATATGCTTCTTGGAAAAATATACATGTGTCCCACCTGAGTCAGGGGAGAGCATCAAGATATATTCCACCGAGCGGTGTCGGAAGTGAGACCGCTCTACCTCAATGAACATGGCTTGCAGGGCAGAGCCAGCAAGTCACATGAACAGAGGTCCAGCATAATGAACATGTTAGTTCCACCGAGCACAAGTGAGCATTGAGCTCGCTTTCAGTGAGCGCATACATCCTCATGAACGTGGCTTGCAGGCGCAGGGCCGGCAAACGACACGCAGAGACTGGAATAAATATGCTACATCAACTGATATGCTGAATATAAATAATAAATAAATATCTCACCTAAGACAGGTGAGAGTGTCGTTATATTTCTCAAAGGACGCAGTTTGCAGGGCAGAACCGGCAAGCAACGCGCTGAGAAATTCAGCAAACTTGGCAGAAATACGCTGTATCAACTGAAATATATACATATATATATATATAACATATGTCTCACCCGAGACAGGGGGAGAGCGACATGTTATATTTCTCAATGAATGCGGCTTGCGGGGCGGAACCGGCAAGCAACGCATAGAGAAACTCAGCGCAAACAGCAGAATCAGCTCCATTAATACAGTATAAAAACATGTTTCTCGCCCGAGTCGGGGGAGAACGTCACGTATATTTCTCAATCGACGCGCCTTGCGGGGCGGAACCGGCGAGCGACGCGCATTGAGATAAGGAAAAATACACTCACAAATAGAAAATGTATCATGAGTCTCGCCTAAGTCAAGAGCATCATATCAAATTCAGCTGAGAGATTCAGTTAACTTCTGCAAAAATCTGCTATATAAACTGAATGTTTATAACATGGGTGTCACCCAAGAGGGGGGAGAGCGACATGTTATATTTCTCAAACGCGGCTCGCGGGCAGAACTGGCGAACAACGCAGAGAAGACTCAGTGCAAACAGCAGAAAGATGCTCCATTAAATTAAGCATATAACATGTTTCTCATCCAAGCTAGAGAAGACAGACATGTCATATTTCTGAATTAACGCGGCTCGCGGGGGAGGGACCGGCGAGCGACGCACATAGAGATAAGGTGAAATAAACTCACTCAGATAGAAAATGTATCATGAGTCTCGCCTAAGTCAGGGGAGAGCATCATGTCAAATTCAGCTGAGAGAGCGAGAGCTCGCATCCTCAACGAACGCGGTTTGCAGGGGAGGACCCGGCAAATAACGCGTTCGGAGACGGCATTTGAAGCAAACGCCAGCGAGAAAGTAGAAAAATAAGCTCTGTACTCACCTGATGGAAGACGGCAGGGAATGAGCTGAATTCTCTCAGATGCTGAAGGCGGCGCGGTGAACAGCTGCTAGAGAGCGAAGATCCGCGGAGCGAGGCTCTGCATGTGCCACAGCTGTGGCGCGTCATTGAGACAACGCCGCCGCCGTGAAAACGGCGATTGTAGCTCTTTTAGAGCAGCGAGAGCCGCTGGGAAAGCTCTTTTAGAAAGCGGCGTTAAGCCGCGGGAAAAGCTTTTTAAACGGCGCCGGATGGCGGCAGGAGACGCGCTGAGAGGCGGCCAGAAGCGGGAAGCGGGCGGCTCGAGAGCGGCGCTCGAAGCGGCAGTCTGCGAGGGCACCGGTGCTGTCTTCGTTCGGCGGTCTCAGCTCAGTCCGCTGCGGGAGCCTCTTCGACGGCGGCAAGAACTTCTCCCAGGCGAGCTTCTTCCAGGCGGCGAAGGCTTCAGCCGGAGATCAGCGAAGAGCGATATGAAGTCGTCGCTGAAGGAGAAAGAACTGAAATCCTATGGCGAAGCGCCTGCTTATATAGCTACCCCGCCCATTTCGGCGGGAATATTCGCGGGCTTTGTCGCCATAGGCCGCGCAGCTATGCCGCGCTGTCATTGGTTCAACAACTTGTCTATGAGTGAACCAATGACGATGCAGTTACACTGCGTTATTGAAAAAGGCTTCAGTAACGGGGAAAAAGGAGACCTTTCCCCATACGCAGTACGAGTGAAGTATCGAAAGGGAACTAAAGGTTTTGTTCATATATGCAAAGTTTTTCTGTACACATCTTAGGTGTAATTACAGGTGCATCTCTCAGTAAATTAGAATGTTGTGTAAAAGTTCAGTAATTCAACTCAAATTGTGGAACTCATGTATTAAATACATTCAATGCACACAGACTGAAGTACTTTAAGTCTATGGTTCTTTTAATTGTGATGATTTTGGCTCACATTTATCAAAAACCCACCATTTCACTATCTCAATAAATTAGAACACTTCATAAGATCAATAAAAAAAGGATACTTTAAACAGAAATGTCAGGCTTCTGAAGAGTATGTTCATTTCTATGCACTAAATACTTGGTTTGACCTCCTTTTGCCTGAATTACTGCATCAATGCGGCGTGGCATGGAGGCAATCAGTCTGTGGCTCTGCTCAGGACTAATGAAGCCCAGGTTGCTTTGATAGCGGCCTTCAGGTCATCTGCATTGTTGGGTCTGGTGTCTCTCATCCTCCTCTTGACAATACCCAATAGATTCTCTATGGGGTTCAGGTCAGGCAAGTTTGCTGGCCCATCAAGCACAGTAACACCATGATCATTGAACCAGCTTTTGGTAACTTTGGCAGTGTAGGCAATGAAATCAGTATCTCCATAAAGCTTGTCAGCAGAAGGAAGCATGAAGTGTTCTAAAATTTCCTGGTATACGGCTGCGTTGACTGTGGACTTCAGAAAACACAGTGGACCGAAACCAGCAGATGACATGACACCCCAAACCATCACTGACTGTGGAAACTTCACACTGGACCTCAAGCAACGTGGTTTCTGTGCCTCTCCACTCTTCCTCCAGACTCTGGGACCCTGATTTCTAAATGAAATGCAAAATTTACTTTCATCTGAAAAGAGGACTTTGGACCACTGATCAGCAGTCCAGTTCTTTTTCTCCTCAGCCCAGGTAAGACGCTTCTGACGTTGTCTTTGGTTCAGAAGTGGCTTGGTACGTGGAGTGTGGCCCATTTCCTGAAGATGTCTGTCTGCGGCGGTTCTTGATGCACTGACTCCAGCTTCAGTCCACTCCACAAGCTCTCCTGAGTTCTTAAATCACTTCACCTGACAGCCTGCAGTCATTCCTTTCACTTGTACACCTTTTCCTACCACACTTTTTCCTCCCAGTCAACTTTCCATGAATATGCTTTGGCACAGCACTCTGCGAACAGCTCTTTCAGCAGTGACCCTCTGTGGCTTACCCTCATTGTAGAGGGTCTTGATGATCGTCTTCTGGACAACTGTCAAGTCAGCAGACTTCCCCACGACTGCTGTTGGGATTACTGACCTAAACCCAGTATTTATACCCTGAGAATGGTAATTTAATAGAACTTCAAATTAAATATTCTGATAATTTGAGATACTGATTTTTTTTATTTTGATGAGCAGCAATCTGTAATCATCAAAATGAAAACAAAAAAGTCTGGAAATATTTTACTTTATGTCTAATAAATCTAGAATATATTTAAGTTTTACTTTTTGAATTAAATTACAGAAGAAAAATAACTTTTTCATGATATTCTAATTTATTGAGATGCACCTGTATGTGTCACAAAATCTAATGATTTACATTTCTCACCTACAGATCCAATAACTAAGAAATTGAGAAGTGTGGCATGTAATTGAGTAAAGTTTGCGCAGTGTTTCTGTCAAACGTAGGCCCAACAGTCCGTTCTTCTGAGTTTGCAGTCAGATTAGTGCATGTTCATTGTATTGTCAGCCTCATGTCAGCTAACAAACTTATTAGGTATCATTATAGAGATATCTAAATTAGTACAGTAGATATTATACAAAATCTTAGATTAGTTCACCCAAAAAGGAAACTTTTGTCATTATTTATTTACCCTCGTGGAAGAATATGAAAAATACTGTTTTTTGTTTGTTTGTATGTTTTTCAGAGCACAGAAACAACTGAGGATGTTTTGGTTACTAACGTAACCTTGTTCCTTGAGAGCATTGCGTCAGTTACTGACTCATATAGGGAAAACTCTGTTTCCTCAGAATACTGTAGCCTGATTTGTTCACGTTTGTGGGCCTAGCACAGAACGGAAGGCCGTCCTGTGAGCCCGTAGCCCTGGGGCACTTGGTGACAAAGGCCCGATAGCAGGCTACATAAGCGATAGGGAGACATTTAAAGTTTGTCCATTAAGACGGGCTCTAGGGGCCGAAGCTTGGAAGGCATGACACCACCGGAAAAAAACTCCACTGGTTAGGGTCTGGTTAGGCATTTATTCATGACCTTCCAGGAAATGTGTGAAGGTTCCTGTTGAGGGGCCATAGATGGAGACTCCACAACTCGTGTTGGGGATGCTAAGTTGTCCCTCCTGGGCTGGACGATTATGGCCTAAAATCAAAACCTTGATTAATTGAACATTTTACCTCGATTACGATTAATGAACGATTGTTTTGTTTCTGTTTTTTTTTTTTTTTTTTTTTTTGCCCTCATAGTTCACTGACAAGGTTTGTACTGTAAATATGATTGACTATTAAAGGTGGGATATTTTTCCCTTTTGAAAGAGTGATCTGACATAACAGCTCACTTTCAGCAGTTATTTTATCTATGGTTTGTAACATTTCTTACAGATTTCTGCTCGTTGTAAATCAGATACAGATAAATTAGTACAGTACTAGTAAGAGTGATTGCGTGTGTGAATTAGTCATACCTTCTCTCTATTAATTGTGAAGCTGTGGGTTGTAAATAGTTCCTTCAAACGTAGAAAAATATATGCTATAATAAGTTTTGAGTTTCTAAGCTACTTTAGTGATAAATCACAGGACAGCGCTGACAACTAGCGCGCGATCTTCACGTTTTGTGCAGCTACTGTTTGTATGAGTGTTCGTGCCACAATGCAGCTGCTCGAGCACGGTAGCTCAAAATAATATACATGCAATCGTCTATAATTGCCTGAATGTTCAAACTGGCAAACCTTAAACCAAATGCAACTGACAAAGTTTAGTGAAGACGCAAGGCTCACCGCTCGCGCGCCATCACTATGTGTTGAACCGGTGTTCACCTCCGTGTTGCTTTTATGCCACTGACTGGATGGGGCGGAGTCACATGACTACACACACGGTAGTATGTTTTTAAGGAAGAAGTATTCACAGGATTAAAAAAAGGAAATAACCGAAAATTGTGTTGATTGGAGGTTCTGAATTTCGGTTTCGATTACTTTTCGACACAATTTCCAGGGGACCAGGGCTTCAATGCAGCCGTGGGTCACCCTGAAATTTACGTGGCCCTTGCGGCATTCTCATGGTGGGATGCATATGTAACAGGCCCAAAGGAACTACTGCTCCCATGAGGCCTAGTAGCTTCTGAAATGTTTTGAGGGGAAGAATGTCCCCTATGAATCTTCAGAGAGCACTCCTGTGAAAGCCAGGCCTGCAATCAGGGCAAAGACTACCCCCAAGTAAAAGATTCATTGGCTGGGAGACAATGAGCTTTTGCTTAGATTGATCATAAACTCCAGAATTTCCAAGTGGTCGAGGAGCAGGGATCTGCAGTCGTTGAAGCACCATTAATCAGCTGCTTGAAGCTAGTTCAATAGTGAGCAGAAAGGCTTCTATCTTCTCTTTTTTGGAGTAAGACAAGAGATGATCTTTGTGCCTAAAGAAGAAAGATTCAAACGATATAAATAGGCAGTCGGCCCCACCAGTTTTGATGGGCTGAAATGTCATTTATCTGTGCAGGTACACAGAAGTGAAACAATCAGGCTTCAGTTTTCTGAGAAAAACTGAGATTTCCCCATACATGTCAGTAACCATATTGAAAAGGAACCAAATTTTAAAAAATATTATTAAAATATATATATGTATATATATATTAGGGGTGTGACGACTAATATGTGACGAGATTTCTCGTCGAGGCGAAAAGTAGTCTCGTGATATTGTCATGACAGAGTGTTAGGATGATTAGGAAAGAATATGCCACCGCTTCGTTTACATTACGCCTCCACTGTCCTTTTGCTTTGTATTTAAATAAAAAACATTTAATTCAGTTGGATAACGGTCGCCACCGCTCCATATTTACAGAGTTACGCGCGATCGCTAAAAGTGAAAGTAAACACGAGCGCGCATTCAAACGCGATTTCAATACCCCGCATTTTGAAAGCGTCTCCCTGATGAATGCCAGTATCTCTCAATATGAAAGCTATTTTAGGCTGGGCAGTGTAGTGGTAACCATCTCTTAGCTCTGTATCAAAGAAAAATTTGGTCTTATTTGCACTTTGGTTGCACTTATTGTAAAGTGTTACCATAAAAAATGAATAACAGTTTTCTCTTAATCTTATTAAGCACAAACAATAAGGTTTAATTTGTTAACATTAGTTAATGCACTGTGAACTATCATGAACTAACAATGAATGACTATTTTTATTAACTAACATAAACAAAGATTAATAAATACTGTAGCAAATATATTGCTTATTGTTAGTTGATGTTGGTTAATACATTAATGTTAATAAATGAGACCTTATTGTAAAGTGTTACCATTTTTATTTATACTGTTTTTATTTCTATGATCAGTTTGTGGAAAGGAGTTCAGTTAGGAGGTCAAAAGTTGTAGAAGCTCATAAATCATGTACAGTAAGGTCAGAAGAGACTGAAATCATACAGAAAAGAAGTCAGTCAGTTGAGTTAGTGGCAAAACCTTTTACAGTACTTGAGTATTGTCGTCTTTTACTGCATATGATAATTCATACTCAGAAAGTAGAACTGAAATGACATTCATTACAAGATGATTAGTTAAAACATTTCAAATACACCTGCAGAATATTGTTTTCTAGTCATGTATTTCGCCATTGAGGATTTCTTAAAAATAGTGTGTAAAAATCTTGTCTCGTCTCGTCTCGTGAACTCAATCTTGAGTCTCGTCTCGTATATGATGTTTTATAAACGTAGTTCAGGAGGAACAAGTCAAATAAGATACCCAATCATTTCATCATCTTAATCATTACGTCATCTCAACCAGCTGTCAACAATCTGTAATCAACGTATCTACCCAATCGGCATGAGTTCAGGCCTGTATATAATCACAGTCAAACTCACCCAAGGATCCTCGACAGTTTCCAGCATTTGGTCCCGCCCTAAGTTCCTAACATGTCTGAAGTCGCGTCCGATGAAGAATCTTTCATCCTCGAGGAATCTTTGCCACAATCCTCTGGCCTTAAGAACAATTTTTCTCCAATCCAACGGCATTATTTCGGAGGGGCGTCAGCCCAAACAAACGGGTCCCTGCATGCCAAAACGCCGAGGCCTGTCACCACGTCCGAATCATCCGCGATATCCTTCTGTGTATTTCCCTACTCTGGCCCATTCAATCATTACTGTCATAGAAAAATGACAATAAGGCAGCCGAGCACCAAGCTCGAGTCTCGGGCAATGCCGCCTTATCCCGCGACGGAACGGGCCTTCTTCCAGCGCCAGGCCGCCGCAGCAGGCCTTCAGTAAACCCGGAGCCGCGCCGCAGCGCAGATCCAGTTCCCAGCCGGCTCACACTCTCCACTCCATCGGCTCAACCCCGCAAGAAGCACAGTTTAAATCCTTCTCGTCTTCTTTCCTGAATTTTCAGTCATTCCATCTGGATCAATGTTGATCGGGGGATTGTTTCTGTGACTTGCCGTTATAAATTACTGTGCCGCTTCCTTGCGGTTAAACACGCAAACAGTGGCTCATATATCACGTTCAGTTCGCACGCTGAATCACTATGAAACTCGGAACTTATTGTCATCGCTGTTCTGCGATTTATCAACAAATCGCTTGGAAACTTAAAGTAATAGTATGCATTTCTGTAACTTCAACCCACAGCTTCACTATTGAGACGAGGCACAGACTGGTAGGACAAATTCTTAAAATCGTTCTTTTGCTGATGCATTTAAATAAATTTTACCGTTCCTATTCATCTGTATGTTCATCTATATTTAGAACTAGCAGAAATCTGTAAGTAACGTAACGAACCATAGACAAATAACCAGTGAATAAACTGTTGTTGTATGTTCCTATGCAGTTTGATAAAGCATGGAATTTGATTTGAGTAATTTGAGTACCAGGTCTGGATAAGTATTGGGAAATGGAACTAAAAAGTAAACAAATAAATTTAATTAAATTAAAAAAAATCATTCAAGCAGCGTGTTCATGGTAAATTTAATGCTTGTTGAACACAATTGAATAAATCCCAGTTGCACATTTTTATTATGCAAAGCTCTCTTTTTACAAGCTAGTCTCTCTTGATCTTTACTAAATGAAGGTGCACGTGACTCAAACCAGCAACAGTTAAAAGAACAAACGATCATCTAAATCAGTCTGTAGCCTACTTTGCTGTTTGATGATTGTTCAACATCAATCAATTACAGTACAAACTGTAAACGACAGTATGGTATCAAACAATCGTGCCAGAGGTGAATATATGCAGGTTATAAAGCATTTTAGGCTCATTAATAAAAATTAATAATCGACTTCTCAGCCTTGCACAGTTTTGCTGAACTCAAACTGAATTTATAGGCTTTAACTTAAATACAGTTAATTTATAGGCCTCACCACATAAGGAAAAATAGGATATTTTTTTTATTTGTTTCCATCTTCATAGATTGTCCAAACTGTTCTAAACAGGAACTGCTATCTTTGCTCAGCTATCTTCATGATGCGCATAATCCCGCAGGTTGCTTTTTCATCTCCTCTCTCTTGCTTCTTCGATTCATGCACTAGAAGACAGGCGTCAGGCCGCAGTGAGCCTGGGCTGGGCCCCAGATTCCCCACTCTCCTCCTCCCTCCGCCTAGCCACACACCGCAGTTTCCCAGGTGCCACACCACATACAGCTCTCTTCGCCCTCTTGGCGAATGCCTTCCCTCCTAGCGTGAGGATGCCTCCGCTAGCAGAGCAAGCTCCGCTGTTTCAGCCATTTCATCCCACCGTCTCTTACCCTATCCATTGTCTGTGGCCTGTAGATGTTAGCGTGAGGATGCCTCCGCTAATAGCGCAGGCCCGGTCATCAGTCTCAAACTCTCTTTTTGTCTTTGGTCTACAGCTCAACCACGGACCTTAGCGTGAGGCTGTCTCCGCTAGCGGCGCAGGCCCAGATGCCATATTTTACTCCCCAGTTTCCCTCTTTTCTACACTTCTTGTTCCTCCCCAGGCTCCAGGGACTGACCCAAGCGTGAGGTTGCCTCCGCTAGCGGCGCAGGCCCAGAGGCCTTATTGGACTCCCAGCTTCCCTCTTTTCTACACTTATTGTTCCTCCCCAGGCTCCAGGGACTGACCCAAGCGTGAGGTTGCCTCCGCTAGCGGCGCAGGCCCAGAGGCCTTATTGGACTCCCAGCTTCCCTCTTTTCTACACTTATTGTTCCTCCCCAGGCTCCAGGGACTGACCCAAGCGTGAGGTTGCCTCCGCTAGCGGCGCAGGCCCAGAGGCCTTATTGGACTCCCAGCTTCCCTCTTTTCTACACTTCTTGTTCCTCCCTAGGTTCCAGGGGCCAGCCCGAGCATGAGGCTGCCTCTGCAAGCGGCCTCGGTCCCAGCCATTCCTCCAGCCTGCCATTCCTGATTTTTCTCTTCTCAACATTACTTTATTTATATCATGTAAACAGCATTAAGAACCTCCAAGCTCCCAGCAGACCACTTTTCCCAGCAGACCACTTTTCCAGTAATTCGTTCCCTATAGGAGTAACAACCACAGCTGCTCAATAAGGCCTTTCCCAGCATCAGATTCAAACACTTGGTCACTGGTCATAAGAAGCTTTTAAGAACTACATCAAACTGTTTCCACATTAAAGAAGCCTAACGAACGCTTATCAGCTAGGTTTTCAGCTCCAGCTCATATTCTCACACATACCCACAAGCCATATCAAACTCAACTAATACCATCATTCCAATAAAATGGGAATGATCTCATTGCCAGTGCAGCGATGTCGCCTCGGCTCCCGCAAGAGCTCAATTCTTCTGGCACTTCTCTCCACTGCCACAGCAGTGATGTCCCCTCGGCTCCCGCAGATCATTTCTTCTGGCTAATTTCTCCACTGCCACAGCAGTGATGTCACCTCGGCTCCCACAGGGGCTCAGTTTCTCTGGCTTTTTCTCTCCACTGCCGCAGCAGTGATGTCACTTCGGCTCCCACAGATCAGTTCTTCTAGCTAATTTCTCCACTGCCGCAGCAGTGATGTTGCCTCGGCTCCCGCAGATCAGTTCTTCTGGCTAATTTCTCCACTGCCGCAGCAGTGATGTCACCCCCGTTCCCGCAGGAGCCCAGCTCTGCCCAAACTCGCCCTCAACCAATGTTGCAAGAAATCTCCCGGTCTTCAAACTAACCCTCTAAACAGATGATTCAAACCACCCAGTCAAATCAGTCAAACTTCAATCTGACACCATGAGTATTGAGCTCCCATAAGAACCTCAGAAACAGTATACATTTTCTATTCTCGTTCAACTATGGCTGGGCTTATCCGTCCGATCGCTGCGAGTATTGAACTCCCGTCGGACTGCGCAAAAGCCCTCCCAGTTGAAAATAGCTAAACGTTTTGCGTTTATGCCATCAGGGGCTTACCCGTCCATTCGCAGCGAGTATTGAACTCCCGTCGGACGTCGCTAGAGCGCTTACCAATCTAAAATAATTAAACGTTTACCTCACTGCCAGCAGGGGCTTACCCGTCCGATTGCAGTGAGTATTGAACTCCCGTCGGACGCCATGAGAGCCTCCCAATCCAAAATAACTAACGCTAACCTCACTGCCAGCGGGGGCTTACCCGTCCGATTGCTGTGAGTATTGAACTCCTGTCGGATGCCACAAGAGCCCTTACCAAACATTAACCCCTCTGCCAGCGGGGGGGCTTACCCGTCCGATCGCAGCGAGTATTGAACTCCCGTTGGACGCCGCTAGAACCCTCCCAATCTAAAATAACTAAACATTCACCCCATGCCAACCGTGGCTTACCCGTCCGATCGCAGTGAGTATTGAACTCCCGTCGGACACCACACGAGCATCCAATCTAAAATTACTAAACGTCCGCCCCACCATCAGCGGGGGGGCTTACCCGTCCAATCGCAGCGAGTATTGAACTCCCGTTGGACGCTGCTAGAACCCTCCCAATCTAAAATAACTAAACATTCACCCCATGCCAACAGGGGCTTACCCGTCCGATCGCAGTGAGTATTGAACTCCCGTCGGATGCCGCAAGAGCCCCCCAATTACTAAACGTCCTCCCCACCGTCAGCTGGGGCTTACCCGTCCGATCGCAGTGAGTATTGAACTCCCGTCAGACACCTAAAGGGGCCCCCTCAGCTGAAGCTACCCTTCTAGTCGCCGCAAGTAACGAACTCCTGTCGGATGCCATTCCTTCTCAATGTTCTGGCTGGTTTTACCCATCCGATCGCTGCGAGTATTGAACTCCCGTCGGATGCTGCAGACGCCCCCAGCCAAAACATCTAAACCTTATCTTAGTTTGCTGGTCGAAGAGGTTCATATTCATTGGTTCGCTGTGAGTATTGAACTCCCATCAGATAGAACCCTCCCGATCCGGCAGACAGCTTTCTCCTTGCAAACATCAGCCTTATTTCTATATTTTTGGGGGGTTACAGTTCCCGGCTGCTGTCCGTAGCCAACATTTTGCATTTTTGGGGGGGTACTCTGTGTTCGGGCCGATTACCGAGCTCGGAGCCCTCTCCCCGGACAGCACGCCAAATACGTTTACCAATTAATTTACCTGACTTATTTGTAAGTGTGAACTCGTGAAATGATGTTTTATAAACGTAGTTCAGGAGGAACAAGTCAAATAAGATACCCAATCATTTCATCATCTTAATCATTACGTCATCTCAACCAGCTGTCAACAATCTGTAATCAACGTATCTACCCAATCGGCATGAGTTCAGGCCTGTATATAATCACAGTCAAACTCACCCAAGGATCCTCGACAGTTTCCAGAATCCCTCCACCACCCCGTCTCCTCACACTCTCTGGATTACTTCATATAATCTAAAAGGAGGGGGGGGGGGTACTCTGTGTTCGGGCCGATTACCGAGCTCGGAGCCCTCTCCCCGGACAGCACGCCAAATACGTTTACCAATTAATTTACCTGACTTATTTGTAAGTGTGAACTCGTGAAATATATATGTGTGTGTGAGTGTGTTTTTTTCTGCTGAAGGTCCACCAGCTGTTCACGCCATTGTGAGGAAATATGATCAATACAGGCTGGTTCTGACGTGTCTGGCCACTGGTTTCTACCCCAAAGATGTTGAGATGTACATAAGGTTGGACAGAAATGTCCTTGAAGATCAAACATCTTCTGAAATCAGACCAAATGATGATGGATCCTTTCAGATGAGCACCAGTGTGAATATTGACAAAACCTATGAAGGATCTTATGAATGTCTGGTCAATCACAGCAGTCTGACAGAACCTGCTTCAGTAGAATGGGGTAAATATTAACATAAATACAGTCCAGAGTGATACACTTATACACAGTGCTTGTGCATACATTTTAATACTGAAATGCTGAGACTGATTAATGTTGCTGGTCACAAACCATTATAGTTAGTTTCCCAGCTCAGACCAACAGTTTTTTTTCCCTTCTTTCTGCAGATAGAATATATTTTGGCTCCGAATTATCACCATGGATTGTTATAGCAGGACTGGCAGCATTTATATTTGTTGTGTTTTTTCCTCACCATGTTTGGTTATTAGATCTACAAAAATAAAAAAAGGTGTGTGATAAATTTTCAGCACTGCTGGACACTTTTGACAGTATATACTGTATGACAGTAGAAATATGTGAATTGACAGAGATTTTGATAATATACTGTTTTTGTTTGTTTGTTTGTTTGTTTTTTATTATATGGAATATATATTTACCATATGAGTGACATACATGAGTGACTACAAGTAAAGATCAAAACTACAAGTATGACAAATGAATGATAAGTGTGAAATCAGTGTCACTTAAGAAAGGCTTGTTTACAAAATTAAAGACTCAAAACAGACATACTGTAATTATTGGAGCCACATTGAAAGCCATTGTGAAATAGCTCATGTATGCAGTTTTGAGACCATATAATCTGAATTCTGTTTATGCATAAAGTTGTTTAGCTATAATGTACTGATTTTATCAGCCCATAGATTTTAAAAATACTTTTGGCCAGTGCAGCGATATTGACATGTGGTCACTATGAAATTATTTTTAATGTTTTATGTTTATGCATACCTATAGTGATATATACCTATAGTATATATATATATAACTATATATAAAACTAGCCCTTCACAACAAAATATATGATGTGGATAATATTGTGTGTTTGCTGAACTGCTTAATGTCTCTTAACAGAAGATTAAACACATTTACTCATCTACAAACATTTACCCTTTCATAATTCTGTGGTGAATGTTTTATGATCAATCATATCTATTTGTCCTCAAATAAAAAGGCTATTAGTTATTAGTTTACATGCACTTTTAATGAAAGTATGAAAAAACATACAATACAAAATAACACAATACAAAACAAAAAATACAATAGTAAATCATATTATAAATTAAATTACTGCTTATACACTGCGTTCCAAATTATTATGCAATTGACATATCAGTAATATTTCAGTACAATAAACATTCAGATTTTAGTTTTTCTAAGAAAATGTTTGTTTGTTTATTTATCCATGTCTTTTTAGATAACTGGTATCAGTCTCAGACAAAATAATTTGCCAGATCTATGGAAACCCTACTTAGAGGTTGTTCCACATTATTAAGCAAGTCACAGTTCTCATGCAATATGGGGAGGAAGAAAGATCTTTCTGAAGTTGAAAAGCATGAAATGGTGCAATGTTGTGCAAAAGGCATGAAAACAACTAATACTGTGTGAAAACTGAATGGAGATTATCAAATTATCATAAGATTTGTGAGTGATTTAGAGCACAGCAGAACTCGGTCAGATAAAGGCTTATTAATGAAAGTTCCTATCAAAAAAATGTATTGTATTAAAAGGGCAGCTATAAAAAAAGCCAGTGTTGAGCAGCAAACAGGTATTTGAAGCTGCTGGTGCCTCTGGAGTCTCAAGAAGCTCTCCATGCAGGCTGGCAGTTGTGCGTAAAGATGCATTTCAGCCACTCCAAACCAAACCTCACAAAGAGAAACATTTACAGTGGGTGCAGAAATACATTTTCAAACCGTTTTATTGCTGTGGTGTTTTTTTGCAGCATGGAATAGTGCATAGTGCATTGTATTTCAGAAGGCACTATCCTCCTTTTTATACCATAACTGAAAATGGCCAGTTATGAACTCCACATATCTTGCAAAAGTCATTTTAATACCCTCCATCTCACTTCCCAATAATCCAGCACAAATCATCACCCACCAGCTCCTTGCTGACGTCGCAGTCTTGTTCGAACGTGGTGGCCATTCACCAACCATCCAGAAATCCATCTATTTAGACCATCCATTGTAGTACGGCATTAGTCAGTGAATAAAACTATTTAAAAATGAGTCTTCATGTATTTCTAAACCCACTGCAAATGTTTCTCTTTGTGAGGTTTGGTTAGTGGTGTCTAAAATGCATCTTTACGCACAACTGCCAGCCTGCATGGAGAGCATCTTGAGACTCCAGAGACACCAGCAGCTTCAAATATCTGTTTGCTGCTCAACACTGGCTTTTTTATAGCTGCCCTTTTAATACAATTATTTTTTTTGACAGGAATTTTCAATAATAAGCCTTTATCTGAGTTCTGCTGTGCTCTAAATCACTCACAAATCTTATGATAATTTGATAATCTCCATTCAGTTTTCACACAGTATTAGTTGTTTTCATGCCTTTTGCACAACATTGCACCATTTCATGCTTTTCAACTTCAAAAAGATCTTTCTTCCTCCCCATATTGCATGAGAACTGTGACTTGCTTAATAATGTGGAACAACCTCTAAGTAGGGTTTTCATAGATCTGGCAAATTATTTTGTCTGAGATTGATACCAGTTATCTAAAAAGACATGGATAAATAAACAAACAAACATTTTCTTAGAAAAACTAAAATCTGAATGTTTATTCTACTGAAATCTTACTGATATGTCAATTGCATAATAATTTGGAACGCAGTGTATATATATATATATATATATATATATATATATATATATTATTGGTTAAAATGAATGAAGAATATCTTGTGTTTTTCCGTGGCTGCTCGAGCCCTCAGGATCAGCACTAATGGTTTCATAAACAAGGCCCAGTTCAGCGCTGGATTTACAGATCGTTTGAAACTGAAAGATGGAGCAGTCACAGAGATAATGATCCCGGTCATGAGTCGGAACCAGGTGTTGAGTAAAACTGCATCAAATGTCTGTTGTTGGTAATCGCCCCATTACTGCATATAATGTAAACAACACGAAAGTATAGTGAATCAAAACTTATCCAAGATACAGTTGTGGCCAGAATTATTAGACCCCTTCATAAATATGATCAAAGATGACTCTAAAAATAAATCTGCATTGTTTATCCTTTTGATCTTTAATTCATAAAATTAGCAAAAATCTAACCTTTGAAGGAAAAGAATTGAAAGTGGGGGGGAAATAACATTAAGAAATAAATGTTTTTCTCCAAAACACATTGCCCACAATTATTAACACCCCTAGAATTTTTTATGAGTAAAATATCTCTGAAGTATATTCCCATTCATATTTAAATTTTTTTTAGCTCACCGGGGTGATCATGAACATGAAATTGTCCAGCCATGACTTCCTGTTCCACAGGAGTACAAACATGAGGAAACACAAAGGCCAAATTCCCTTAATCATTCATCACAATGAGAAAAAACAAAGAATATAGTTCTGATGTGTAGCAAATAATTGTCGAGCTTCACAAAATAGAAAGTGGCTGTAAGAAAATAGCTAAAGCATTGAAAATCCCCATTTCCACCATCAGGGCAATAATTGAGAAGTTCCAATCAACTAAAGATGTTACAAATCTGACTGAAAGAGGACATGTGTCTAAATCGTCCTAATGTGGTGAGGAGGAGAGTTTGAGTGGCCAAAGACTCTCCAGGGATCACAGCTGGAGAATTGCAGAGATTAGTTGAGTCTTGAATCTCAGAAAGCCTAAAAAAAATTTATCAAAAGCACCTACATCCCTACAAGTTGTTCGGGAGGGTTTCAAGAAAAATCCTCTGCTCTCATCCAGAAACAATCTCCAGCATATTCAGTTGTCAGACAAGACTGGAACTTCAAATGGGACAAGCTTCTATGGTCAGATGAAACTAAAACAAGAGCTTCTTGGCAGCAAACCCACCAGATGGTTTTGGTGCACACATGGATAAAAAGTACCCCATGCTCACGGTTAAATATACTGCTGGATCTTTAATGTTGTGGCCTATTTTTCTGCTGGAGGTCCTGGACAACTTGTTCAGATATATCGTATCATGGATTCTATCAAATACCAACAGATAAAAAATCAAAACCTGACCACTTCTGCTAGAAATCTTATAATGGGCAGTGGTTGGATCATCCGTCGGGACAATGATCCAAAACAAACATCAAAACCAACACAAAAATGGGTCACTGAGCACAAAATGAAGCTTCTGCCATGGTCTTCCCAGTTCCCTGACCTGAACCCTAAAGAAATGAGTGGAGTGAACTGAAGAGAAGAAGCACCAGCATGGAGCTGGAATCTGAAGGTTCTGGAGAGATTCTGTATGGAGGAATTGTCTCTGATCTCTTCTCAGGTGTTCTCCAAACTCATCAGGCATTATAGAAGAAGACTCAGAGCTGTTATCTTGGCAAAAGGAGGTTGCAAAAAGAATTGAATAAAAGGGTGCTAATAATTGTGGGCAACGTGT
Organism: Ancherythroculter nigrocauda; assembly: GCA_036281575.1. Classification (NCBI taxonomy): domain Eukaryota; kingdom Metazoa; phylum Chordata; class Actinopteri; order Cypriniformes; family Xenocyprididae; genus Ancherythroculter; species Ancherythroculter nigrocauda. Next base: position 3,521,278 of record VTFQ01000009.1, read on the forward strand.
TTTGGAGAAAAACATTTATTTCATAATGTTATTTCCCCCCCACTTTCAATTCTTTTCCTTCAATGAAAGGTTAGATTTTTGCTAATTTTATAAATTAAAGATCAAAAGGATAAACAATGCAGATTTATTTTTAGAGTCATCTTTGATCATATTTATGAAGGGGTCTAATAATTCTGGCCACAACTGTATAAGATATTTGTTTAGCTGACCATTGATAGCTTCGCTACGCAAAAGCTGCGCCTGCTCGTCACTCTTTAGCTCCACCCACAGCACACCTCCAGAAGCTTGACTGTTTTTGGAAAGAATCGGTACAGCGTATCTGTCTTTAATAAATCTGATAAAACTAAAGACCCTTCGGAGATATGATGTATGCAATACTGCTCTATAGGTATTAAAGATTAACACGAGATTGGCAGAATCTGTGTGTGTTATATGTACCCTTTAATTGTTTACATTAATCCATTTCAGCATTATCATGTTCTCCTGACAAATACGTGAGTAACTGAATTTATAGTGATTTTTACCCCATTCTACTGAAACTGGTTCAGTCAGACTGCTGTGAATGAGCAGACAGTCATAAGATCCTTCATGGTTTCTGTTGATGATTCTCATCTGAAAGGTTTCATCATCATTTGGTCTGATTCCAGAAGATGTTTGATCCTCAAGATTAATTCTGTACAATCTAATGTTCATCTGAACATCTCTGGGGTAGAAACCAGTGGCCATATATATATATATATATATATATATATATATACACATTGATTGAGCAACAGATTTTGTGTGAAAATAAATCATAAAAGTGGTTAATTTTGTTTAAAAATCTTATAAATGTATGAGGTGGTGATGGGGGCCTTTTAGGCACACAGTGTTGATTCAAATACTTTAGCTAAAATAATATGTTTTTAATAATGACTTGATTAATACTTGTTCAAAAGAATCACTTTAGCAAAGTTTGTACTATTTTCTGTTTATTTTGATAAATAAAAGAATTCATTTTTGTTCAATAAATATACTGTCATTAAAATAGGCATATGTTAATATAAAATATATTTAAAAAAAATACAGAAACAAAATTACTTTGAAATAACAAAAAAACATTGAATGAGATCCCATAATATTTATTATAGATTTATAGTAGTAACAATAAATTATATTTTATTATATGATTAATATAATATTTTTAAATATGATTGTTTCATTATAAATATGGGTATTATCTCTAAGATGGATACCCAGTTTAATATATGATATTTGCCATCAGAATCTAACCATGTCATGTCAACAAATGGAAAAATCAGCAAACTATGTATTATCATGTTAAATATGGTGCCTTTTGCCCCAACAGCAGGTGCGCTTTTAACCCCAAATACCATACTTTTACATATTCTTTCGTTATTGAAAAACTGTTGCCTGAATTACCTTGAACAAAACTGAAAGTCATTAAGAAGACCTTTGTCTGAAAATATAAACATTAATTTAATCGATTCTCATTTGCTACTTAAATCAACAACATTTTAAAAAACATCAAATATTAGATTAAACTACCTCAGAATCAACTTTGCGTTGCTGCCCGAGATGCGTCAAGGATTTGACAAATTTACACGTGCATTTTGAAAAGCAGATATTTAGGAAAGTGCCGCAGTAAGTTTTTGTGCCATTTAGTGGTGTAGAGGAAAATAAAATCAAAGGCGCCTTTTGCCCCGTTCTACCCTATATAGACTTTCAATGGGCTACTTTTCTACGGCTGGAATTTTCCCACAACATAACGTAGGATAAAGATGACGTGGATAAAGATGATGGTGTAATTTCATAACTCAGCCAGTGAAGGGCAGCAATACGATCTGGAAGAGATTGTAAATATAAAGGGTTTTTTTACCTTCTGCTCTATGGTCTGATTGATTGATTGATTGATTGATTGATTGATTGATTGATTGATTGATTGATTGATTGATTGATTGATTGATTGATTGATTGATTTGTGTGGGGTTCTTTATTTGTATTTAAGCCTATTTATCCATTGGGAAAATGAGTTCTAAACACAGAGCCCTTGACAAATAAATAACTGTGGTATTGGATAAAATTGTGGGTTAATGCATCTTAAAAGAAATTACTAAACAGTTACTCATCTACAAACAGCAATCTACCTTTTCATAATTCTGTCATAAATGTTTTATGATCAATAAATATTTGTCCTTATCAGGCATGTGGCAATACAATGGCTAAAAAAACCCCAAAAAACCTAATTACATAAACTCTCGAGGATCCTTTCAAATGTAGTATTTTATTTTATTATTTTTTTTTTTTTTAATCATGACTACAAGTTACACATGTTGGATTTATTTCTTCCTTTTAATCTGTAGGCCAATAGCATTATAGGCCCGCCTTATACCGAACTTTTGCGACCAATAAAGATCTTTCAGTCCGAGCTTCGAGACACTTTCACAGTTCATCAGTGAAACACTATAGAGCGCGCCTGAAATATGAATAACCAACACACGCTCACGTTTAAAAACATTTTCTTTATAGCATTTGTCTGGATTATTTCTCAGCCTTGTCAAAGTGATGCGCATCAAGGTAAGAACAGAGTTCGTTGTTTTTATTCTGATCCGCAGCAGAGACAGTTATCTAAAAATGTATACCATAAGTTAAACCTTTCGAGTTGGCTTATAGACTTGACTCTATAGACTCGAGTTGGCTCATTTATTACTTAAAAAAAGAAAATATTTTACACTTCTCATAACAACATAATAGGTCTGAAAGCATTTCAAACGAAGTAAAATCGAAAGCGCAACATGTTTTTGTTTTAATGATGAGTCAGTTTCTTTACAGTCTATGGTCAGTTTGCGCTTCGTGTTTCAAAAGGAAGCCGCACTTTGCTCACGAGATCAGCTCATGATCAGCATCTCAGAGCGACTCTGTTCACAGTGAATGAAAGCAGAACAGAACTCCATTTCTGCATGCAAATTTCGCGTGCATTTGGGAACGGGCACCAGTTAAAAAAATTATGGACAGATAATGACAACAGATTTGTGAGACGCGTTCTAAAGCTTCAGCACGTTCGGATTTCGTTAAATGTCAAGTTGGGGAGAGTGCATATTCCTTCAATCAGGAATGAGCTAGAGTGGTGATACTCATACTATGCTCAGTTACCCTCTCCTCCTTTCTGGAAAAAAAAAGCAGCCACATTCCTTCTGCAAAAAAATACCTTTTTTAAGTAAAAATGTTTTTTTTTTTTAACCTTTTTTAAGTATTTTTCATGCTCAGAATTTGTGTCATACTCTCTAAGCTGTTTTAAGTATTTTAAAGTTATATCATTTTAATCAGTGTTTTCTTAGTTTCTAAAACTATCATGTGTCAAGGCTCTTCCCAGCAAGCAATAGCCGTCATTTCACCGTCTCGGTTAAATATAGACCCGATATAGTCCGGCTATGTGTAACCCACTTTTAGCCAAAATAATCTTTCCTTTGGTTACATGTCGTTTTTGCCAAAATAACTTGCGAGTTGTATGATATTGCATCATGAAAGCAAAGTCAACAGTGATTACAAGGTGTTTGGTTTCACATCTTTGACATGTTATATTGCGTAGGCTGTGCGTAGACATGATTTAGCTCGTAGTCAGACCGGCTATTTGTAGCCCACCTATAGTCAATCCTGATTTATTGTAGTTTTTGGACAGGAAGTGCATGAGATGGTTGATATCCCATCATGTTCGCAATGTCAATGATTTCTACAAGATGTAAGTGGCATTTCATGTCATGGTCTATATGTAGTCACGATTTAGCTCTGAATTGGATAGGCTATGTGTAGTCTGCTTTTAGTCCACCCGGCGAAATCGAGGCAATTTATATTCTAGTTTTTACGGCTTGGCTATAGCCCTGATTGACCAGCAATGAGTGTAACCAAAATAGTGTTAAGTAATTTATATATATCGGGATATAGCCAAGCCGTATATATATATATATATGAATTATAATTATAATTATGAATTATAATTATATACACCACACACATATATGTATTTAATTTTAAGTTAAATAAAAATGTACAATTCTCAACCACTAGATGGCAACTGTGGCTCTACTGAGACATGACCACTGGCAACGCGAGACTTGAACGTTAGCTCTCGATCACTGTTTGCCAGATCTCGCGATAAACTTTTCCGCATTTTACAACTGTTGGAGAGCAAGCAACAGCAAATGTTAAAGCAAATTCTTTCCTGCTTTTGGTCTTGTAAGTATCTGTGTTTTTCATTTTGACATGAGTTCATTATTTATGTACATGTAGTGTTTCCGTGTGCCCTAAAACTCATTAACTAAATACAAGGGGGTAAACATGAAACCTGTGCACCCTATTATTATTATTTGTTACAGAAGCCTCATATATCTTTTAATTTTTTGATCATTATGATATGAAAATATGAGTTTTTGATTTGGCAAGGCAAGTTTATTTTGTATAGCACATTTCAACAACAATTTTTAAGGTAATTCAAAGTGCTTTACATAAAACGTGGAATTTATGGAACCGAAAAATTAATCAGGTTGTTTTATAAACCAAAAAACATTGTTAACCTTTTTTTTATTTAACTTTTTTTTTGTCAATGTTTTATATTTTTATTAAGTTGTAATTTTTTTCATGTTTATTTGTATTGTATTTGTAAAATTTAATTTTCATTATTTTTTTTATCATTGTGTATTATCTTGAGTGATTTTTCAAAATAAAACCTTTTATATTTAGTTTGTTTGGACGGATTGTCATTTAATCATTTAGCCATTATTTTGTTGTCTATTGCATGTATAGATGTCATTCATTAGCTGTAGCTAATGTATATTTGATTTTTGGTTATGATTAGACATCTATTAGATTTTCACTGATAGCCCAAATTCAGCCTTATTTCAGCCTTATTCATAGCAAGTTTTATCTTGGCTGCCAGTGTAGGGACAGTTGCAACATGTGACATAAATGTAAAAGCTTGTCATAACCATTATTGTGTAAGTTACTCTAAAAAGTAATTAATTGCTAACTTATAATTACATCTTTCAATAGCCAGGTATCTCCCCTTTTTTAAGTAAATACTGTCAGTCTAGGCCACATGTACCCTGCTATTTGTTCTGTTTTCTGTTCTCTCTCTCTCTCTCACACACACACACACACACACACACACACACACACACAGAGTTCAGAGATGTATACAAAAGTTTTTCAGTGAATTTCAGTCTTGATTCACGATTAAAATATTTAGTAGTGCAAATTTATTATAACAGTTAACCAAAAAACATGTTTACTTCTTACTTGAAAATGTTTCTTTTTCCTATAGTCATTTTCTTTATACATTTATAATGTATACATTTATTTGTGCATAGACTCTGTTCTGTAACGAGGTCCGTTACAGAATTGATTTTAAAATCCTACTTTTTGGCTTTTAAGGCTCTGACCTTGACCTGATAGGCACCAAACAATTTCTCTGACATCTGTTAGATGTCTGATCTGACCAGAGAATATTGATGATCAGAGACCCTGCTTTTTCCATTGCTTGGCCAAAACAGTGGAATAAGCCAGCACACCTATGTGGGGCCCAAATGGGATTGAACTGGGTTATCTAACTGGATTCCAGCCAGTTTTGTCCTCAGTTTCAATGTAGGACCCACATGGGTTACCCCAGTGGCATAGCGCAAATCCGCTAGCCTAGGCTAGCCTTTTATTAACCTCACAGCATGTCAGTTATGCAGTAATATGCTATGAAATTATTGCAGGGCAAATTTATTATAATATTAATTTAACAATACAAGAAGCCTAACCCAATAGTAATAATAATAGACAAGTAAAATGTAACAGGCCTACATTAATTGGAAATGCCAAATCCTCTTAATATTGCCAATATTTGATGCTTTTGACAATATCTCTGGCTATCGTCGATACATGATCATCATCTGTTGACGCAACCCAGCACAGGAGGCTTATTACTGTATCAAACAAGAAGTCAACATTATCTGATCATGTTTCCTCTTGCTGTTCCTGCCATAATACATAGCTCCTCAGTGAGAGATACGAGACAGTGAGAGTAACGCTCCTTAGCCATCATGTCACCGGCTCGCGCCCCGCCCTGCTTGTCACATAGTCCCATTGCCCCTCCGGGGGGTACTCACGAGACTACTACTTGGCGGCCAGTCTCAGCGGCCGCAGCACCTGGGGGTAAGGACAGAAGAGACGAGAGAAAAGGAGCCGGAAGCACAAGGAGCGACAGAGGGGAGAAAGGGGAGGGAGGAAAAAGATTTCTTGGTCCGGAAAAAAAATTCTTGGTCCGGTTCCCCGGACACATTGCCGCTCGGTCCTCAGCCAGCCAAAAGTCTCTTGCTCACGGTGCCATGCGATGGTACTGGATGCTAGGTGGATGGCTCAATCCTCCTCCACCCCCTGGCAGCAGGTGATGGTTCTTCCGGCTGAGGGCATCTGGCAGCGAGTCCCCCATTCCCTGTGAGTCCCCATCGGATGGCAACAGGCTCCGGCCCACAGCGGCGACTCCTCCGCTCCCTCTTGGATGGCAGCCACCCCACCTCGACCCAGGAGCACAGCAGTGAGCTCTCCGTGCCACCTGTTGTCTCATCGCTCCAGCACCACCGCCTCGGGCAGCCACTCGCTGTCTTCACGCTTCCGTGCTGCCCAACCTCCTCAGCACCGCAATCCCCCTCAGAAGCGAGGGCTCTACGACAGCATGTCCCTCCTTCTTCCCGGGTTTTTTTAGCACCAATGTAACAGTTAGATCAGGGAAGAAGGAGGCGGGAACCGTGAACATTAAACAGACTTTAATAACTATATAAAATTTGAGCAGAGTCACGGTGGTCGGTGGATCATTTGCATGCATTTTTAAGCATTGCAGTTTAAAACAAGTGATTTTAAGCAGTCAGAATCGCAGTCAGCAGTGAAAGGCAACTCATTTCTCTATACGCGCAAGAGACTGTCTGAGAGATGCAGAAAAATCCGCTGCTTATATTATATGAGTTATATTTGGCGCTTTATTGGTCTTGAACAGTTAAATATACGTATGTGTATGTGTCAGAATGCCCAACTTTGCAAGTATCCTCATAAACAGTCATTTAAATGCACTTGTCACAGTATAATGGATCCAGGCAGCTCTTAAAGCAACAGCTGTCTATTTTTTCTGCTGACTGTCATTCATATTAATCAACAAACAAGAGAAAATCTCACACTGCACTTGACTATTCCGCTTTTGTAACTTTAATAACAGTAAACATATTTAATTTACACAATGAAGACTGTACTGTTTTTTTATACATTTGATTAATTCATATAATGCTTATCATTTATTATTTATTTGTTCTCATGCATGTCATTTTTTGTCCTATTGCTTGTAATTAGTTTCTTTTTCTTAACTGTTTACTTGTCTTCAGTGAGTCTGAGGTTGTGTTTTTGTCACCTTTTTCACCCCTGATGACTTTGCATCCCTGAATATGGCTTAGTGCACTTAGCTTATTTTATTACAAGACACTGTTTTCACCATTTCATTTGCACTGTTTTGTAAGTGTCACCCTACACGATAAGACTTTTTGTTCCAGTAAAGTGTTTTTATTGTTGTTTGTTTTATATCTTCCTCAGAGAGACACTATGTCCACTACATGCTGACAGCCCTGACCAAAGCAGACACATTCAATTTCAGTAATGTGAGTCTGTGTGATGATGGACAGATCGCTCACTACTGTAATGATGTTAACCCCTGGATAAGAGATATTCTGGCTGTAGATGACTGGATTGACGATTTTCCAGAAGCAAATGATTATAGAGACTGGTACAAAAATGAGCTGTATACACTGTCAAACTGCACAAATTGTACTGGTGAGTTTACAGTTTTTCTTGATCGCTAACACGCAATTCACCAATTCACCATTTTCTAACAACTATAAACAATATCAAAACTATGCACTAACTTATACAAATCTCAAACTAATGTCAAAATATTTTAGTCAAAAACATTTTTTTTTTTTTGTTATAATCAAACTTTAGCCTCATATGACATACAAATCAATTAAATACTAAAGACTTCTCCACTGCCTAAATGATTACTAATTTCCAAAAGGAGGTTTTTGTAAGTGTTATGAATTGATCTCACTAGTGTGAGATCAATTCATAACACTTACAAAAACCTCCTTTTGGAAATTAGTAATCATTTAACAACTTAAAGGGATAGTTCACCCAAAAATGAAAATTATCCTGTAATTTACTCGCCCTCAAGCCATCCACCATGATTATCTTCATTCATTCAAACACAGGTCAGAGTTATATTAAAAAAAATCCTGGCTTTTCCAAGCCTTAATGGAGTTTAGTGGAGGATGAGATTTGAAGCCCAAATAATCGCATCCATCCATCATAAATATAATAAATACAGCTCCAGTATTAATAAAGGCCTTCTGAAGTGTGACTGGAAGAGTGACCTCTGACCTAACGCATTACGTATTGTTGAAGTGCAGAAGATGAGATATATGTTGAGATATACATCTTGGATGGCTTGAGGAGTGAGTAAAAACTTTTTAAATTTTTGGGTGGACTAACACTTTAATGTCTATTATAGTATACAACATTAATAGAGGGGTGCAGAAACAGTGGAATTCGCATGCTGATTCCGGCTCAAATTGATAGGGTAAAATTAAAGACATGTTTACAGTAACACTGAGCGCGTGCATCTCCACCATAGACTGTGATCTCCACGTTATGGTAAGAGGCGTGACCTTTCCGGGCACGGTGCGCTCAGAGCTGTCGAATCACAACACAGGAACGAACCGCTGGCACAATCAGAACTCGTTACGTATTTCTGAAGGAGGGACTTCATAGAACAAGGAAGTCATCAGCCCGTTTTTATGACAGTGGAAACAGCGGTATACAGATAAGTAAATTATGTGAAAAATACTGTGTTTTTTTACACGCGAAACATGAACGCATGTTATATTGCACACTATAAACACAATCAAAGCTTCAAAAAACCACGAAAAACGGGACCTTTAACATTTATGAGTTTGGGGGCGTACAGTATTTACTTTACATAGAGTAGTAATAGTTCTCTCATCTACTGCTGTTGTGTGCTGTAATTATACTGTATGTGTGAGTAGTGTAAAACCCTGTAGGTGAGCCTGTAGGTCAACTTCCCTCATGTTCATTCCATGCACAAGAACAGGGTCAACTATAGTGCTTTATATTTCATCAGGAACAAATTGCATTTGAGTCTGTCCCCTTAATTTTTCTTTCCCCCTTCTCTTCCTCTTCCTTTCCCCTTTATCACCCACCAATAGGATGCATTCTCCAATGCACACAATCACCTGTGGGCCTACATGTTATTCTCAGATTCTGATTGGTGTGTTTTGCTACAAAGGGCCCTATTTTAATGATCTAAGTGCATAGCGCAGGTGCAGGTGCGCAGAATCCTATTTTGCTTGGTCGGCACACAAGGTGCATGGTCTAAAAGGGTTGTCCCTAGTCTCTTAATGAGTAATGGGTGTGTTTTGTGTGTAACGTGCAATAAACCAATCAGAGTGAAATCTCCCATTCCCTTTAAAAGCCAGGTGCATTTGCACCATGGAGAATTGTTATTTACATTGCATAATATAAACACCCTTAACCTGACGAGTCAGTTTAAATACATTTTTAATATTTGGCATGTTTGTGTGCTGCTGCGCTTTCCTGTGTGCGTAATAAGCAGAGTGTACGCACTTTGTGCACCCGCCTATAGCAGAGGTGCATATTACTAATGCTCTTTTTAAATAACAAAACAAATACTGCACCATTGACTGACCAGGTTTCAGTTGGTCAATGGTACAGTCGTTTTCAAATTCCTCCAAATAGCAACGTGCCAACAATGTGCCTGAACACACCTCATTTTCAGACCAGTATGCACATGGGTACACAGATGGATGTGAGTGCATTTGCTATTTAAACGACGTTGCGAAGGATGTGAAAATGATAACTGCATTAGGGTAAAACTTTCAAAAAACACAAAGAAACTTTCAAAAGCGCCTGCTGTCGTATTGCGCCGGGTGTATGATAGGGCCCTTAATCTTTACACATGAATAAATGTGTGCTATTTCAGTTCACAGTGTTACACTTGTGAATTATATTGTGTACTTGTGTTTTCTGAATGAGAACACGGTTAAACCTGTGCAAAATGAGGGAACTTTTGTGTAGTTTTGCAGAAAACATTAAGAAAATTGGAATATGTGTAAAATGTGTTTTAGCTTTGAGAACTGAATGAATTGTTTTGGAAATTTGGCCAACTGAATCAGTTCATGTTTTAGCAATCAAGACAAACTGTAATAGTTTTATTAATTATTATACATGTTATCAAATTGGATATATTTTGGGGTGGTATATCTATTTATTTTAGGTTTCTAATCAGTGATGTTGTTCTGTGATTGTAGAGCTCCATTGCTTTCAGAGAATAGTTGGCTGTGAACTGGAGAAACTTCCTAATGGAACAGTGACCAGTCTTACAGCCTTTGATGAATATGGATTTGATGGAGAAGATTTTATATCCTTTAATTATAACACTATGCAGTGGATTGATAAAAGCCACAAAGCCAAAGAAACCAAAATGAAATGGGATCGTCAAACAAACTACAACAAACTCCTCAAGTTTTTCCTCAAGAACTGCATGGACTGGATCTCCAGATTTAACAACACACAAAAAAGTATGTTTTATTGAGATCACTTTATTTAGCCCATATGTGTGTGTGTGTGTGTGTGTGTGTGTGTGTGTGTGTGTTTTTGTGACATATCAGGACACAAATGTGTATAATGACATGGGTATGACAGGTATCACAAAAAGAGGTGACTTATGAGGACATTACCCATGTCCCCACTTTTCAAAAGGCTTATAAATCACACAGAATGAGTTTTTGTGAGAAAGTAAAAGTGTGCACAGTTTCCTGTGATGGGTAGGTTTAGGGGTAAGGGTAGTGTAGGGGGATAGAAAATACGTTTTTTATAGTATAAAAGCCATTACGCCTATGGAATGACCCCACAATTCACAAAAACGAACGTGTGTGTGTGAGACGTTCACGAAATAACTCTGGAGTTTGTTTCTAATTCTGTCTCAGTACAATACAGAGGCAATTTATCATCATTCAATGACAAATACATGCAAGTTAAAAATGTAAAACTTTTGAGGACAGATTTAGAAATGTTAGTGCAATATTTGTATTAAGTAATAAGTGCACCTATTTTGGGCACTTTAAATGAAAAGTATATTTTTTTGAAAAGTGTATTTTTCAAATCTTGCAGTGTGTAATATAGCTGTCTCTGAATGTAAACATTCCACAAAGTTGTAAAGTCGAAAGTGCAAGATAAGTAAAGTTATTGTCATCTGTTTGATTATGAAAAGTGAACAGCATGAGACAGAATAGACAGAATACATCATAAGATGCGCAATATTTCGGAAGAAATGGAGTAGGCTATGTCAGACATGATTTTGACCACTTCATTAAGTTTTGTTTTGTAGAAAGCCTTTCTTTAAAGTACATTTCGTTTTATAAAAATTGTATCTTAATTTTAATCAATGTTTCATATACCAATTGCCTTTATTTTTATAAATGAGAAGCAAATATAGCTGACAATATAATCATGGCATGGAGGCGCCGGCGTGATCACTTGCACTTGAACTGGAGTGCGTTTTATTGGGCTAAATTAACTGAAAAGTATATCTATAGAAAGCTTGAAATGTCTACTGTAAGGCTTGATTTTCCTGCTAAACGAAAACTGAGATCAAGCATCCTGCAATAAAGCAATAAAACTCGCCTAGAGAAATAGCAAGGGGCAACGCCTTGCCCTAACTCCAAAAGGACAACGCCTCCCCCCACCACACACACACACACACACACACAAACTCTCCTTCCCCCTGACTGAAAGTTATTCAAAACGTATAATGTAACTTGTGTATCTATTGTTTTTCCCTTTTCATGTTTGGTATCATTTTAAATGTCTCAGTGCGATTGGTAAAATGGTCTCAGTTTCACAGCAGTCACATAGAATTATGAAGAAGATGGAAAACTAAGGAAAATTCTGTCCTCTTTTTGGGTGGTGTCTCTTCTCCTCTCCCCCAAAACAGGTGTTGGTGTAATAAACAATTACGATCCTGTTGTTCTGGTCCTGGTATAAAAGGTAAAGAGCAAAGCAGTCATGTGGGATCATCTGTAGCCAGAGGCCCCCACAGAGCTGGGTGAATGTCTGAAGACATTCACCCATCCCTGTGTATATATGCATTTCTTTGAGTAATCGATGTTATGCATTTAACATTTCTGAATTGGCTTCTAATTGTCTAATTGTAATGTAATTGGCATGATATATTTTACTTGACAAATAAAATGTTATATTTGATTTACTCTGGATTCTTCTGAAATCATTATGACCGGTAGATTATTGGAGTCCGTTATTTCCGTAAATCTGCGTCAGGGCAGGTCAAACTAGAGAGCCCCATGAAAGGAGCATGTTGCACATCATGGGACTTTTTGAGTTTGTCTGTTATTGACTTAGCAAGTTGCAGTATCGTGACTAAGAAAACTGTATTTTTGTATGAACAAGCATGTGGCGGTTCGACTCAAATGCATTAGTAAACTCTGCACCCTCTGACTAAGAATCATAAACTGGCGAATTTATGTCCGTGAGAACGCAGTCGGCCGATGCGAAATTCTCTAAGCGATAATGGCTCCATAATGAAAGAATAATTGAAAATAAGAGATACCCAGAATAATCAAATATCTAAATTAATACATAACAAATGATTAATTTCTAATTGGAGACACAACCCTTAGAATAAGAATCATTTGAAATTGGAGTCAGATTGCGCGTCTCTCTTTAAAAGCCAATAAAAATTGAATCCATATAGGTAGCACAAAAATTCTTTTTGCATACAAAACCAGAGACTTTAAACTTTCATATCAAGCCTCCAATATGCTTCTGTTTCGTTGTTTTCACCCTCTAATGAGTCTGAGTAATATGCGTTTACAACAAAAATAGCACAGCCGCTAACTGAATACAAGTATGTATATTTCACGTGCTCATAACTTCATGAAAAATGCACAGATCATAAAAAATTGCACATCAATATTTAAAGCAGATTCTCAAGATTAAAATGAATCCAAAATCAACATAATATATTGCGTTGATCACAAGATATTACTCACGGAATGATTTAACATACTTGGCTAAAAACATGTCTCTCATCTCTCCGGGATGCAGTGCGTATCCAATGTTTCCAGACCCATCCATGTTCGTTTTCCAACGTGGAATAACATAAAATAGATATCATTTAAAGCTTAGAATCTCATCTTTTTAATGCATCTAACCACTTTGAAAAACTCCTAACGAGTGCTGAGAATCACCTCTAAACCGGAGTTTACCGCCCGTTGGTGCCACCTGGCTGCGGAAAAAATGAACAACAATTTTTCAAACTATTCTTTATGCTATCACCACGAAATTTGAACATATAGGAGAGCATCACCAAAAAAGAAGATTTTTTTAGCGATCTTATTGTGTTCCTGAGTTATTCCATGTCAAATAAAAAAAAAAGAAAATTATTTTTAAAAAAATTATATATATTTTTTGTCTTTTATCAGCTGTTTCTCAGCAAAAAAATGTTTAAATGTAATGTAATTTATATTTTCTTAAAATTTAACATGTTTTCTATCAAATGATACCTACCTTTTGACTCTCCTTGCTAGAGTTTTGGAGTTATGAGTCTTTACTTTTGTGTGTGTCGCTTAGAAAAAAAAACTCTAAAAAAGCCTTCAGGTCTTAAAGGGTTAAACGAGTGAAATTAAGTGAACTTCACAGAGACGCTGAAAAGGTATACACGCGTTAACCTTCGCCCAACGCCGTCGGACTCCGTTTTTGGGCCGATGGGGGGTTCCTTACACTAATTTTAAATTAAACAATTCAAAACTAAAAGAAATAGGCTACTCTCTGATTATGTAATGCGAATGAAACATGTATTCTCTCTCTCGGCATGTCCATGTGGATGTGATGAAAGTCAGCAATGTCGACTTCATCTTTGCAAACGACAGAAAACAGAAAACATTAACAAAAACAATTAAAATGTCTCCTTGCTGTTTTTTGTCACTTTCATAATAATTTCTTTTGCCGTTCTTTATGGCAAGCTTTATGTGTGCGCTTGAGTGCTATATAGCCTATATTACGTAAATGCTCATTATTATGGTTTATTCTCTCCAGTATTTGAGAAATTAAATTAAAGGATTAGTCCACTTTTAAATAAACTTTTCCTGATAATTTACTCACCCCCATGTCATCCAAGATGTTCATGTCTTTCTTTCTTCAGTCGAAAAGAAATTAAGGTTTTTGAGGAAAACATTCCAGGATTATTCTCCATATAGTGGACTTCACTGACCTCGAAATGATTGAAGGTCAAAATTTAAAATACAGTTTCAGTGCAGCTTCAAAGAACTTTAAACGACACCAGACGAGGAATAAGAGTCTTAACTAGTGAAACGAACTGTCATTTTCGAAAAAAAATACAACTGTATATGCTTTATAAACATAAATTATCACCTTGCATGTACTTCCAGTTTCTGTATTCTTCAAAAAGCTTGTGCTGTATGTCCTACGCCTTCCCTATTCTACTTACGGAATGAACGTGCGCCAGTTTTGTTTCTTTCCGTAAGTAGAATAGGGAAGGTGTAAAAAAAAAAAAAAAAAAAAAAAACATTTATTACAAAAAAAAATGTGAGTCCTGTCCTGCTTTGATATATTTAAAGTTTTTAGACAACAACTGACAAATGAAGACTAAAGCCCCGGGTATACTTCACTTTCCGCGCCCGGACGCGTCCGCGCATCTTTCAAAGTATACTAAATCAAGGATGTGCGTGAGTTCGATGACCGAGTTCGACACATGGGCAGTGCAATTTTTTCTATACTATTACCAGACATTGTGTCATCAACCGGATATTCGCTGGGCAGGATCGGAGAAGAAAAATAGTGGATTCACCACTGCAACATAGTTCAGAAGATACACCAAGAGAACAGGAATCAAAAACAATGGAGAAGGCATGCTTCTGAGTTTACTCTTGTTTTTGAATCACTCTTCTTTGGATCTTAATCGGTGATCCTATGTCATACAGTGAGAGAGGTACAAAGACGGCTGTTTTCCTGGTCTTGTGACCAGAGACTGCCAATGATAGTTTTCTGACAGTGTCAGAAATTCAGCATGATCAACCAATGATCAGCCTACTGACCAGCCAATGAAAATGCAACATAAAATCAATGCGAAATGGCACTAAAACTTAAAACTGCTTACCTCAAGTTCTTTTCCCTTCTTCTTTTGCAGCTTCCTTTTTTTTCAACTGCCGAAGTGTGATTCAACATGGTCTTTTTCTTAAAGCTACAATATGTAAAATGTTCTGTCCGCTAGAGGTCGCTAAAGGCCTATTCAAAACAAAGGCGTAGTTTGATGACGCCAAGTTTGAGTGCAATCTTGGGACATGTGATCTTCACCTCACAGCCGGTGGAAATAATAGGGATAGGACTTGTTGTTGATAAATGGCATGCAATTAATTTTAAAATGTATTATGGAGGAAATTATGTATTACTGTTGATAAAAATAAAGCTGCATCTGATCATGCTATGCTAGCTACTTCACAAAATAGTGTTTTATTCTGAGGTACTCGCAAACAATCAAGAAAATTAGATTTAAACAACAACTAAACGTGTTGAGCTATATAACAATAATTGGTTTTCTGTCTATAAATATATCAAAACAGTTGTTCTCTTGTCTATTAAAACATGTAAATATTAAAGCGTCTTTGGTGTTTCCATGGTTTCTATAAAATAAAACCGGAAACCGAGGGTAACGCGGGTATGACGCAATTGACAGCCGACTCCTCACGCGTCCTGGAGCCTTGGGTAAAATTGCAATTTTCTCACAATTTACAAATAGTTGGAAACATTTGGGATATTGGCCTAGTGGTTTTTGGATATTTTACTGCAAAATTCTTACATATTGCACCTTTAGCCACTAGCTCATGCTGATGATGTTTTATTCTTCTAGAAACTTGCATTGTAGCCTAGGAGTCTACATGCTTGTTGTACCCAAGTTTAATAGATCCATGTCGCACAGTGTGATTTGTAATTAACTTATAGGATTGCTAAAATCGTGCAGTGCATCCTGGGCTTAAAACACAGTGGTATACACATGCTACCAAGGAACAGGTGTGGGTAATGAGTTAGTATGGGGATTAGCAATAACTAAGGAAACGAAGGCTGCTTCTCAATATGCGTTCTTCAGCGATCTTGCGTCCTTGTGTTCTTGCTCTACGTCATCATCAACTGTCGAAGTTCCAGTACTCAAGAACGCAAGAACAGAGGACGCATGAAAGTACCCGGATGTGTTCTTGATATCAAGGATGCATCGAATGCAGACTTGAGAGAATCGAACCGTTAAAAATCCCAGAAGACGCTGCGGACGGTCGACATATGGAAGCCTGCAAGCTTTAAAGTTCTCATTCTCACTTATGAGATTCCCGCTAAAAGCTCGCAAATACATGACGTGAAAGTAAACCGTTTGTTTTGCTTAATTTGAATAAAATGATAACCTGAAGAAAGCCTGCCGTATTTTTATTGGAATATAAAAAATAATCTTAACATTGACAAGGCATGTATCACAAAGGCTACTCATTTTCATATATACACGCGGTGAAATAAAAAGATATAAAATTAAATAATGAAAATAATGTCTATAATTATATGAAAGAAATCTTTTAATAAGTTAAGATATTTGTGATGTTATGTTGTATTTATTGTGCATTAGCCTCTTATAATATGCTGGGACGGTCAGTTGAGCAACAAGATCGCAGCACATCTCAATTCTAAAATGATGCGTTCTCTGTCTTCGCGTCCTCCCGAGTTTGTTCTTTCAAGGTCGCCTGGCAAGACAGACTGCAAGTCCGTTCTCTGCGTTCTTGGAATTGAGAAACAGCCAAAGGCAAGTTGAATTGCAATCAAAATGACCACAGGAAATAAAAAACAGACAAGGCAAGACAACAAGAATTATAAAGACAAAACTTGTGCATATTCGTTTATTAAAATGTGTTTGACATTCATTCTTCTGTGGAATACAACTCAATTTTTCACAGTACGGAAACAACTGAGACACATTTTTTTTAAAATGTATGTTTGTTAATTGCATTATTATTTTCTGCTCCAGGTAAACCAGATGTCTTTGTCTCTGCGAGGAAATCTCCTGATGATGACAGTAAGCTGAACCTGACGTGTCTGGCCACTGGTTTCTACCCCAGAGATGTTCAGATGAACATTAGATTGAACAAAACTGAACTTGAGGATCAAACATCTTCTGGAATGAGACCAAATGCTAATGAAACATTTCAGATGAGAATCAGTGTGAAGATCGACAGAAACCACAAAGGATCTTATGACTGTCTGGTCATTCACAGCAGTCTGACTGAACCAGTTACAGTTGAATGGGGTAAATATCAACATTAATTCAGTCACTCATATATTTGTAACAGAAGATTATGATAATGCTGAAATAGATTAATGATGTTGCCGGCCACAAACAATTAAAGTGCCTCAACTCAGTTTAAGAGTTATACACACACACACATATACAGGGTCTGACATTAACAGCATGTTCTCCAAACAATACGCCCATTTAGGTTGTTTGTCACTTCCCTGAAATACGACCCATAGGAGCGTTTACTAAAGTTGTGCCTCTATCGACAGCAGGACACTTTAATTGTTCCCTTTTATCTGCATCATGTTTTGGGTTTCGCGCAGCTCAATTGGCAGAGCATTGCAATAACAATATGCGATCATGTGATCATGCGATCGTGGGTTTGCTCACAGGGAACGCATGTGCTCATAAAGTGTGTATGCACTATAAATCACTAAGGTAAGGTTTAGGGATGGGGTAGGTGTAGTCATTAATTAAAAAAAATGTGTTTTGCTAAATGGAAATAGGAGAAATGGTGTAAAAAGTCCACACATTGCATATAAATGAACACACATTTTCATTAGTAATGATAGTCGTAAGTCATAAGTCGTAAGTCATTTTATGATATATATATATATATATATATATATATATATATATATATATATATATATATATAAATGTACACATATATATTAGTTTGTTTTAATTATTTTCATTTTCATTCTAAAGATGGAAGATGTTTTAACTGTGAACCAGAACCTCGATGGTTTGTTATAGGAGGAGCAGCTGCTGTTCTAGTAGTTCTAGTTCTACTTCTAATTTTAGCTGCGATATACTGTGTCTACAACAGGAGAAACTCAGATGGTGAGTTATACATATTCATCATGATCATTGTAGCTTTAAATCCATTGTTTTTATATGTCATTGTTTAAAGACATTTTGAAATGTATGGACAGTTTGGCAGTATATGACAGTATAAATATGTGAACATGGTGATAGAGATTTTGACGATAGTAAGATTTTTTTCATTTTTTATTTCAAGATTTTTTTTGTCATTTAATGACAGACTACTAGGTAAATTTATCATTTATCAAACAAATGAGAAGTGTGAATAAATGTAAATATTTTTATAGTTATATATTTACAAGAACACAATATCTGTTTTTATACTGTATCTTATAGGTAGGGTGAGAAATCCTCCCTCTTATGGCGCAGTGAGTGATCAGATACAGATGACCAGTGCAGCGTCTGCTGATGTGACTCCATCATGAGCTCAATGCTGATGGATCTACAGACTGGACTTGGACGTGGACAGGTTTAGGCATTAAATTAAATGTCTTTCATGTTCTTTTATTCTGAATGCACACTGTATTCTAATTATCCAGCTCTGTTTTTCAGAAAGGTCTGTTTGTTTACTGTACTTGTTTTTTTCCATCAGCATTTTCTAAGCTGAGTCAGCTCTGATTTATTAACAATGCTCAGTTCTTGTTTATTATGTTCTTTGAAACATTTGAGAGTTTAAAATGCTTCTGTTTTCTGTGGTTTGATCAAAATTGCCACACAAAACACATTTGAAACACTTGTTGAAACCAGTCGGACACAGATCAGTGTCACAGTGTTACACTCTTCAGGAAGTCAAACTAACAGTGACTTCTGGTTCAAATTAGCATATAGTATACAACTCAAAACTAAGAGTTATAATACAGCAATTATTTGACCTTGTGGTAAATCATAAATGTGGGGAAAAGCTAACCAAGAATTAGTATTACAACTAATTCTTATTGCTGTTTCGATATAATAGTGTGCTAAACTAAAATGGTATTTTTGGCCAATCAGCTGTTACCAGGTAGAATTTTATACATTCTAACATTCTACAAAAAAAAAAAAAAACATGATCATTTACACTAAGTGATTTTACTCAAACCATGTCATGGCTGTTTGGGGAGGGGTTAGTTGTAAGAGTTTAAAACAACCCCTTATGATTATCAATCACATCCCCTGTTAAGACAAAATCATGTGAGTTTTTTTGTTTCATTGATGGATAAATATGTTTCCATCATAGTTTATGCACATCTTTTCATTGGATAAAAACATTATCAGTCTCAATTGAGCGCATGTTTGTGTGTGTGTGTGTGTGTGCATTTTTAGAATTTATGCTTATTGCATTTCCATCCAGCGATTTATTTTTTTATTTTTTATTTTTTATGTGAAATCCCAAAATTCACATTGAATAGATGGCAACCGCTAATGTCTGAACTGTGACATGAACAGGCACTGAGATGAGAATTGAGATGTGCAAAGTTTCTGGTGCTCAAACGAAGAGTGTCACTAGGTCTCCCTAGATTAATAGTTTTGTTTAAATAATTATGAATCAATAAACAAATAAAAATTAGACATGTTAAAACTAGTTTAATCTATCGAACAAAATTTAGCCTTTATTGTATTATTTTTTATTTATCATTCCTCACCTCATAAAGCCTCTCTTGCATGATCTACTGTAAGTGTTATTATTGTGTTTCAACTTTCAGCAGTCACGGTTAAAGTCTACATGACTGGATTCATGTTATGACCATCTGCTGGAATCAATGTCATTTCATTCACATGATGTTTTTAAATAATTGTTTTGTCTTTATTTGAGTCTGTAAAACATGTTGTCTTTGTGTGTTTTATACTGCTCTTTGTAACGTTCACTTCATTATGCTGCATCATGATTATATATCAACCTGTGTTCCTTACAGTGTTCCTGTAACATGGATAATCAGGATCATTAGCAAGCACAAGGACACGGGTTTGATTCAGGGAACATGTACTGATCAAACTAGTAAGAGTGTCTGACAGATTCATACTGTAAATGTGCCTCTTTGGACAACATGTTTTAAATGTGCAGTATTAAGAAATAAATGAGTCTTGAGTAAGTGTGAGTGTGTGTGTGTTATGGTGAAACCTGATCCTTTAGTTTAAAGATCTTCACTGATATCAGACATTTCTCTCAGCAGAAACACATGTAAATAACAATCTCAAGTTTTGACACTATGATCCACAGAAATAGGAAATCCATTAGGTTCACTTCATGCTTTCAAATGTCCCAGCTTCAATAGTTTATTCTTTGGTGCATCTTTGACTACACTCGAAATGATCTTGTGCAGGGACGTGCACAGGAATTTTGAGGGGCAGTTGCTCTGACCTAAAAAAAGGGCACTCAGTCCTTCGTATAGCCCTTTTTTTAGGTCAGAGCAACTGCCCCTCAAAATTCCTGTGCACGTCCCTGATTTACCATCTTATATTCTGCATAACTGGGTGCTTTTCAATAAACAACACTGACAAAAACTATACCATAAAACTATATATGTTTTAGGGCTGGACAATATGACGATATAACATTGATATAAGTGATTACGCGGATTTAAACCCTATATTGTAGTTATATAAAATATTCACAGGCAGATTTGCTTTATGAATTTCCCCGTCGTCGAAATCAGGCCCATATAAATGTCAGGAAACACGACTCTTGGCTGCATGTCAATATAAATTATTATATATAAATTATTATATAAATATTTTTTAATGAGAGCCTGTAAACCATTTTGCCATTCATATTTCAGACACGCGCCCTGTAGTGAGCGTGATTTTTCACTCTGTATCCCACATGTTCCTGGATTTTTGATGCTGGAACAAACAACCGATCAGATTACAGTTAGGAATTTAGCATTAGGCAACAACTAGGGTTAGGTGCGTCAGTATTGTTCATGAAATCATTTCCCTCTGATTTTAGATGGGCAGGATAGGGTTTGGACAAATTTTCAGGGTAAAAAGTAGATATGTTGAATCATGTTGAAGCATTGATATTTCATCTCTTTAATCCAGAACATCTTTAGCTTACATTCTCTCCAGTTATTTTATTTCCATAGTTTTTATTTTATTTGTTTCTTTTATTGTATTTTTATTTATTTTTACCAGCATTAGACGCATTAATCATTTAGGTTGAGCGCTACACAGATTCAATGTTTGATTAGATACATTTTTTCTATAGGCACATCCATGTCAAATAAATTCAGCTGTGACGTGACCATCTGCCCATTCTAAACTAAAAGAAACTTTCAGTCTATTTTTTACTTTTTAGAAATAAACTGTAATGATTATAACCTGACAGACGCTGTGATGTTACCCATACTGGCAAACACAAGTGACTAAAATTAACCTCTTTTACTTTGCAGTTCAGACATATACACAGTAACCAGTACAGGAGTTTTTGTATTTTCAATGTTGAATCTTTCCAGCAGAAGGCAGTATAAGACTTAAATTCTTAATGTCTCTTCCAATCAGAATCCTCCTCATGAGACTGGCCTCCATCCTGTGACATGCAACTGAACCTAAATCTTCCTTAACAGAAAGAAAGAAAGAAAGAAAGCACCAATAAACCAAGCCACCAGTGGATAAAAGCAAACCGGGTAAAGCGGTTGAAAATGTCCCACTGAATGAGAAACACACTAGTGTTCTGCAGGGATGACCAACTACAAATCAGACAGTTTATTTTATTTATTTATTTATTTGACATTGACATGGCACAATACATATATTGTACAGACCATGATAGCTACAAGCTAATTTTCCTCTATTGTCCCTGGGCAGAGGCAAAGTAACAGTGCATTTATACATCACATAATCACCTATACACAAAATTTAAAATACAGACAGACAACACATCCAACATTAACAGAGCCCCATCCCAGCCCAGATCCACACAGTCCAAATACATTACATTTGATATATTACGGATTCTTCACCTCCATTTCAACAAGTCTGCGCTAATGACAACACACCTGATTATCCTTCAGCCATTTCTTTAAATTAAATTTGAAATTATTCAAAGTATTACACTCTCTGACAGCTAAAGGTAAAGAGTTCCACATCCCTGCAGCTCTGACCAAATTTGGTTGATCTAAAATTGACATAACAGTCTCCTCTGGTGGAGGCTCTGGTGGACCGAATGCCCTCATCACATTATTTCACAAACACTTTAAGAGGTGGTGTTGACAGATCATGTAGGATCTTATACACTAAACTGACATTAGCCAGGAGAATAAAATGATCAAGTGTTAACAATTTATATTTCTTAGTAATGTTACAATAATGATAGGATACCGGTTTCTGATCTAATATTTTGAGTGCCTGCTTGTACAAACTTTGAAGTGGTTGTAAAGCTGTGCTGTTTGATTGAGCCCAAATTGTTATGCAGTAAGTATAATGGGAAAAGATCATAGAATGCATGAAAAGCTTGGCTGCATCCGTACTCATTTGATGGCAAGTAAATCTGAACTGAGCTAAACTAAATTTAACAGTTTTAACAATTTTTGAAATGACAGTGTCCAGAACAACACCTAAATATTTAACAGAATCTACTTCTTGCAACTTTTCTCCATTAATAATGATATCTGATGTATAATGAGAGTTGTTTCTTATGGAGAAAAACATGCTGACAGTTTTTTTTTTTTTTTTAATTTAGTGTCAAGCATGAGTGCTCCATCCAATCTGCAATGTTTTCCAACGTTCCAATCCTCTGTTCCAACGGCTCTTGGCCTCATCCTGCTCAGATTTACAAAGTTTATCTTTCCTCTATCAGAGTGATGTCTGATCTTGACTCCTTTTTCATCATCAAAGCTGCTCATTTGACCTAGAAAATACAGCAGATAATATAAAACATAGTTACATAACATTATGATCCTGTAATAATGCTCAAATAACATCAAAATCACAGTCCAGTCTGTATTTATCACATGAAAACACATCACTAAACACTAGACTGGTGTCTTTATTAGCAGTTTGGACTTAATTTTTTTTATTGATCTGATACCTGTGAGTAAAGGATGATGCTTGGTTTTCTTCATCATCTTCTTTCTAATTTTATCAGCAGCACTGCTGAACTCTACAGTGGATTGTATATAATTTTCAGCTTGAATACAAAAAGATATCACAATTTTCATTTGTTATGGATCTTGTTTGTCCATCAAATAAAATCAAAATATATATCATATAAAAAAAGTCTCATCATCATCAAACTCTTTAGTTTATATTTCTACTGTCATACAGTATATACTGTCAAAACATTATCATTTTGAAATATCTTTAAAAGGATATTTGAAATCAAGACATTTAAAGCAACAGTGTTCAATATTTAGAACTCACCTTCTGAACTTTTAATTATGCAGAGCCACCAAATATACACAATGAGAAATGGAACTAGAACTAGAACTAGAACTAGACTTAGAATAAAAGGTACTACAAAAATTTTTGAAAGGGGGAGATTCTGAGATTTTGTTTCACAGTGAGCACACTTTCCATCTGCAAAAAATAAAACAAATAATAAATAAATTTAATTGTTTAACTGAGTTGAGGCATTTTAACTGTAATTGTTTGTGACAGCAACAATCATTTTCTTGTTTTCTACATATTGACAGACTTGCATTTAGTTTCATATGCAGTTTTAGTTTCATATGTTAATAAAGCAGAAGCAGTGTTACTGATTAAAGACCATTCTTCACATATTCATTTAAGACTGAATTTATGGTGATATTTACCCCATTTTACTGAAACTGGTTCAGTCAGACTGCTGTGAATGAGCAGACAATCATAAGATCCTTCATGATTACAGTCGATCTTCACACTGATTCTCATCTGAAAGGTTTCATCATCATTTGGTCTGATTCCAGAAGATGTTTGATCCTCAAGGATGTTTCTGTTCAATCTAATGTTCATCTGAACATCTCTGGGGTAGAAACCAGTGGCCAGACACGTCAGAACCAGCTTACTGTCATCATCAGGAGTTTTCCTCACAGAGACATGAACATCTGGAGAACCTGGAGCAGAAAATAATAATGTAAATAAACATTTACAAAAAATGTGGCTCTTTGTGAAAAAAAAAAATCTTCATATTCATTTAAAAAGACACTATTTGTGAGTAAATAATCTCAAGAAGTATAGAGAAAACCCATAAATGAACACAACCTTCAAATATATATATATATTATTAATTGCAGTTGTTTCATAGAAGAGTTTCATAATGTGAAGGGCTGCTGATGTGTTACTAAAAACACAGAAAGTCAAACAAAACGTTTAAATAAAGATATTCGAACATTTCTGAATGTGTCCTCAGCAGTTTTACATTTTCATCTCATCAGTATTTATTTTTCACTGAATGATGATCTGCTGAACTAATGTCATGCTCACAAAGACAGGAGTTTATTAAACTGATCTGATCAGAACTTACTCTGTTTTGTGTTGATAAATGTGAGAATCCAGTTCATGCAGTTCTTGAGGAAATACTTGATGAACTGGTTTCGTTCTGTGTGAAGATCCCATTTCTCTTTGGTTTCTTTGGCTTTGGGGTTTTTATCAATCCACTTCATAGTGTCAGAATTAAAGGATATAAAATCCTCTCCATCAAATCCATATTCATCAAAGACAGTCAGATTCACTGTTCCATCAGGAAATTCCTCCAGTTCACAGCCAATTATTCTCTGAAGAACATGATCTACAATCACAGAACAACACTCATGACAAACTTACAGTGAATAATATATAATATATAATGTCTGATAATGAATGAGAGTAAATCATGAATCTCACCAGAACACTGTGAGTTTATGCAGTTTGTCAGAGTCCTGATCTGAGAAATGAACCAGTTTCTAGTTTCAGGTGGATCTGGAGGTTCAGTCCAGTCATCATCTTCAGTCAGAATCCAGACTCTTTCTTCATTATTGTAGTGTTTGATCTGTCTGTCATCAGCAACAATCACAGCACTGAACTCTGGGAATGTGTCCGCTTTAGTCAGGACTGTAAACTTGTAGTGGAGAAAGTGTTTCTCTGAGGAACAAAGAACAAAAACTATGAACACAATAGAAACTGCAAAGTGCACACTTCCTGACACATAGGCCTATGCAAAGCGATCTGAGGAACAAAGAATAAAAACTAATATAGCTGCAAGCAGCGATGGCAGGCCCAAGCCGGTGGCACCGCCGCCCCAGTGGCTTCAGGGCAACTGTGCACAGCAGGCAATATGTATTTAAACTGCGTGAAGGTAAAAGGAATATGTCAAAGTCATTTGAATAAGCTGCATGTACTGGAATCAGCTGGTGCACTGTGACCGTGACTGTGACCCTATAACTGTGAACCACAACAGCTAGATGAGATCATTAAATTTAGATGGATTTCATGTCATAGGAAGTAATAGGTCACCCTGAAATGAGTGCAGTTATCCGCTACTGAGCCCCTCCACCACGCCCATTTCTATGGCTTTGTCCATGTCTTCTGGTTGACAATATTGATGTGCGTGTTGAGTTTCATGCAATTTGAAGCATGTTAAGAGCCTCAAAAACACAAGAATATTATTAAAGTTTGACGTGTTGCCATGGCAACAATATTTAAAATATCAAAAATCCTGTCACAGGTCTACATCTGCTGTGTATTGACATTACACTGATGAAGTTTGAAGCAAATCAAGTAAAAATAACAGAGTGAACTCAATGCATTTTGAAAGCGAAACACTTCTTGCTGCCAGTTGGTGGCGCTATAACTTTGACTCACAATAGTCACATCCATGTGATCAGACTCCTATAACGAACACAGCGCTGAAGTTTTATAAACATTGTATGTAAACATTATAACACATTTCCTGTTTCCCTTTTCTCGCCATAAATTCATTGCCTCGCCACGGCCAAACCGTTCTAGATATCAAAAAACCGCTGGCAATTTTTCATTATCAATGTCTTGACTTCATGCTGACTTTTTTTTAAATTTATTTTTTTATTTATTCTTTATTTGACAAGGACAATGGACAATAAAATATTACCCCAGAATTAGCTACAGAGATAAATTTCATCTGCTGTCCTGGGCAGGAGTACATCAACCCAGCCAGCAGAGCCATGTGGGGCCCAAATGGGTTTGACCTGGGTTATCTAACTGGGACCCAGCCAGTTTTGCACTCAGTTTCCATGTAGGCCCCACATGGATTTGCCCAGATGAAATGAACACTGCTTAGTGTGCACACTACAGGCTGTTTAATGTAACACTTAATCAGTGTTGGAGGTAATGAGATAATTAAGTGATTGAATAATGATTTTGTATTAGTGAAGAACACCTGCTGTTAACAAGCAGAATCACTGAAGGAAAGAGAAACACAAGAACTACTTCCAGCCACAGCCTTGGATGAAATCAACTGAAGATAAAATACGTTACATCTCTCAAGATCTGATTAAACAACTCCACAAACAACAGTAGCTTCACTTATTACTAACCAGACTGACTTTATTTCTGTCAGACATCTACAGAAGTTCATATTAAGAATTAAGAAGAGGCTTAGATGTTGATTACTTATTTGAAAGTAATAGTTTGATTTGATGTTACCATTGTGGCGATCAGTGTGTGCTTTAGTCAGGCTCTTGACTTTTTAACATTATTTTTTCTCTTGACAGCTGTGTCTGTTTGTTATGGCGAGAACAGCAAGAGATATAATCAGATGCTGTAAGCTGATTGATGATAAGAATATAATGCATTCTGAGTGCATCATACGAAACTTATCCATGGCTCCCAGAATGCATTGCACTATTGAAGCATGTCACCATTGTTGAGATTCATATGCTGATTCTTGATGTAGTAAACAGCCTGTAGTGTGCACACTAAGCAGTGTTCATTTCATCTGGGCAAATCCATGTGGGGCCTACATGGAAACTGGGTGCAAAACTGGCTGGGTCCCAGTTAGATAGCCCAGGTCAAACCCATTTGGGCCCCACATGGCTCTGCTGGCTGGGCAGGTTTACCTTCAGTTTCGTTTTTAATAATTCTTTTTTGCTTGTTTAGCTACATGGTTGTATATGCTTATGGGTCTCGTTAATAAAAAGGGTCGCGCTAAAAAAAAAAAGTTTAAAAACCGGTGTATACCAACCAATAGGTTACGATCAGATCGATGGCTACAGCGCTTCAGGTATTTTTGTTTTGCCTCAATACTTTAATACAATGAAAATATATATGATACTATATTATTAATATAATAAACTTGCCTGACAATATTGTTAACATGGTTACATATGTAGGCTAGTTGTGGAATTTTCCCAGTCAGCCGTCACTCGTTGGTCGGTGTTTGTTGGGGCGGTGTGAACATGACAGTTTTTTCTCATAGAATTCTAAATCCAACGGCCAACTTGTTCGTTGGTGTTTGTTGGTGTTTGTCGGTGCGGTGTGAATTGGCCTTATAAGCTTTCTACTGATGTATGGTTTGTTAGGATAGGATATTTGGCTGAGATACAACTATTTGAAAATCTGGAATCTGAAGGTGCAAAAAAAAAAATCAAAATATTGAGAAAATTGCATTAAAGTTGACCAAATGAAGTCCTTAACAATGTATATCCATTTTTTATATATTTACAGTAAAAAATTACAAAATATCTTAATTGAACATGATCTTTACTTAATATCCTAATGATTTTTGGCATTAAAGAAAAAAAATAATTTTGACCCATACAATTTATTGTTTGCTATTGATACAAATATACCCGTGCAACTTTTGACTGGGTTTGTGGTCCAGGGTCACATATAGATGTAATTTTTTCTAATGAACAATGAAATTTAACATTTTAATTCACAATGCTCTGTTGGAGCAACTTAATGGCTGCACTTTGTTCTGCACTATATCCACCACTTTAAAACAAACAGATTTGTTGTTTGATGTGTTTTCATATTCAAGAAATTATAAGCTAGATGCAGCTTTTTTTGTGTTTGCATCGAATGTTCTTCAACTTTGATTGATCTGTTGATCTGTTGAAAGCAGTTATTTTGAGTTATATGCATAAATCCTCCTATTCAAATTTTACATTGAGGGGTGCATACAACATATCTGCCACCGGCAACTATAGTTGCCGCACATTCAAACAGTTTTTTTAAGAAAAAAAAAATAAAAACCTGGGGAAAATAAATGCAGAACATGTTCACATAGGACACTATTAACAGGACTATATGCATGAAACCATTCAGAAAAATAAGGGCACAAATGGGTTAAAAGCACATATTAGTTCATATGTCTCAACATAGCACAGTTGAGTAACCCTAGATGTTGTTAGGATTATCTTGATAAGTATACTAAAGAAGAATTTTTAGTACAAAATTAGTGCGCGAAAATAGTGCACTTTAAGTAGGTTACATTTTGGAAGTGTACTTTTTTTCACCTGGGTGTGGATTGGAGCGCATCCAGACAGAGCGAGCGACCGAGAAGATGGAAATTTGATCTAAGTAGTCTGTCTTTTACATGTCATTCTAATGGCGATAATGCCTAAATCTCATTATAATTGTATAATGAGAGTGCAAGTAAAAGTAGCCTTCGCACGGCGTTTCCTGACACAGGTGACAAAATGGACAGGGACCTGTAAACAAACTACTATAAATATGCTATAAAAGTTTATTTTATATGGACTACAATTGTATAATACCATAAATGTGTTTCTAGTAGCTACATCTGTAGGTTACTCTGTATGTAATGTGTTTTTCCCATTATTTTCCATTGGTATCGATCAGTAGTTAGTTGGTTCCCTACCGAAACTAATAAGGCTTGTTCTTACCTTGCTGCGTGTCCCTTGGAAAAGAGTTAAACAATATAAAAATAAGCAAAAACATTCCTTTTTCTATATAGAAAATGTTTTGAAACAGATTCTATCAAGCATTTTTGTCCATTATATTTCAGAAGAGAGCCCTGAAGCTTTAGCTACATTGAAGTGAAAGCATATTAAGTGTCTTCTGGGTTGTATTGAGCGCGTTCACTGGCTGCTTGGTGAAATTACACCTTCGTTTTCATTCCCGAGGGAAAAAGACATCCGCAAAAAACATTTGTGATGTTGAATCTCTCCAGCAAGCGGCAGTATTGTAACGCTATGCAGAACTGGACACGCCTCTTCACGAGTCTTATCCAATCAGAGGGTGGTGTTTTTCTGTAGACTAACTTGCACTGATGAGATAATGAATTGATTAATTCACGGAAATGAATTAAGAGTACAAATAAGTTGAAAATAGTCAAATTTGATTTCATTTCGATTTTAAGCACTTGGTAGAAGCATGTCTGACATTCAGCTGCAGTGTCTATGTGGTATTTATATAAAAACAGTCACATTCTCAGCAGTTTTATGACAAAGTTTTTAAACAAATATACACAACGATTATAGATGCTTTGCATTTAAAAGAAGTTTTTTATTTGTTTGTTTTTTTGTCTTTTATAAATGCTTTCAGATCCTTCAACTTGCCAAATTACAGGAACACTAAGTACACAGGTTGATATAATCATGATGCAGCAGCATAATATAGTAAACATTACAAAGAATACTATAGCCTAAATGTAATTAGTTGAGTTTACTTAGAAAGCTTAATTAAACTGTTGGGTTTAACTACCACACAGTACAGAGTACTTAGAAACCTTGAGAATTGGTAATTCAATTTTACAAATTGAGTACTTAGTTCAGTCATGTTAAAAATCTTGTTCACAAGGTTTATCCTTGATCAAAAGTGTGGTTTGTCATTAAAAACAAATAAGTATTTTTTAAATAATCAATGAAACTATAACAAGAGATAGAGCACTGTTGAAATCATATTTTTAATATGTTATTAAAAAAACATTATGGACTATATAGACACACAGAGACATCAAGAATCAGCGTGTAAATCTCAACAACGGTGACATGCTTCATGCTGCAATGCATGCTGGGAGCCATGGATGAGTTTTATACTGTGATGGCTCCCAGCATGCATTGCATGTCACCGTTGTTGAGATTTACACGCTGATTCTTGATGTCTCTGTGTGTCTATAGTCCAAAATGTTTTTTGCCAAATATAATATTAAAAATATATGAGCTCAACCGTGCTCAGTCTCTTGATATAGTTTCATTGATTATTAAAAAAATACTTATTTGTTTTCAATGACGAACCACACTTTTGATCAAGTATAAACCTCAGGATTAAATTAGCCAGAGAAACACTAATGTTAAAAGTCAAGGTCAAGAGCCCAACTAAAGCAAACACTTTCCACCATGATGGTGACATCAAACTTTATTATTTTTTTAACAGTATCTCCAGTTTAATAAATACAAATAAATGTATGGTCCATTGTTGCAACTGAGTAAAAAATGCTTGAGAAATTGAAGGCAGTTTCTACATAATGTGAACAAGATTTTTAACATGACTGAACTAAGTACTCAATTTGTAAAATTGAATTACCAATCCTCAAGATTTCTCAGTACTCTGTACTGTGTGGTAGCTAAACCCAACAGTTTAATTAAGCTTTCTAAGTAAACTCAACTAATTACATTTTACATTGTATATATATATATAATTTTTATTCCCCCATACATATTAGGCCTATATATTTTTTTGCAGTGAATAAAAAAGATACGTTTTTAGCTCAGATTTCAGATTCAGTCAAAACTACTCTCAGGGAAAATGGAAGTCTCTTTAACAGTTTTGGCCAAGCAATGGAAAAAGGGTCAGGGTCTCGGGATCATCAATATTCTCTGCTCAGATGACCTCAAACATCTAACAGATGTTTTTGTAAGGTCGGAGATATTGGTGTCTATCAGGTCACCAGATCATGAGCTGATCTCGTGAGCAAAGTGCGGCTTCCTTTTGAAACACTAACCGCAAAAACACTAACACTAACACTAAAACATGTTGCGCTTTCGATTTTAATTCCTTTGACAAAGCATTGCAATGGCGTAAAACAACGTTAGTGACCTGTTATGTTGTTATGAGAAGTGTAAAATATTTTTGGCTTATTAATGAATGACACTGTATTTTAAATAGCTAATCAAACTCGACAGGTTTAGGTTAAATATTTGTGGATAACTGCGTATGCTGCAGATCAGAATAAAAACATTGAACTCTGTTCTTACCTTGATGCGCATCACTTAGACAAGAGTGAAAAATAATCCAGACTAATGTTATAAAGAAAATGTTTTTAAACGAGATCGTGTGAAACATGTTTGTCATTCATATTCCAAACGCTCCCAGTGATTCACTGACGAACTGAAAGTGTCCAACACTTTATTTCTGCATCTCAGACTGACCCCACATAGCAAGGGACTCCTAGGCGGATCCGCATTCAAGTCGCCAAATCCGCGTGACTGTCACATCCGTTTTGACGCCGCCCAGAGGATCAGGTCCGCACGCGCACGCGCCTTTACTGTAACGGTTGTATCAATTTTGCCGCGGAGGTAAGGTTTTAATCGCGGATGCAGCGCGGAGCCAAGGCGGGTCCGTGATCCGCCTTCGTTGCGGATCCGTCACTGCGAGCAAGTGGACTCCGATACGGGTCCGTTCGCGGCAGAGGTGGAAAGTCCAGGGCTCAGAAAGTAAAAGTCCTGCCATATTTTTTTTCCACCCACTGAAGCATTAATGAGATAAATAAGTGATTAATTGAGTGATGATTGACCATTATTGAAGACACCTGATGATAACAAGCAGAATCACCAAAGGAGAAAATCACAATTTTAAGACACCATCACAGAGGTCATGGTTTGCTTTAGTTGGGACCCTTCACTTTTTAATATTAGAATTTTGTTTGGGCTGTTTTAACTGAGTTATAACAGCCAGACAAGCAAACAGAAAAGATGATTAGGTGGTGTTGGTTATGTTTTCACATGATCATTATTTGGTCAGCAGAACTGATTCTACAGCAGAAGATGAGCTTTATCAATATAATATGAAGGATTGCTTAAAAGTTGTTCTGATCAAAAAAAAAAAAAAGTCTTTCTCTTAGGCACACACAGACATCAAGAATCATCCTGTGAATCTCAACGACGGTGACAAGCAACATATTCTGATCAACAGATCAACTCTGAACATTAGAAAACAAGCTACTAAAAAGTCGCATAAACTTAACAAAATAAAATATGAGAATAAAGCAAATTACTAAGACAATTCAGCTCATAATTTATTCATGCAGCAATGCATGATGGGAGCCATGGATGGATTTTGATTGGTGGCACCCAGAATGCACTGCAACATGCTTTATTACTCTCACCACTGTTGAGATTCACAGGCTGATTCTTGATCTTTGTGTGTCTAAATAAGAGGCTTTGGTTTTATTCTAAGAATTTTGGTGAAACCTTTGAATCGTTATAATAAAAAAAAATGGATCTGCTGTAGAATCACAGTTATGCGGTAATCAATAATGTAAATCTAACTCAGAGATTGGGCTCTAGATGAGTTCAGTGTAGTGATGGGATTTATGGCTCTTTGAGGGGATTCGGATCTTCGCGATCCGTTCCTTTCAAAGAGCTGTCAAAAGAACGGCTCTTTTGGCTCTTTTTAAATATTTAGTCAGTTTTAAGAAGCCAGCTTGGGGGCATCTCAGTTTATCCTGGAAATAATCACTGGGAGGAATGATGAGGTGAGATTTGTAGTCAAATAATTAAAACTCGGATATCACACACCAATATCTGAGTTTGAATTATTCTGAAATATTGATTAGTGATGGGATTTATGGCTCTTTGAGGGGATCCGGATCTTCGCGATCCGTTCCTTTCAAAGAGCCGTTCAAAAGAACGGCTCTTTTGGCTCTTTTTAAATATTTAGTCAGTTTTAAGAAGCCAGCTTGGGGGCATCTCAGTTTTTCCTGGAAATAATCACTGGGAGGAATGATGAGGTGAGATTTGTAGTCAAATAATTAAAACTCGGATATCACACACCAATATCTGAGTTTGAATTATTCTGAAATATTGATTATTACCTCATTTGTCATGTGTGGACTATATTCCATAGGGTTGCACAAATCCCTCTGCTTAGACAGTGACATCACTATTTTGGATTTACCTTTAGTACAAAGTGTGTGTGTGTGTGTGTGTGTGTGTGTGTGTGTAAAGCTACGTTGACTTATGTTATTCATACAATACCTACTCACAAATAAACATCAAAAACAAAGCCGGCTGCAATGAATTTCTGTGCAAAACAGCTTTTACTACAAACACTTCCACACAAGAACATTGTTATCACACAAGAACATTTTGATAGAAAACAAAAAATATTTAAAGTAGATAAAATTAGAATAAATAAAATGGAAATGTCTACATACTACATACTATTACTACTGTAAACTTTGCAAATAGGACATCAGCCCCTTCAAGTCAATGAACAATAACAAAGTGGGCTGCAATAAATGTCTGTGCAAAACAGCTTTTAGTGAAAAATTTCAATACAAGAACAGTATCACAAAAGAACATTTTTAATGTTTTTAAAAGAACAAGTTTTAAATGAACACAAAATGCAATGTAAATAAATACAAAGCAGTTCCTTACTTTATGGCTTTTTCTGCCTCTCTTTTTTGTCCTTGGGCAAATTTGCATTAAGGAAGACAAGAGCTCCGACCTTTTTGGGCTTAAGGCGACTTCTCCTCTCTGAGATTATCTGTCCAGTTTTCGAGAATATTCTCTCAGAGGGAACTGATGTCGCCACAACACAAAGCTTCTTGGCCA
Organism: Ancherythroculter nigrocauda; assembly: GCA_036281575.1. Lineage (NCBI taxonomy): Eukaryota > Metazoa > Chordata > Actinopteri > Cypriniformes > Xenocyprididae > Ancherythroculter > Ancherythroculter nigrocauda. The sequence goes on from VTFQ01000009.1 coordinate 3,555,235, forward strand.
TCAGCTTGCTAAGCCTGGGGTAAACAGGGGCTCGACTCTCCCACCACTTGAGGGGATCCTCATGTGTTGGAAGAAGAGGCTTCTCCAGGTAGGCTCGCACCTCCATGACAGCATCAGCAGTTGGATTCCTGGCTTCCACTGTTCCAGCTACCTGCTCATAGGGGTGGGAGATATAACAATGGGAGATACCATTTTTATGTGATTAGAGTAGATTAAATTATATTCAACTTTTGTCATTACACAGTGTAAGAGAACAGAGTAATGAAATGCAGTTTAGCATTTAATTAGAAGTGACAATAGTAGATTTGCATATGTACAGTATGTGCAGTATGTACAGATTAAATGCAGTGATTTACAGCTATTGGAAGTTTTAGACTGAGATATCAAATATCTAAAAAAATGTGACTTATTGTTGCCAAAATAAAATATTCATAATTTACTATTATGTACTATGCATGCATGCTAAAGAAATATACTGCTGTGCAACTGAGCAACATACCGTTCTGCACTGACCCACACAGCAAAAGGACTCCGTGGCGGATCCACCGCGGAGGTATCGCGCAGAGGTGGAAAGTCCAGGGCTCAGAAAGTGAAAGTCCAGGGCTCAGAAAGTAAAAGTCCTGCCATATTTTTTTTTCCACCCGCTGAAGCATTAATGAGATAAATAAGTGATTAATTGAGTGATGATTGAGCATTATTGAAGACACCTTATGATAACAAGCAGAATCACCAAAGGAGAAAATCACAATTTTTAAGACACCATCGTGGAGATAAGGGTTTGTTTTAGTTGGGCTCTTGTCTTGACCCTTCACTTTTTAATATTAAATTTTGTTTGGCTGTTTTAACTGAGTTATAACAGCCAGACAAGCAGAAAGAAAAGATGATCAGGTTTTGTTGGTTATGTTTTCACATGATCATTACTTGATCTGAACTCATTTAGAGCTTAATCTTTGAGTTAGATTCACATTATTGATTACAGCAGAACTGTGACTCTACAGCACAAGATCCAGTTTTTTTTTTGTTGTTTTTTTTTAAATAATTCAAAGGTTTCATCAAAAGTTGTTCTTACCCACACAGCAAAAGGACTCCGTGGCGGATCCACCGCGGAGGTATCGCGCAGAGGTGGAAAGTCCAGGGCTCAGAAAGTGAAAGTCCTGCCATATTTTTTTTTCCACCCGCTGAAACAGTGTTAAAGTTAATGAGATAAATAAGTAATTAATTGAGTGATGATTGAGCATTATTGAAGACACCTGATGATGACAAGCAGAATCACCAAAGGAGAAAATCACAATTTTTAAGACACCATCGTGGAGATGAGGGTTTGCTTTAGTTGGGCTCTTGACCCTTCACTTTTTAATATTAAATTTTGTTTGGGCTGTTTTAACTGAGTTATAACAGCCAGACAAGCAGAAAGAAAAGATGATCAGGTTTTGTTGGTTATGTTTTCACATGCTTATTACTTGATCTGAATCACTGAACTCATTTAGAGCTTAATCTTTGAGTTAGATTCACATTATTGATTACAGCAGAACTGTGATTCTGCAGCACAAATACAGTTTTTTTTTTTTCCAAAATAATTCAAAAGTTTCATCAAAAGTTGTTCTTAGTAAAAAAAAAAATAATATGCTCGCTCATGTTGTAGACACACAGATATCAAGAATCATCCTGTGAATCTCAACAGTGGTGAGAATAATAAAGCATGTTGTGGTGCATTCTGGGAGCCACCAATCAAAATTCATCCATGGCTCCCATCATGCATTGCTGCATGAATAAATTATGAGCTGAATTGTATTAGTAATTTCCTTTATTCTCATATTTTATTTTGTTCCGTTTATGCGACTTTTTAGTAGCTTGTTTTCTAATGTTCAGAGTTGATCTGTTTATCAGAATATGTTGCTTATCACCGTCGTTGAGATTCACAGGATGATTCTTGATGTCTGTGTGCGCCTAAGAGAAAGACTTTTTTTTTTTTTTTTTTGAAGAGAACAACTTTTAAGAAATCCCTCAGATTATATTGATAAAGCTGATCTTGTGCTGTAGAATCACAGTTCTTCTGTAATCAATAATGTGAATCTAACTCAGAGATTGGGCTCTAAATGAGTTCAGATATTCAGATCTGAATAATGATCATGTGAAAACATAACCAACAAAACCTGATCATCTTTCCTCTTTGCTTGTCTGGCTGTTATAACTCAGTTAAAATAGCCCAAACAGAATTTATTATTAAAAAGTGAAGGGTCAAGAGCCCAACTAAAACAAACCCTCATCCCCACGATGGTGTCTTAAAATTGTGATTTTCTCCTTTGGTGATTCTGCTTGTTATCATCAGGTGTCTTCAATAATGCTCAATCATCACTCAATTAATCACTTATTTATCTCATTAATGCTTCAGGGGGTGGAAAAAAAATATGGCAGGACTTTTACTTTCTGAGCCCTGGACTTTCCACCTCTGCCGCGAACGGACCCGTATCGGAGTCCACTTGCTCGCAGTGACGGATCCGCAACGAAGGCGGATCACGGACCCGTCTTGGCTCCGCGCTGCATCCGCTCCGCATCCGCGATTTAAACCTTACCTCCGCGGCGGGTCCGTTTGGGACCCGCAAATTGATACAACCGTTACAGTAAAGGCGCGTGCCCGTCCGCGGATCCGAAATGGGTCCGCTCAGGATCCGCTGATTGACAGTAGAATTTATGGCGTCGCCCGGATGCGGACCTGATCCTCTGGGCGGCGCCAAAACGGATGTGACAGTCACGCGGATTTGGCGACTTGAATGCGGATCCGCCTAGGAGTCCCTTGCTGTGTGGGGAGTTCCACAGTGACTTCCTCAAATGGTTGCAAGATTGTGCACATTTCTTGCACTGTGGTCCATTCCTCCTGGGACAGGTGGCGGACAGGTGCATTGGTGACGGCTAGGGTGGAGATTATAGCATTTTTATTGGCAATAAAGCTTTTCAACATGTAGTAGGTGGAATTCCACCTTGTAGGACAATCCTGTTTTGGTCGGAGCTCCTCCATCTTCATTTGTAGTTGAGTCTCCTTCAGTTTTTGTGCCCCCACGGTGCTTCTGTGAAAGTATTCCACTGCCTCTTTCACCTTATCAATGATGGGCTTTGAAGCTTGCAGGGCATCTCTTACCACCAGGTTAATAGTATGGGCCAGGCATGGTAGGTGCATCCATCCAATGGTTTGTATAGCCTTAGTAACATTTGCCGCATTATCGGTTAGGCAGCACACTACTTTCTTGTCCACCCCCCACTCTGCTGCAACACTAAGCAGCTGTTGTGCAATGTTGTCTGCTGTGTGCCGCTCACTGAATTCAAAACAGTCCAGGAGACAGGAGGCCACACGGAAATCCTCGATAAAATGGCAGGTTACAGACATATATGATGCTGTCGTTCTTGAAGTCCAACAGTCTGTGGTTAAACAGACAGCTGGTACTTTTGACACCCTTCTCTTCAAAGATGCTGTCTCCCTGTCATACATATCCGTGACCTTCTGGGCTAGTGCCTTCCCAGCCAACATAGCATGGTGGGGCCCAGATGGGTGTCACCTGGGCAGCCTAACTGGGGCCCAGACATTTTTGTCCACGGTTTCCATGGAGGCCCCACATGGGTTAGCCCAGATGAACTGAACACTGCTCAGTGTGCACACTACAGGCTGTTAAATGAAACACAGAAACATGCTGGAGTTAATGAGATAATTAGGTGATAACGAGCAGAATCACCGAAGGACAGAGAAACAACAAGAACTACGACTTCAGCCACAGCCTTCGATGAAATCAACTGAAGATAAAAGACATTAAATCTCTGAAGATCTGATTAAACATCTCCACAAACAGCTTTACCAGCTTCACTTATTACTAACCAGACTGACTTTATTTCTGACATTCATCTACAGAAGTTGTTATTGAGAATTACCAGAGGTTTAGATGTTGATGATTTGTTGAAAATAAGTTTGGTTTGATGTCACCGTGATCGAGGTCAGCGCTTACTTCAGTTAGGCAGTTTGACTCTTGACTGTTTTAGCGTTTCTCTGGTTGTTCATTATGGCAAGAAAAACAAGAGACAATGTGGTCAGCTGCTGAATGATAAAAATATAGTCATTATTTAGTGGCTCAATTCACTGATCTAATAATTGAGCTTTTTAGGAGCAAAATGTGCTTAACTTTGTGCTGGATCTTTTCTTGAATACAACAATAAAAATGTTTTAATCAGAAAGTTACAAAAATATATTGTTCACTAAACATTTCAAACCTCCTGCAAGATTCACTTACACAGACATCAAGAATCAGCGTATGATTCTCAACAATGGTGACATGCTTCAGCATGAAGCATGTCACCATTGTTGAGAATCATACGCTGATTCTTGATGTCTGTGTGTGAATAAATCTTGCAGTTGTTTTAAAGCATTTAATGTACATTGTATTTTTCAGATTTATTTTTCTTATCTGATTTTTGTAACTTTTCTTGTTCTGGAAAAGATCCAGCACAAAATTAATAAAAAAAATTTTCATATTAAGCTCCATCATTAGATCAGTGAACAAAGCCATAACATGATGATAATTAATTTCATATCATTGAACAGCTGACAACAACTAAACACATTACCTCTTGCTTTTCTTGCCATAACAAACAACAAGATCAGCCAAAGAAATATTATTGCTAAAACAGTCAAGAGTCAAACTGCCTAACTGAAGTAAGCGCTGACCTCGATCACGGTCACATCAAACCAAATGTATTTTCAACAAATCATCAACATCTAAACCTCTGGTAATTCTCAATAACAACTTCTGTAGATGAATGTCAGAAATAAAGTCAGTCTGGTTAGTAATAAGTGAAGCTGGTAAAGCTGTTTGTGGAGATGTTTAATCAGATCTTCAGAGATTTAATGTCTTTTATCTTCAGTTGATTTCATCGAAGGCTGTGACTGAAGTCGTAGTTCTTGTTGTTTCTCTGTCCTTCAGTGATTCTGCTCGTTATCACCTAATTATCTCATTAACTCCAGCATGTTTCTGTGTTTCATTTAACAGCCTGTAGTGTGCACACTGAGCAGTGTTCAGTTCATCTGGGCTAACCCATGTGGGGCCTCCATGGAAACCGTGGACAAAAATGTCTGGGCCCCAGTTAGGCTGCCCAGGTGACACCCATCTGGGCCCCACCATGCTATGTTGGCTGGGTAGACACAAGAAGTGCTCACAAAAAAAGTTATAGGCAGTGCTCAGAGTATCATAAGATACAATAGAGAGGATAAGATACACATAGTCACGCAATATACGCAATAATATACACATAGTCACGCAATGCTGATGTTGTTAACATTAACAATTTGAGAACAATATAACAGTAATAATAATTTGCACAGTTTGACGTGATCCAAACTAAGCGATCGTTAGATTTAATCATCCCACTGCGCAATGTGCCGTCGGGGTGACGTCTTTTTCATGTAATTTTTGGACGTTCAAATTCGGTCCATTGAAGGGGTTGTTTTGTAACGGCAGGCGACGTCTTTTTTCGACGTCTTCTGCACGTCTAATGTTGACGTCCGTGAACCTCCGTGTAAGGGCTATTTATAGTCCAAATGTGGTCGTCTTTTCAACATCAAATTTAGACTTATTTTGGACGTCGTTTTTTATAACTTTTATAACTGTGGTCCCATGTTTCCAGAGGACATGCTTTTCTGTGCCAGTTAAAATTAAAGCTACAGGAAAATTAACTGGCACAACATGTCCTCCACCCTCTGGAAACATGGGACTACATACAACTCTACAGTTATACAAATACAAATAAATCACAATTCAATATCACCATTTTCATCTTTATTCAAAAAATAAATGCAGCGAGGCTGGAAAGCTGTGCCGTCATTTTGCAATGGTTGAACACTCGCGCGAAATGCCTGTTGTGTTGCCTCGGCCAATCAGAGTGGCGTTTATTGGTTGGGTTATGATGATGTGCTGCCTCGACCAATCAGAGTGATGTTGACTGGTTTTGTCTCTTTGGCTGAAATCCAAAGCCCTTGATAGAGTTGTCCTCGCCTGTCCTTTAGCTGCTGTTGGTTCTTTTTAAATTAGAAATAAGGAGGATAGGCCTAATATCCTATATCCTTATTTCCCACAAATTGCATTTCCAAATAAATAAATAAACAAATACATGCAAAATACCTACTTTAAATAAACCAGTTAAAGAAAAATAGGAAAACGTAAAAAAAAAAAAAAAAAAAACATGGCCTGAATAAATAAATAGGCATTCACATAATAAATCGTGTTTGTTTCTAAATAATCTGTATGTGAAGAGTTCAGATGCAAAAGCCTCTAAGTGCCATCTGAATTTCTTCTAGAATGATCATTTTTATAAAGCAAAATCCCCAGTGTTAAATTAACACCCAAAGTGAACATATGAGTCCATCTTACCCGGTGTTAAAAAGTAACACTGAAGCAGTGTTAAAGTTAATGAGATAATTGATTGATGATTGAGTGATGATTGACAATTAGTGGAGACACCTGATGATAATAAGCAGAATCACTGAAGAAACAACAAGAGAAAAAGAGAGAGACACAACAACTACAACTGACTTCCAGCCATTAAACATTATTACACTTATTATTAACCAGTTTGATTTGATTTCTGTCATACATCAACAAAAGTTCTTACTGAGAATGAACAGATGTTTAGATGTTAATGTTTGAATGAAAGTTTAGTTTGAAGTCACCATGATGGTGAAAAGCATTTCCTTTAGCTGGGCTCTTGACTCTCTTTATTAACATTAATTTATCTCTGGCTGCTCCAACTTTGTGTTTGTAAAGCACATTTGTTATGGCCAGAGAAACTATGATCTGGACTGTGTTTCACAATAGTGATGTGAGCTAAAGTTGATCAATTTAAGTTTACAATGCTTTGGGAATCACAGTCAAGATGGTTTTGTTTAGATGCTGACATTCTCTTTGTGAAATGGTCAGATTCATTGGTGACGTTCAGTATTGACGGTCAAATAGATGTTATATTATTTCTTTTCAGTAAATATATTACCACTTGAAATTCAGAAGAGTATACCGTATTGTCTTTTACAGATTCCACATTTTTTTCACGGTATATTCCTGGCAACCACAGCTGCCGGTATTTTACCGTAAATTTGAGTTTTTTGTGTAGTTTGGACGTCGAATAGATGTTCAGAAATGGTCATGGACCGACGGACCTAATATAGACATGATCTGCATGTCTATCCGACGTCCAGTGTTTAGTGGGATTTTTTAACATCTTGCTTTTGTAAAAATGAATGTTTTTGTTTGCTTAAAAATCTACAGATTTATACTGTGAATTCCAATGTGCACAACCCCAAAAGATGTAGTTTTACTCAAATAATACCATAAAATCTAAGGTTTTTAGACATTTTCAACATTACAATATTTAATTGTAAAATGTATGCATATTTATTTGTTTTCACAGAAAATATTTATAATTTCAACATTTTATTACAGTAAAAAACAAAGTTTTATCCAGTCTCACAATTAACGGTTATTCAATCTATTTAATACAGTAAAAGGAAGTTTTTGGTTTTACGCTCCATTACCGTTGGAATTTGACGGTGTTTTGCTGTATATTTTACTGACTTTTTTTACAGTGTATAACGCAGGTTTCTGTTTCAGTTTAGATTTAAATGAATTCGTTTTGGCTTAGGGCCTAACGTTTATATAATATTTTTTTCATAACTAAAATAGCTATGTAGTGGTTAATAAAATAATACAAGGACCGTAAATGGTTCTGCCACAAACTCAACTGTTGAACTGAACAGTATCAGAGGGTTAAAGGGATAGATGTTGTCCCAAACACATACCTGTATTTTTTTTTTCTTTCTTCTCTGGAAAATAAAAATTAAAAGTAGACTTATGGAAGACTTTTCTATGTCCCTCAAAAATATGATTATAGTAACAGTTCTATTTAGAACTGCATCGCTCTCATGAATAACCCCTTAATATGCATTACTTTATTCCTGCTTTTTTGTTTTTCAAAGCTGTAATCGTCATAGCCACCTCATTAATGGTTTTCTGGAGCTCAACCATCAAACTACAGTTTTATAATTTAAAGATAATAATATAGCTACTAATAGTACTGAAAATAAACTATTATTAAACACATTATTTACAACACCAGCGTCCTTTATACCACTTTCAAAGGATAAAAAATTAGAAGTTTATTTCTTTATGGATCCTTGGATCTATTTAGCACAAAAACGGCTTCTGCTATTGCTACAAGCTGAAGAACCATAATTTGGTACCGTTTAAAACCATTTTTCTTTAGAGTGAAGGGAGGAATGCATTTTCTCCAAGTGATGGACTTGATTTTGTTATTTTCAAAGCAATAGCCTACTTGCTATTAATATTTATTGAAATCACCGCCTGTTAAATAAAACTTTACTAAATTAATAATAAATAATTATAAATAATAAAATATATATATATATATATATATATATATATATATATATGGAAAAATGCAGGTAAGTTAACACATCTCATCATGTATATGATTTAAAATGAATCATATTAAAATATATATTTTTAATATGATTTAATATGATTCATATTTTTAATATGATTCATTAATATGATTCATATCACCATCAAATAGGCTATTACTGTTTCACATTTCACAAACTTACATGTAAATGAAATATACTGTCAATACACAAGTTACACAAATTATTTAGATAAATAAATGCATTTATTTCTATTCAAAGGGATAGAAAACAAATTAATAATATAAGTCTAAAATGATTCCTTATCTTATAGCTCCATCTAGTGGACAAGGTTAATATCCAAGCCTTCAGGTTGCAGATGAAATTGCTGATGATTTAGAGCAGTGGTTATAATACCAAAAATAAAATTATAATAGTTCAGGGTGAGAACAGCAAATTCTGAACCAGGAGTTCTCAACTGAATAGGGTTGGAGCTAAACTCTGCAGTAAAATGGACCTTAAAGACCATAGCTGACAACCCCTGGTTTAGAATTTGCTGTTCTCCTGAGCATCAGAAATTCATACATCTATTATAACTGCTCCTCTTTTTGGTCAGAAGTTACCATGTTAGTATTCCTTCGTTGTAACAAATGTAATAATAATAATAATAATAATAATAATAATAAAATAATAAGAATCCTTTCTACCATCATCTTTTTACTGTTTATACTTTTTGTAACTTCTTATTTTCCCAAATAGACAAACTACATCCATGAAATCAAGAATGTTTTCTAGGAATAACTTGTTCTCCACCTCATGTTGAAGAAAATGTTAAATGACAAAGAAAATTCAGGCAAGATCACGAAAGAACAAAAAGAGATATAGAAAAATTGATCATAAGCTTTTAGGGCTATGGCATCCAAGTTAAAATAATGCCTTTAAATTTTCAAAACATGTTTAATTTGTTCACTTCAACACTAACGTAACAGCCAATGCACACAAAGACACACACACACACACACACACACACACACACACACACACACACACACACACACACTCATAATACATGAAATAAATTTAGAATTCTTATGCACTGTTGCCACTAGTTAGTTAACTAATTATTGTAAAATCAATAGTCTATAACAAATAGCCTACATCTACTAATGGAAATTGTTAAATGCGTTTAAAGGCGTCATATGATGCGACGTATGATGATCAGGCGTCATATGATGCGACGTATGATGATCAGGCGTCATATGATGTGACGTACATATTTCAGATGTACCAATCACACGTCATTTTTTATGTAAATTTCTCACGTAGGCCGCCGTCACGTCGCCGCCTACGATTAGATCTACAGTGACGTCGCCGTGACGTCGCCGCGGGTCTATCGTCTGCCCTCCCTATCAATCCAATTCAAAATTTGACACGGTCTGACGGCGACGTAAGGGTAGACTGCGCCTTATCCTTCGCCTGCTTAGCCTTAGAAGTGGCACGTTTGGCTTCCCATATTCGGCAGCTGTCGCTAGAGCGGCATCTCCAGCGGCCGCGGCATCGGCATCTAGAGCAGCCAGGGACTTTATTCGGCAGCACCTGCCGCTGGCCAATACTGTATTGTGTGAGATTATGTAATTCAAAGTACAGTAGTCAACTTTTAAAGTGGATAAAAAAGTTCAGCAAAGTTGTCATAAGAAGAAGGTTTTAGGACAATTTTGATTAAAGGTTTTGATCCGCTTCAAATGTTGACTATATTATACAGAGTATAAGTAATAACAAAGCGTATTGTTATTGACTGCAACGTGTGCAATTTTTAGTATTTGGAATAAGCCAAAGGTACTGAGCATACAGTATATACTATTACCTGTGAAATAATATATTCATTGTATATTGCTTGTGTGTTCGGAAGACACTCGTAATTATTTTGTAATGTAAATCACAAATAAAGTGTACTTATAACACAAATAAAGTGTACTTATAACACAAAGTGTACTTATATCACAAATAAAATATATTTATAACACAAATTAAGTACAAGTATATAGTATTTTTTTCACTAGGGTGAGAAGGAGGAGGAAGCGTATCCTTTCCTGAAAATCTCTTGCAATCTTGATTGTGGTTCCTCTGATTTCATTTCTTGTTTTTCTCATGACGATGATGTCTCACATAGTGAGCTCTACACTGACACAGCATTTTTAATATCCCATGGTGAAAAAAAGTACACTTCTATAATGTACCTTTCAGTGACAACTCACCTTTTTGAGATCAGAAAACGGTAACTGTGTGCTAACTGAGCTCAAGCTGCGCTGACTTGAGTGAACAATATTGAATCCTGGTGCTTTCTAAATGACAACATAGTGTAGGCAATGAGAAATGAAGGGATTTGTGTGTAGTGATTTGCAGTGACAGTTCAACAAATCTGATTCATGTCAAAAAGGGGAATAGTGTTTATAGTTTAGGGAAATGGGTGTGCTTTTTGATAAATGGTGTTATGGTTTTGAAATTTTAGTTAAAAAGCCTGGTTATAGTATTTAAGCAATCGAAAAAAACTGTAATGTCTCTTAACAGAAGATTAAACAGTTACTCATCTACAAACATTTACCCTTTCCTAATTCTGTGGTGAATGTTTTATGATCAATCATATATTTGTCCTCAAATAAAAAGGCAAAAAAAATATTAGTTTGCATGCACATTTCATGAAAGTATGAAAAAACATACAATACAAAATAACACAATACACAACAAATATACAAGAGTAAATCAGAAATTGCTGCTTATAATATTATTTTTCTATCAGTACAATGGTAGACACTACAAAACTACTTAAATTAAGTTCCGAGGATACTTTCAAATGTTATCATTTTAATATCATTATTTTCACAGTGAAAAAAGGGAAATGGACATTTAGGATTGTGACCACATATGGTCAGCGTTGAATGTTTCTCTTTCTTTTCATCTGTTGGCCAATAGCGTTACTGCCTGCTTCATGACGAACCTTCACTAGCTATAAAGATGTTTCTGTCAGTCTGAGATTAAGAAATAAATTGTTGGACACTTTCCTAGTTCATTACTGAATCACTGGGAGCGTCTGGAATATGAATGACAAACATGTTTCACTCGATCTCGTTTAAAAACATGTTCTTTATAGAGGCAGTAATTGTCGGGATTATTTTTCACTCTTGTGATGCGCATCAAGGTAAGAACAGAGTTCATTTACTATTTCTGATCCGCACTATCAGTTATCGACAAAAGACATATTCTGACTTTGGATACAGCCTATTTAAAATGTTCATTAATTATCCAGACTGCCATGTTTTTTTATATAATGAATCAATAATATTTGTATACATACAATTAATCCCAGTTAAATTGTTTATGTCTTTTTTTATTACTGCGCCATTTCTTTGTCAAAGGAATTACAATCGAAAGTGCGATTTGTGTTTTAATGTGGAGTCAGTTTGCGCATATAGTGTTTCAAGAGGAAGCCGCACTTTGGTCACAAGATCAATCATGGTCTGGTGTTTTCCGCGTCTCTGAAAATCTCCGCATGTCCTGTGAGTTTGAGTGAACGCAGCACAGTTACGCATTTTCACATTAGCATAATTTGTGGACAGGTGATGACCGCACAGGGGACATTATAAACCGCTTAACGTGAAAACCGCTTACCGTGGCTTAGCTAATGTACTAAGTGAGTGATATTAACAGACCAAAAAAGTGGGAGTGTGGAGGGGGGAGAACAACCAATGAAACACAGACATACAACACACTCATTATACGGAATAATGAATATTAATATATCAGCACGGAGAAAATGACAACAAACTCCCAAGCACAAGGGAGAAATGCGAAAGAATATTTAATAGGGCTGATAATAGTCTACTTTGATTACGTTTACAAGCACTGCCATCTCAAAATCAGTCTTTTGTCTATCAGAATAATCGTGTCGTCGCGTTCAGATGGGCTACACCACTGTATCAGTGTCCAGATTGCACATATAATTCATTTGAAGAAGACTTGATGAAATATGTGTGCATAACTACACCGTGCTGGTTAAACAGCGATACTATGATTCACGTGGCTAGTGTTGTTAAACACAATGCGAAGCTCCGCGCTGAAACCGATCATATGTGCGCTCCGCATGTATATCATAATAACAATCGTATTTTTCATGTGTTCGTATTCAAACTCCAGTTCTGACCGCATCGTGGGTAAAAACAAATCAACACTCATGTGCTGCTGTGCTGAGGGAAACATACACACGGCTCGCATGTTTGAACGCAGCTAGAGCAGGCAGAGGTGAATGAGCCGCACTTTTTTGACATTTGAATTCTCCTCTGTAATGTGTTCGCTGTAATCTCATGCAAACATATTTTCCATTTGTACTGGTAGATTACAGCAAAACAATCCACATGCACCCAAACGTCTGCTCTGGTCGTGTCGCAGGAAAACAGTTTTTTGTTGTAGCACTGAGGAAATGAGCACCAAGGATATGTCTCTGAATGACAACATAGAGACAGAGCCGAGAGAAGTGATACTTCCTAATGCATAATACCACAATTATAATCGTATGCATACTACAGCGCAGTGATTGGACTGAATGAGCTTAATGTCATGAATAAATACAGAAACTGTTGACGTCAGCATGTTCGAGCAGCCCATACTTGGAGCCAACCAGCACTCCAGATCTTTGCCGGTAATACACGATGACGTCAGATTTTGTGACGTTGCTTTTCAAACCGGAAGATAGAAATCGCTCTGAAAAATGCAAAAATAACTAATTTTAACTTTTAAATAAAATTAATGAGTACCTTTAGTGTTTTCAATGATGTGCAGCCTATACATATCTGTTCACAGGCTTAATGTAGCCTAGTGATATTAAAAGACCAAACTCAGTATGCATCACACTATAAACCATACTATGGACGGCATGTCTCTAGATTTGTAATGAGATGCATTCAAAAGCTTTTTCAGCATGCTCGGAGTCATTTCGGAGTCATCAAAGTAAATTCACAAGAGCAAGTTTATTGTTGGCACATGTTGCACTAATGCACTAATGTTGTACTTAATATACTAAAAATTCATCTTTAGTACTTCTTAAGATCATCTTAAGAACATCTAAGTGTACTCAACTGTGCTATTTTGAGACACCATGAAATATGAACTAAAATATAGTACATTTGAACCCATAGTGTACTACAAGTGGTAAATAAATATATTTTTTAAATAAAGAGATAACATAAGTGAACATAACAGAGTAACATTAGAGCATAACTTAAGTGTAGAGGTGGAACCTCTAGATTGTTCAGATAGTCCTTGAAAACTGGTGACTCCGGTAAGAGAGTAAGGGCTCGGAGAGTTTCATCCAAAAGAACTTTAATAAAGTTGGGTACATAAATACAGGTCACGTTGGTAAGATATTGGGTTGTAGTAAAAATACACAAATTAAGGGTATGGGTGTGTATGTGTGTGGTCTGAAACACAAGAAAAATGGTGCAAATTAGACAAATGAATATTACAAAAGATTGTGATATTAAGATATTAAACATTTCCATACTGCACACAAACAGATATACATTTAAACAGATAAACATATAAATGATCCACTGTCTGCAATTCGTTGATACATTCACAATTATGATGGTATAGCATCCCAAAATTATCTTAATATGGCTTACAAACCAACATTTATACATTAATGTAACAACAACGCACTGTAGCACGTCTTTGAATCTAGCACGCTAGCTTTCTGACGTCGATTAACAAATAACGTCATCTTGTGCAAATATACTCTTACAAGATTAATACAACATCATCACAACAACATCAGTATCATCAACATGCATGATTTAACTAGAAATGATAAATAAACTTACTTTTCTGCATGAACGCACACAGTTTTAAAGTTCGGATGCTCACCGTGACCCAGCGTGTGCAGTGTGTGAAGCACATGGTCTTAAAGGGATAGTTCACCCAAAAATGAAAATTTGATGTTTATCTGCTTACCCCCAGTGCATCCAAGATGTAGGTGACATTTTTTCTTCAGTCGATCACAAATGATGATTTTTAACTGCAACCGCTGCCGTCTGTCATTCAAATAATGGCGGTTGATGGGAACTTCATCTATAAGAGTGAATAAACCTTGCTTAGACAAATCCAAATGAAACCCTGCGGCTCGTGACGACACATTGATGTCCTAAGACACGAAACGATCGGTTTGTGAGAGAAACCGAACAGTATTTATATCATTTTTTACCTCTAATACACCACTATGTCCAACTCCGTTCAGGACTCCTTTAGTGAGGTCTGATCGCGCTCTGACAACAGCAGTGATGTCTGACACTCATTGAAGTATATGCGCGAGACATCACTTCCATTGTCAGAGCGCGATCAGACATCACTAAAGGAGTCCTGAACGGAGTTGGACATAGTGGTGTATTAGAGGTAAAAAATGATATAAATACTGTTCGGTTTCTCTCACAAACCGATCGTTTCGTGTCTTAGGACATTAATGTGTCGTCACGAGCCGCAGGGTTTCATTTGGATTTGTCTAAGCAAGGTTTATTCACTCTTATAGATGAAGTTCCCATCAACCGCCATTATTTGAATGACAGAGGGCAGCAGTTGCAGTTAAAAATCATCATTTGTGATCAACTGAAGAAAAAATGTCACCTACATCTTGGATGCAATGGGGGTAAGCAGATAAACATCAAATTTTCATTTTTGGGTGAACTATCCCTTTAAAGGGGAAGGTGTATAGGTATCAGTAAGATGGAAGGTGTGCCCTCTAGTGGTTAAATATGAAAGTGCAATTAAAAGGGATAGACTTTCCTACATTGGCGCCCCCAAATTTAGTATCTAAATTTGTAATTAGTAAGGAAAGTCTCAGTGTCAGTTATTTTCTTCTTCCTCATCCTCCCATGATGGCAACTTAACTACCCGGGCAACAGGCCGAAGATAAGTTTGTCCTTTCACCTGTACTTCGGCGGTGCGTATGCGATTATCTACTCCTGGATAGGTTTTAGTCACTCTGCCAATAGGCCACAAAGCTCGGGGCAACTGCGGATCAACTATCATGACAATCTGAACGTTACTTAGATTGGCATTGTCCTTCTGCCATTTTTGGTGGGTCTGTAGGCTTGGTAAGTAATGTCGTATGAAGTTAACCCAAAAATGATCAGCTAGAATTTGGCTGTGTCGCTATCGTCTTCGACCTAACAGATCACTAGATGAGTAGATTGCTTGTGGGAGTGATGCATCACGACGACCCATTAGCAATAGATTTGGTGTGACAGGGTCTGGGTCGGCAACATCTGAGGAAACATAGCCGAGTGGCTTAGAGTTGATGATTCCCTCAACTTTCACTAGCACTGTATGCAAGACCGCTTCAGTCACTGTTCGATTGCCCAAAACTACCTGCAGAGCAGTTTTCACTGACCGTATCTCTTGCTCCCAGGTCCCTCCAAAGTGTGGGGCGTGTGGAGGGTTAAACTGGAATGCGATTTCCAGGCCTGCTAGATGTTCTTTAAGTGGAGCTTCTAATGATGCAAAGGCCTCCTGGAGTTCAGTGGCTCCTCCCCGGAAGTTTGTGCCTCTATCAGCCAATATCTCAAATGGCTTACCACGGCGTGAGACAAATAGTCTTAACACCATCAGAAAAGCATCCGTGTCCATACTCTCCAAAAGATCAAGATGTATGCAGCATGTCGTCATACATTTGAATATGATCCCCCAGCGTTTCTCTGTGCGTCTTCCAATCTTTACAATGAACGGGCTGAAACAGTCTACACCAGTGGACCAAAACGGTGGTTTGTATAGTCGTAGGCGTGATGGGTCTTTGGGATTACAGGATTTGCTTTCCATTTTTGACGTCTCACAGTTTTACTGGTGCCTCTTGATGAATTCTCTGCCACGCAGGATCCAGTATTTGCATCTGATTTCACTCAAGACCCTCTCTGGTCCGGGATGCAGAAGCTGGTTGTCATATTCCTTGATTAGGAGCATTGTAATGTGATGTTTAAGGTCTAGTATTATAGGATGTATTGTGTCTGGATCTAGGCCCTCGGCTCGGCGGAGTCGTCCCCCAACTCGGATTAAACCAAGTGTTTGGTCATACTCAGGGGAAAGTGAGGAAAGACGACTCTGGGCAGATATAGATTTACCTTTGGTCAGCGCGTCCACCTCTTCTGGAAAGCTGTCACTCTGAGCTTGTCTTAACAGTTATAGTTCAGCTGCTATGGCATCTGCTGCTGTCATAATTGCAGCCGCCTCGTGAAGGGACTGGTGAGTTGCCTTCAACATGTCTTTCCAACTCTTAACATCAGAGATGTCAGGTTGGGGCTTGGCAAGACAAGCATTTCCACAGAAGGATTGCTTTCTTAGCTCATCATGGTCACCAGGAGCTGCTAATTCAAGCAAGGATGGCCAGGTGCTTGGATCTTGATAAAGGAACCATGGCCCTTGACTCCAGCGCTGAGGTTTGCTCAACTCTAGCAAAGTCTTCCCCCTAGTCAGGTCATCTGCTGGGTTATCTGTGGTATTGACATACCGCCAATTTGAAACCAAAGTCATGTCCTGGATTTCAGCGATGCGTGTCCCGGCGAAAACTTTATATCGGCAAGAGTCAGATTTTAGCCAGCTCAGGACTGTTGTTGAATCGGTCCACAGAATTATATCACCTGAAGAGACAGAAAGCTCTTTACTGAGCAACTTTGCCAGCTGTGCTCCTGTGAGAGCTGCACAGAGCTCCAAGCGAGGCATACATGGATCCATTTCTGCTTATCTTGAGTGTGAAGGTAAGCGACAGACCCGTTTGCCCGTTCAGAGGCATCGCAAAAGATATGGATGGTTCTCTGGGTGCCTTCTGTGTCAGCACATGGTGGTATGTATGCTCTGGGAATTTCCACAGTGTGCAAATTGGCCAATTCGGCCTCCCAGGATTTCCATTGCATGAACAGGCTTTCAGGGTGAATGATGTCATCCCAACCAATTTTGAGTTTCCAGAGATCTTGAATCAGCACTTTTGCTTTGGTGGTGAAGGGTATAAGAAATCCAAGTGGGTCATATTGTGTGGCCAGTACTTTGTACACATTTCGTAGTGTGGGTTCAGAGTAGTCCACTTGGCGATGTTGATATCCAAGGTGGTCAGTAAGACAATTCCAACGAAGACCCAAAGCTGGCTCTTGTGGATTGGAACTATGCTCAGAAAGCCACAGTTCAGTGCTAGCTGCTCTGGCTTCAACTGGGAGGTGTTCTACTACAGATGGCACATTACTGGCCCACTGACGGATTTCAAAGCCACCAGAAGACAAAAGACTGCGCATCCTGTCAATGAGGTTATGGGCCTTCTCCGTTGAGTTAAGGCTCTGCAAACAGTTATCAACGTAGAATGCCTGCTCTACAGACCTTTGAACATCTTCATAGCCTTTGCCGTTGTCCTTCACATGCCTTTGAAGTGCGTATATGGCGCAACAAGGACTGCAGGTAGTCCCAAAAGGAAGAACCTGCCATTCAAAGACACTTGGCTCTTCGTCCCTCTTCATATCTCTCCAAAGGAAGCGTAACAGTGAGCGATCTTGTGGCAAAAGTCTGATCTGGTGGAACATTGCTTTAATGTCTCCACTGATAGCCACCGTGTGCTCACGAAACCGAAGGAGGACACCAAGAAGGGATGGACCCAAGATGGGACCAGGAAGGAGGTGATCATTCAGGGCTTGTCCTCTGTATTGATATGAGCAATTGAAAACAAGCCTTGCTTTGTTATTATGGTGGACTAAGTGATGAGGGAGGTGCCATGACTCAATAGAGCATTCCACAATCTCAGGCATCAATCTCTTCACATAGCCTGCTGTTTCCAGCTTTTGGATCTCATGACAATAGGTCATGGCTTGTTTGGTGTCGGCTGCAATCCGACGCTCTGTACTTCGAAGTAGAGAAAGGCAAGCAGATTTGGGTGCTTGTAGACTATCCTTCCGTCTGAGAAGCGGTGTAGCATATCTCATTATGCCATCGACATTCACCCTTACAGTGCGCTGCTCAAGCAATTGAAGTGCTTGCTGGTCAAGCTTGGATCGGGTGGCTGCCTTCTCACTAATATAGGGCAATGTATCAATTTGCCACAATTTCTCTACATGCTTTTGAAGATCAGAGTGGGGAGAGCTCACTGCAGTAAAGAAACAGTGCTGCTCTTCAAAAGGAAGATGGAACAAGCTAGCAGGACCTTGAAGTGTCCAACCGAGGGAAGTACATATTGCTACAGGTCCCCCAGAAGGGCCAACAAAAACAGGCTGGATTGGGATGAGCAAATGTGGAAAGACGGAACCAATCGGTAGTACAGGCTTCACTTTGTCTATTGCTGGGATTGGCAGACCCTGTAGATGCTTGTACTTCTTCATCAGTATTAACTGGGTAACTGTGCTCAGAAAGACCCAGTTCATCAGCAGTGAATGTATGATGGATCTTGTGTCTACATCTAGGGTTGTCAGCTGGGGAAATTTCGAAAGAAACGGATGCCCCTTTTAGGTGAATGAGGACCGTATTGGGCTCCTGTTCATTTACATCATGTAGCACAGTAAGATGTTGCTTTTGACATATTTTACAGGGCTTTTTGAGGGTACATGCCTCTGGTTTGTGGTTGCGTTCGCAGCGCCAACAGCTTTTGTCTTTAAGCCACTCTGCTATCTGGTCAGTTGTCAGTGACTTGAATTTTGAACACAAACTGAGATAGTGCTCACGTGTGTCACAATATGGGCAATAAGGTTTAGGCTTGTCTCTAGGCTTTAGTGGGAAAGTGCTGTGAGTCATAGAGGTAAGTTGTAATTTATCTGAACTACTACTGGTGTTGTAGTAAACAGAAGATGATGGCTGACTCGGACTTCTCTTCCCTTTCCTCTGAGGCTTCATCTGTTCTTGAAACATATCAACAGCTCTGCTAGAGATGCGCTTTGCCTGAGATTTCAGCTGAAGCCAAGCTGATAGGTCAAGCAGAGTGTACGTTTTGTCTGTCCTTGTGATTAGTATACCACGGCTTAGACAATGCTCAACAAACCCATCACGATAGCTGGAAGGCAGTTTGACTAAAAGTCTGTCTACATGTGAGCCACATTTCAGTTTGTAGCCATTCTTACCCTCTAATGAACGAAGCATGCCCACAAGAGAATGTACTGAAAGCACAAAGTTATCAAATGCTTCAGCATCGCCTACTCTGACTGGTGGAGAGTTCAAAATAGCTCCAAGTTCACTCTGTACAAGTTGACGAGGTTGCCCATATTTGTCTTGGAGGGCCTGCAATGCGGTCGTGTACGGAGTGGGGTCATGCATGTAAGCTTGTGCTAATTTGTAGGCACTTGGCAGCTTTAGGCCCAATCCCAATTCTACCCCTTACCCCTTCCCCTTTCCCCTTCCCCTTTGTTTCGCGCGTTCACGTGAAGGGGTAGGGGTGTCCCAATTCTCATTTGGTTGGAGGGGAAGGGGTAGGGGGAAGGGCCAGGTAGCCCTTCAAACGAAGATTTTTCGGGACCACACTTCAGACGAAGGGGTATGATAAATTTCCAACATGGCCGACCAAGCAAGCAGAGAGACCCATAAATGTAAGTATTTTTTTACAGTAAACAGTATTTTAGTAATAAATAATCATTTGTTTTATGTTGCCTTTTAGGGGTGGTTAATCTGTCTGATTTCCCGATTCGATTCAATTACGATTATTGAAGTCCCGATTCGATTACAGTCGATTTTCGATTATTAACGATTCTCGATTAGCGATTATTGATTTTCCATTTCACAACAGTAAACGAAAATACACTACAAAGTGATTGCAGTATTAAAAAAAAAGTCAGCTACTGAATTACTTAACTCTTTCATTGAGTAACAACAACTCAAAGCACTTTCTGTGTCTTGTAGTTATAACTTCAGAATTATTTGTATGTAGCTTATGTTCTGTAGAACACAGAAATGAATACATCACATTGTGTTGTGACTCATCAAGTTGAACTAAACAATAACAAATAAATGAAAGGCTTATTTCCTTTAGGAAGTAGATCAGAACCAACATACTGTAGAAATTGGACAATTTTCTTCTAGAAAGACAATGTGTTCAGGTGGAGGAAGACTGCAGGTTGCAGTCGAAACATGTCAAGGTAAAGAAAAAGTTTCGGTGGTTTAAATCGGCGCTTGTGACTTAAAGTCGAGTGCTTTTACTGTAATTTAGGCAAGCGCGCTCATAATAGAAGCGATTGAGAGCGCGGCTCATGGTTGCATAGCAACGACAGACGCCACTGGAGCGAAAGCGCATTGGAAAGGAGAATGCGGCGCGGACGCGATATGTGAATGCCCCTTAGAACGGCGACTTTTTCTTTGCATATCAGACAGGTAGCAACTAGAGAATAAGAATAAGAATAATTTAGCGGGCCGGATTATGTTTTATTTTTGAGATCAGTTGCGGGCCGGCAGTTTGAGACCACTGATCTAACGTCTTTGCTGCTTACTTGGCGGCCACGGCCAGTGCAGCTGGCATCCAACTTAAAGGTGCATTGCTGCCCCCTACAGTACTGGAGTGTGAAACAGATTAGTGGGGGAAAAAAACAGATGATGACTGCGTGCTTGGCGGTGGGTGGTGGGCCGGCCCGCCGGCCGTCCTGGAGTACCGGCCGTTCTGTGATTCTCCAGATCACACAGATGGCCAGTCCGCCCCTGGCTGGGTGGATCGGTTGGTTGCTCGTTCCTGGTTCTTCCATTTTACACACCTGCTCTGGCTGCCGTTACACGCGCTTGCTAACTGGAACTGGGCGCGTTCGTGACGTTCAACTCCCGGTATAACATTTTTTACAAAATAAAATGCAAAAAAAAATAAATAAATAAATAAAAAAAATCGATTTTTGAAAATTTAATAATCGATTCATACTCGTCCATAACATACTCGCGATTAATCAATAATCGATTTTTTTCACCACCCCTATTGCCTTTAATCTTGTGTTCATGTATGTTCTCCGAAAAAAGATTTGTTAAAATCGCTATGAAAACAGTTCGCTAATGTTTTTTACTTTATGATAGTTCCACAACATATTTTTTTTATATTTTATTGAAACCCGCGTTGATTTGACAACATAAATTCAAATCCGGTGGCAGCTAACTTGTCTTTTTGCCGCATGCCTGATTAATGTATTGTTTTGTTGTGGTTACGTCCATAAATACGTGTACGTTACATGATATAAACAAAAAGTGCATTCAGTTTGCGTGCTTATTCATCAGTATTGTATGTTCTGTATCAACCAGGGACTAAAAGGCCAATTCACACCGCACCAACAAACAATTTTTTTAGCGCGACCCTTTTTATTAACGAGACCCATAAGCATATACAACCATGTAGCTAAACAAGCCAAAACGAAACTGAAGGTAAACCTGCGTTGCTCTCATGGTTAACGTTACCTCTCTCTTTCGGTGAAGTGGAGCAGCTGCTCTTGCTGAATGGCACGGATTGCACTATGGACTATTGTACCTTTTGTATATTTAATTTTTTTTTACAGTATTTTATTTTTTATAATGAACAAGCTGCGATGTCAGGTTTCCACTGCTTTGTTGTGTGTGTGTGAGGCGCGGGCGCGATCAAACAGCTGTCTTTGCAGGGGACTTGCCTCATCGTCATGGCAACGGTTAGTGGCCAGGTCAAATTACTTCAGAGTTTGTTGCCGTCTGTTGGAAAACTGTTCACACCGCGCAGACATTCCACGACCCGACAAACGCCAATTAAACATGTTCAGTCGGGTGAAAACCGACTCCAACAGACGCCAACAGGGGTATCACACCGATCCAACAAACTCCAACAGACGAGTGTTGTCGGTGCGGTGTGAATTGGCCTTTAGAAGTGTGTGATAAACATCGGCGTATCTATGACGTAGGAGCTAGCGACGACTTATGATGACGTGTAACGGTCTAGTAGTGGTGTCCCATTTCTTAGGGGAATATTTTCAGCCCTACCCCTTGACACTCTGTTTCAAGGGGCAAGGGGAAGGGGTAGGCGTAGGGGGAAGGGGAAGGGGAAGGGGTATAAAATAGAATTGGGATTGGGCCTTAATATGTCTAGAAGCACTTGGTATTTAAACTGCTCTGTGAGATGAGCGTGGGCACCAAAAAGACTGTCTAGAGCCATTTTCAGTAAGGCAAAGTCAGACTCCCTACCACTATCAAATTTAGGCAGAGCTGGCTTGGGTATACCATATGAGCTGGCAATCAACATGTCCATCATATTGACTGGGGCTGGTGGCTGTGGCTGTGCACCCGGAACACTAGGCACCGATAATGACTGTGGGCTAAACCACAGTTGCCTTACAGGTTGATGTAGCTGACCTGTTGGAGGATGAGGTTGGGATTGTACTGGGACTGCACAGGTAGGTGGCTGGGCATAGCTGGTCCCTGTTGAATCTGCACCTGACTGACCTAGACTATAAGTTTGTCTATCAAAAGACAGTGACTGTTGCACTGTTGTAGGAGGGTATACACTTGCAGTAGGCAATTTCACCTGTTGGGGGGACACACTTGGCAACACTACAGGATAAATCGGAGAAGGAACAACAGTTACAGGTCAGTGTTAATTTCGTTGACGAATAATTTTCGTCATAATTTTCGTTAACGACATTTTTTCACGGACGAAAACGAGACGATGACTAAAAAAATGCGTTTTGAATGACTAAAACTATGACTAAAATCTACTCTAATTTTCGTCAACGAATAAAAACGAGACGAAAATGAAAGAGGGGGACGATTTGGGAAGAAATCCAGTCAGGACTGCTGTCCTTTGTGGAAGATGCGCACATTTGAAGTGTAATGTGCTGATCTAACTGCGGGAAACGCGGCGCTGTTGTGCACTCTACGGGCTCGCGCAGCAGCACTTCAGACTGATTCTCAATTAATGAATAGCGCACATTTATGCTAAGCGATTGCTTATAAGATACCGCTTTCTACAGTATCCATACACCGGCATCTGTCCGACAGCGAGTTCACGCACACCGCAGTTGAACACAGAAACGCCTCCTGTCACTCACTCAGAGCAGTGGCAGGCCTCGAGACTCTCGTTTGGTCCGGTTGAAGGTTTTTGTTATGATATGACAACTTTAGCACATTTGTCAGCTAAACATTCATTCAGTGTTTCCCATCAATGACCCTGTGCCACCGTTTCATTTTAAACATGCATAGCCAAAATGGTCTGTAACGTTGTATTTTGCCAACGAACTAAATCGAAACTGTGATATGGTTTTGTGCCTTTATGAAACGGCAAATTACAGTGATTAAGTATATATACGAGATCAGCTGATCAAAATAGAAGTGCAAGGATTTATCTTATTAATTACTACAAAAGTAGGCTATTGTAATTTCCCTATACTGTTGTGTAAAGTAACTTTTGTGTAAAATAATTTGTGCACTGATGTGTAAAATATTTTTTATTTTTAAATTTATTTTAGAGTGCATTTGTTACAATATGTGGATATTACTGTCATATGAATAATTATATAGGCCTAAAAATTATTATATTATTATTTTTATATTATTGTAATAATTGTTTGGCATCCTAAATCACAATGTAGACTGAGATAATATCATGACTAAAAAGATGTTTGAACCATCTTTCATGCCCAGGTACAATGCTGTTTCTTTGGTCAATGTGTACACTGTGTACATGGGTTGAAGCTCTTAATTTTGAGCTCTCAAAGTGCACCAGATTGATGCATTTAACCTTAAAATGTACAAAATTTTCTTCTGGGGGGCATGCCCCCAGACCCCCCTAGAGGACGTACACAAAACATAGTTTTACAAATTCCACTGAGAAATAATGTACATTTTATGAACTTTACTCAACAATACTACAACAAAGCTCCTTTCATGACAGTTAAGCTGTTAACAGAAAATTAGTCTGGATCCGCCCCTGAACTACTGTATATGTGAATTTACAATTTATTTTTAAATATGCTGAATTTTGCTCTTTCGTGTCTTTTTTGCACTTGAACTCTCAAAAACCACCCGCTTTGGCGAGCAAAGTACAGTTTGGGAGAACAAAAACAGTTTGGGGAATATCAGATGTACCTATATCAGTGTATAGGATCTGTGTATTGTTAGAGAAATGCTTAATGCATTACAATTTAACTAAATTAGATTTTAGTCGACTAAAACTACTGTAGATTTAGTCGACTAAAATCTTATGATATTTAGTCGACTAAAACTAGACTAAAACTAAAACAATTTCCGATGACTAAAATATGACTAAAACTAAATGGCATTTTAGTCAAAAGACTATGACTAAAACTAAATCAAAATTTGCTGTCAAAATTAACACTGTTACAGGTTCTGCATGTAATGGTTTGGATGTAGAGAGAGATGTAATGTGCTCAGGAACAGAGTGTGAAATCAAGGGCTGAGTGGTGACAGGATTACTCTGAGGTATGTAAGTTGTAGAGTAGGGCTGGGCGATATATCGCATGCAATTGTCACGCGCATTTCGTCAGTAAAGCCGGTTCCCTGATTACCGCTAAATCGCCATCACCTGCTTTCAAATGGAGCGGCATTTAATATACAGAGCCGTAGATCACTGAAAAGCCACGCAATATCGCGTTCAATATCGAAGGCGATTCATCTGCGATAATGAACGCGATATTGCGTGGCTTTTCAGTGATCTACGGCTCTGTCTATTAAATGCCGCTTCATTTGAAAGCAGGTGATGGCGATTTAGCGGTAATCAGGGAACCGGCTTTACTGACGAAATGCGCGTGACAATTGCATGCGATATATCGCCCAGCCCTATTGTAGAGTGCTGTGGATTATCAGACAACTGATGTTTTATGTGGTGAGCAACCTCTACCTTCTGTGAACAGAGTATATCAGTCTGTATCTGCCCTGGGTCAAGTTCACTTCTGCTTTGTGGAACAGCTGTTGCATTTCCAGGCTCTGATTCTTGAAGAAGTGAGGCGATGAGACGTGCTTTCTCCAGCTCCATCTCCTTCTGCTTAATGCGGCGCTGTCTTTCAAGCTGTTTGGTGATCAGTTCTTTTGTCTTGTGCGCTGCACGAGCCTCTTCATCCAACTGCCGACTTCTCCTTTGCTGCTCTCTGAGTAGATCTTCTCTCTCATATAGCACCAAGCGTGCTTGTTGATCTAGGAACTCACAGTGTTCTTCAGCTTTGCTCTCCTCCACCATCTGTCTCTGCATCTCTGCAAGCTCCATGCTCTTTAATTTCTCCTCTACAATAGCTGCCTGAAGATCAGTCAGTCGTGAAGCTGTTGTCCAGCTGGATCCAGAGCTTTTGCTGGTCTTTGTTCTGGAATGGCTGTGACGTGAACTTGCAGATGACTGTGCTGAAGGTGGTCTGCAAGACACAGTTGCATCGTCTGGTTGTGCAGCTGAACTGGTAGCCACTGGCGTTATACAGCTGACATCTGCACTGGCAGCTGGAATTTGGCTCGGTTGATACCCAACGGCGTAATCATTTAAGTAGGCTGGTGGATGTCTCTCCCGCTGAGTACGAGGCCGTACGACTGGCTCTGTGACCTCCTGCTCGGATTGCATATTGTCTTCAAGGTTACTACCATCTGGCTCGAAGGACCATTTGTAGAGGTGGAACCTCTGGATTGTTCAGATAGTCCTTGAAAACTGGTGACTCCGGTAAGAGAGTAAGGGCTCGGAGAGTTTCATCCAAAAGAACTTTAATAAAGTTGGGTACATAAATACAGGTCACGTTGGTGAGATATTGGGTTGTAGTAAAAATACACAAATAATGGGTATGGGTGTGTATGTGTGTGGTCTGAAACACAAGAAAAATGGTGCAAATTAGACAAATGAATATTACAATCATTGTTAAGATATTAAACTTTCCATACTGCACACAAACAGATATACATTTAAACAGATAAACATATAAATGATCCATTGTCTGCAATTCGTTGATACATTCACAATTATGATGGTATAGCATCCCAAAATTATCTTAATATGGCTTACAAACCAACATTTATACATTAATGTAACAACAACGCACTGTAGCACGTCTTTGAATCTAGCACGCTAGCTTTCTGACGTCGATTAACAAATAACGTCATCTTGTGCAAATATACTCTTACAAGATTAATACAACATCATCACAACAACATCAGTATCATCAACATGCATGATTTAATTAGAAATGATAAATAAACTTACTTTTCTGCATGAACGTACACAGTTTTAAAGTTCGGATGCTCACCATGACCCAGCGTGTGCAGTGTGTGAAGCACATGGTCTTAAAGGGGAAGGTGTATAGGAAGGTGTGCCCTCTAGTGGTTAAATATGAAAGTGCAATTAAAAGGGATAGACTTTCAATACAATACAATAAGTGTTAGGCCCTATATTTTATTATTTGCCTACTATTAGAGCAGTGTTTCTCAACTCCAGTCCTGGGGACCTACTGCTCTGCACATTTTGTATGTATCCCTTATTTAACACACCTGATTTTGATCATCAGCTTGTTAGGAGAGACTGCATGAACTGAACTGAGTGTGTCAGATAAGAGAGACATACAAAATGTGCAGAGCAGTGGGTCCCGAGGACTGGAGTTGAGAACCACTGTATTAGAGTAATAGCTGCACATACCTTTATCTTTTGCATGTTTTCCCTCTTCCTTTTTATTTATTTACCTAAATTGGCCTTACCATACACACTGATTTATAATGCTCCGAAGCTTCCTGAAAGTGTGTTTTGAAGTCGGCCATCACTAAATAAGTCGGTTTTTATTTTTTTTTTTTGGCGCACCAAAAATATTCTCGTCTCTTTATAATATTAATATTGAACCACTGTACTCACATGAACTGATTTAAATATGTTTTTAGTGCATTAATGGATCTTGAGAGAGGAAATGTCATTGCTCCCTTTGCAGGCCTCACAGAGCCATCGGATTTCAACAAAAATATCTTAATTTGTGTGGAACGGCATGAGCATGAGTAATAAATGACAGAATTTTCATTTTTGGGTGAACTAACCCTTTAAAGTACTTCATTCTGTGTGCATTGAATTTATTTAATACACAAGTTCCACAGTTTGAGTTGAATTACTGAAATGAACTTTTCCACAACATCTTTTTTTTCACAGCAGCTTACATAATTAAACTTGTCATTTTGATGACGGATATTATCCTGAAAGGTCCAATGTAATCGTTAAGTATAACAATAATAATAATTTTCATGGTTTGATATGATATGAGCTAAGCAATCATTAGATTTATTGGTATTGCAATTTATTGTAATGCTTTTTTATCAGGTGGTCAGAACTTGTTTGTTCAGATGACATTTTCCTCTGAAAATTCTTATTTTGGTCATACTTCCAAGATGTAGAATCTGTTATTTCGAAGTACAGTATGCAAACCAGTGTGGTCACTGACAGCAAGCATTAGATTCATCTGTTCGTCACTGCACTTATCAAATCACAAAAGGCTGCAATTTAATTAAGAATATTCATTTCTGTCACCCTACGTGACAAGACTTTGTGCTACAGTAAAAAGTGTTTTTATTGTTGTTTGTGTTTTATGTTCCTCAGAGAAACACAATGTCTACTACAGGTTTACAGTCCTGACTAAAGCATTCCCATTCCCTCCGTTCAGTGCTGTGGGTGTGTATGATGCCAGAGAGTTTGCTCACTACAGTAATGAAGATGAAATCTGGAGAAGAGCGAATGTGAATAAACATGACAGGACCGAACCTCTTGCAGAACCATATTATCCAAGAGACCGGTACAAAGATCTGCTGAGGACTCTGTCAAACTGCACAAACAGTTTCCCACGGTGTTCTGGTGAGTTTAATGTTTTACTCTTATCAACCAGCAGACATGTTATGAAACTGAATATATCTTTTTACTGTAAGTTTGTCATGAGTGTTGTTCTGTGATTGTAGAGCTTCATGTTCTTCAGAGAATAATTGGCTGTGAACTGGAGAAACTTCCTGATGGAACAGTGAATCTGACTGTCTTTGATGAATATGGATTTGATGGAGAGGATTTTATATCCTTTAATTCTGACACTATGAAGTGGATTGATAAAAACCCCAAAGCCAAAGAAACCAAAGAGGAATGGGATCTTCAAACTGGACGAAACCAGTTCATCAAGCATTACCTCGAGGACTGTGTGCACACGATCTCCACATATAACAACACAAAAATGAGTATGTTTTAATCAGATTACTATAATTAGCTCCCATCTGTGTATGTGTTTGTGTGTGTGACAAAATAACTCAGAAAGGTTGTTTCTAGTTCTGTCTCAATAAAGAAGCACTTTATCATTCTGTGACAAATAAATACTAGTGAATTAAAAATGTAAAACTGTTAAGGGGGTTCAGAAATTTTAGTGAAATGTTCTCATTTGAGTCTTTCATTTAATTTTTGCTTTGTATCTAAAAGTGACAGTCTTCACAGCAAAAACACATCTGAACTTAGAATTGGTAAATGTTATGGTTTGCTTCATACAGGGGTTTCCTCTACACTTCTTAGTGTAATTGTGTGTTTGCATCAGGAAATCCTGTTCACAACCCTTTTTTTCACAGCACAGAATCTTTTTTTCTCTTGTAAATGTTAGTTTGCTAATTGCATGATTATTATCTCCTCTAGGTCGACCAGATGTTTTTGTCATTGCACTGAAAGCTGCTCCAGATGATCAAAATAAGCTGAACCTGACGTGTCTGGCCACTGGTTTCTACCCCAGAGATGTTCAGATGAACATTAGATTGTACAGAATTAATCTTGAGGATCAAACATCTTCTGGAATCAGACCAAATGATGATGAAACCTTTCAGATGAGAATCAGTGTGAAGATCAACAGAAATGATAAAGGATCTTATGATTGTCTGCTCATTCACAGCAGTCTGACTGAACCAGTTACAGTAGTCTGGGGTAAATATCACTATAAATTCAGCTACTCACAATGTTGTAGCAAGAGAACATGATAATACAAACAATTACTGCAGGAGTTTAATGTAGTGATTATTTTAACCACTAGATGGCGGTGTTCACCGTGTTGTAGGTGCAGGTCACGTGTTCATGCCATATATTTAAACTTTCCTTTGGTTGTATATGCTTCTTACCATAGATCCACATGCTTTTAATTTTTTTTTTTCATTAAAACATTAAAAACTAAAACAACAAAACAGACATAACTATGTGGACATTGTTTATTTGTTTATTCCAAACTATGCCTAAATAACATCTTACCACATTGCCCTGGCTTATAGGAAATCCACTACAATTACAATTAGTGTCTCAACTCATTTTTAACACTTCATAATGTTGATTAAAAAAAACATTTAATGAGTTTTTATTTATTATTTTTGTAATTCTGCAGATGGAAAATGTTCTAACTGTGAACCAGAACATCGAAGGGATGTTGGAGCAGTAGCAGGTGTAGTTCTCCTTCTCACTGTGTTTGTGATTTACTTCATCTACAAAAGGAAAAAATCAAATGGTGAGTTATAATACAACACTGTTGCTTTAAATGTCTTGTTTTTAAATCTGTGTTTTAAATCTTGTTTTTAAATCTGTGTTTTAAAGACGTTTTAGAACTATAAATGGACAGTTTCGCAATATATACTGTGTGACAGGAGAACTATGTGAACTAATAGAGATTTTGATATTGGTGATTTTAATTTTTTGGATTTTATTTGATGAGCACAGACAAGGCAAGATTATCTATAATAAGTAATTGATACGTGTGACATCAGTGCAGCTTGACAAACATATTTACAAGAACATAATATCTGTATGTACTCAAGAGGAAGTTTTATCCACCTTATTTTTAGCGTAAGAATGGAGCAGTCATTTGTAACTTGAATGTGCAAGGCTTCTGGTGTCATTCACTTCCAGTTATTAAAGCCGAACAAAAACAGTTGAATTGCAAATATTTAATTGCTTTCTATATTATTTAAATTTCATTCTAATAATCAAAAACTCACTGGTTTGTAACACAAATAGTTTTACCATTTACAGCACTTTGTTATTTTTCCAGTTATTTACCATTACATCTCTCGTTAGGAGCATTCGGCACAGCATTCGCCTATTCAAAGTCTGTATACTGAAGCAAAGAAACCATCTCTTGATTAAAGATGCTTGAAACTTGCTCTTCAGTAAGTGATTAAGCTGAAAGCAAACAAACAAATGCAATCCAGCTTGAATTGAATAGATTTGCACATTCAACTCATTTATGCCCTATTCACCCTTAGAACATCAAAAAATTAAACATCATGTGGAATTTGGCCCAACAAACAAAGAACTTGTCTCATCCAAATTTATAATATAGAAGTGAAAAATCTTATATAATGTTTGTTATATTTATGTGAGTTGATCAACTGTTGTTTTTTACTATTACTGTGCTAATTATGTTTATTTATTTATTTTAATATTGTTCTTGCCATGAAAATAGCCATAGATGCCGATATGGCAATAAAAATAAACAAACAATCAAATCCAGTTATTTACCTATAGGTGCTAATGAATCCACAGAAAATAGTTTACATCCACATTGTGAAGAAAGAGGGATACTGTATAATCTGCTGTATCTTTTTTTTTTAGATCTGAAGAGAAGCAGGCACAATTATGGCTCAATGGTTGTTCGGTCACAAAATGATCAGTCAGAAGATGATCAGTAAAGACTGTAATAGAGGAGAAGATTATTATGATGAGGACCACATATCATCATCTACACACAGGTATCTCCACATCACATTCATTGTCTTTCTTTATGCAATGAGAGTTGGAGAAATCAAATCAAAATCAGTCCAAACTGCAGCAGGTGCAGACTCCAGTGGATCAGCAGTGTTTTAATTCATTGTTTTAATCAGTAATGTTACATTGATGTGTGTCCCTGTAGTGTTCCTGTAGCTCAGCTAACGGTGACCACATTGTTAGCAGTGCCGTTGTTTGATTCCCGGATAAAACATGTATTGATCAAATGTACATCTTGAATACTTTGTAAGTCTTTTTGATAAACTGTCTGATAAATGCATTAATGTGCCTCTTTGGCCAATGTGTTGTGCAATAAAAGAAATACATGTCTTAATAGTGTGTGTGTGTGTACTGGACATGATGTAACATGATATTCATGGTAGAATGTAAATGTGAATTAAAAAAAAAAGAAAAATCTAATTTCAAAGGTGCCCAAGAACCCTTTTTCACATGATGTAATATAAGTCTAAGGTGTCCCCTGAATGTGTCTGTGAAGTTTTAGCTCACGCCCACTGAGTGGCAAAAGACTGAAGGGGCTCGGATGCGAAGCTCAGCGCCTCGCCACGTCTTTAAAATTCGAACGCATTGTTTTCTATGAGTGTACGCACACCGGTGGCGACATTCGGCGCCTGTCCGCAGCGCTCAGCTACAACTCAGAAGAAAATATAAAACAATGCGTTCGAATTTGAAAGACGTGTCGCGGCGCTGAGCTTCGCGTCCGGTGTGCGAGCCCCTTGAGCGGCAGCATTGTTTTTCAGCGTGAATGTCGTGAAAAACACACAAAAAACATCCAAAACAGGAAAGAGCTTTGTGATTGACTGTACAAATAGCTTTGATACAAAAACTGAGGTAGATATTTAAAAACTGCAGAAAGCAACGACTCCAGGCAGAGAAACGTGGATTTGCAGTTATCATTTTGTGTCAAATTGTTGGATTTTGAGGTAAAATCATACCGTGTATATTGTATTGTTTTATATTGTGTTGACAGCTGATCAATTAAATATTTTCCATCTTATATTCTGCATAATTGGGTGTTTTTCAATAAACAACAACACTGACAAAAACTATACTATAAAACTATATATGTTTTAGGGCTGGACAATATTACGATATAACATTGATATAAGTGATTATGCGGATTTAAACTTACCTATATTGTAGTTATATAAAATATTCACAGGCAGATTTTCTTTATGTATTTCCCCGTCGAAATCAGGCACATATAAATGTCAGGAAACACAACTCCTGGCTGCGTGTCAATATCCATGGATTAGGTTTATTTGACAAGTTGTAAGGAACACATTCAATGGACCCTTTGCTAAGCCCCGCCCTCCTTAGTTACTGTTGCTCCGTCTTGCCTTTAATCATTTTATTTCACGTTCAAATATATGCATTATGAACAAAGAACTGTCATTATTTCCAAGCAATGATGTGCTGAGTTAGCTAGCTAGCTAACCTACTCGTCAGATTGTCCTACCTGGGCTTACTGCATATGCATACATCAATATTACATCATTGTTTTCATGATAAATAACACAAAATTACGGTATATGCATTATTGTAAGGGTAGGTTTAGTGTTGGGGTAGGTGTAGATGTTAATAAAGCCATAGACCACGTTAATATCACGCTGGAAGCACAATCTGATGGGTAACATTAGCATTTTTCAGATTTTGCTAACGTTACCTACTGTTTAAATTGGAGGTAGCAAAATCTGACAGGGTAGCACAAATTGTCATAACACCGGCATTTCTCCCTTTGGGTTTTAGGTTTCGGGAAGGGAAAAAAATTCCACCACCCCGTCCAAACTTTTAGGATACCGGGTATCAGGTTAACACAATCCATAGGCACAACGCTTCGGCATGTTCCCTCACTCGAAAGCTTGACAGACCTCCCGCGCCTAGTAACGGTTGCTAAACCACGATTGGCCTGTGGCGGTTTTCGGGCGTGGCTTAGCGAAGGGTCAATTCCAACCTTTAGTGTAATTTGTTAGTTTTACTCGCGTTTTCGCAGTTTCCCCTGTTAAATCCAGTCACGCAGCAGGTTCTTTTGCCACTCAGTCCAGCTGAGGGAGCGCGCTTTCGGCGGGAAAGTGACGTCGATGCATACCCTCTATAATAACATATAATAACAACTCATATAATAACACACATCTAATATAACCCTCAGAATGGATCTTTACAAAGTGTTCGTCATGCAGCATATCAGATCATGTAAGTATAGTATTTATTTGGATGTTTATTTAATTTCTGAATGGGTTTGATAGTAGCTAGGCGGGGCTAAAGCTAACATTACACACTGTTGGAGAGATTTATAAAGAATGAAGTTGTGTTTATGAATTATACAGACTGCAAGTGTTTAATAATGAAAATAATGACATGGCTCTGGCTCCATACAGTAAGAATAATACGGTAAGAAACGATGGTAACTTTAACCACATTTAACAGTACATTAGCAATGTGCTAATGAAACATTTAGAAAGACAATTTACAAATATCACTTGTCATCTTGGATCTTGTCAGTTATTATTGCTCCATCTGCCATTTTTCGCTATTGTTGCTTGCTTACCTGTATAACGTCTGTTGATTCACAGCTCCAGACGTTAATACTGCCTTGTCTAATACCTTGAACATATGCAAATATTGGGGGCGTACATATTAATGATCCGACTGTTGCGTCACAGTCAGTGTTATGTTGAGATTCGTCTGTTCTTCAGTGGTCTTTTGCAAAAATCAAATTTCCATAAGAAATGTTTTTTTTCTTTGATGCATCTTCAACTATAGAATCAAACACTGAATCTGTGCAGAGCTCAGATTGAATCAGTGATTCCTGATCTGAAAACAAGGATATGAAATAAATGGAGAGAACTGTGAGCTAAACATGATCAGGAATGAAGAGATGAAATATGAATCCTGCTTTTGAGACTCTCAGGTGAAGATGTTTACTGCACTGTTTACTGTTTACCGCCTCGCTGTCACGAGAGTGTTTTGACACACATCAGCATGACATCAGAGCAAGATACATCCATAATGATGTCTAAATCTTTTCATTTGACTTCATATTTTACACCATTCTTGTTTAAAGTTCAGGATCAGCTCTTTGCAGCCCTTGTTTGAAAACAACTGAAACTCGCTCTGCCAGTTACTGAATGATTATAAAAAGTAGATGATCTGCTTCCAAAAATGAAATAAACACGTCATGACGGAGTGCAAACAGTACAAGCATTAGAAGGACCAAATATAAGCCTATAAGCAAATGCATTATAATAAACAGAGATTATATAAAGGCTTCAGTCCTGTTTGCATCTTCACATGTGGTCACTATGAAATGATTTTTAATATTCATAATTTATGTTTATGCATACCAAAAGTGAGTGTGAAAGGTGTGTTTTAAGAGAGTTTATATTTATATAAAAAATATGTGATGGATAATATTGTGTGTTTGATGAACAGCTTAATGTCTCTTAACAGAAGATTAAACACAGTTACTCATCTACAAACGGCAATCTACGTCTCATAATTCTGTGGTGAATGTGTTATGATCAATCAGATCTATTTGTCCTCAAATAAAAAGGCAAAAAAAAAAAAAAAAAGCTTACATGCACTTTTAATGAAAGATTGAAAAAACACAAAATAACACACAATAAACACTAAAAAGCTACTTAAATAAGGATACTTTCAAATGTTATTTTTAATATTATTTTCACAGTGAAAAAAAGGGAATTGGACTTAAAGGATTATGACCACAAAATGCACACAGAATATGGTCTATGATGGATTCATCTGTTGGCCAATAGCGTTTCTGTCTGTCTTATGTCGAACTTTCACAACCTATAAAGAGGTTTCTGTCAGTCTGAGATTCAGAAATAAAGTGTTGGACACTTTCAGTTCATCAGTGAATCACTGAGCTCGTCTGGAATATGAATGACAAACATGTTTCACACGATCTCGTTTAAAAACATCTTCTTTATAGCATTAGTCTGGATTATTTCTCACTCTTGTCAAAGTGATCCGCATCAAGGTAAGAACAGAGTTCAATTAGGCTACTAATTCTGATTCGCACTACCAGTTATCGAAACGAAACATTTTGAGTTTGCTTATTATTTAAAATAGTGTCTATTTATTATCCAGACTCCCTTGTTTCATATAATGAACCGATAACATTTTTACACTTCTCATATAACGTAACAGGTCTCTAACGTTTTGTTTGCGGCATTTCTTTGTCAAAGGAACTGAAATCGAAAGTCGATGGCTTTGTGTTTTAATGTGGAGTCAGTTTGCGCTTATAGTGTTTCAAGAGGAAGCCGCACTTTGCTCACGATGATCTGGTGTTTTCCGCGTCTCTGATCACAGTAAATCTCTGCATGTCACGTGAGGTCGTGAATGAACGCAGCACAGTTACACATTTTCACATAATTTTACGTTTTTGTGGACAGGAGATGACAGCATATCAGTAGATTTGTAATGAGACGCGTTCAAAGCTTTTGCAGCTCGGAGTCGGGTTCATTAAAAGTCAAGTTTCTTTATTATTTAGCTATTGTTTGATGCATTATAATAATAATAAACAGATACAAAGACAAAACAGACAGAACCTCTACAGGAATGAAATTACATAAAATCTTCATATAAAGTTCCACAAACAAAATGAGAGAAAGGAAAAATTAAATGAAAATAAGAATAGCATCATAAACGCATGCATCAGAGGCAAACAAAACATAAGATTTCAAAAATCTGTCAGTTTTCTTGTTTTTAATCAATCTAAGAGATTTGAGAAATGCATACATTTCAATTAAGAAATGTGAAAAATTAGGCTGCGAGATAGAGAATATTTGCTTATACATAAAAAAAAAATCCAAACAAAAAATTAACAATATAATTTATTGGAAAAAGTCAAGGTCTGTTACAGAATTAAAGTCTTGATTCTGCTTGAGTTTATGTGACTGTACAATGGACTCGTGTTAAAAAATGATTCTTGATTTAATTGAAGAAAACTTCCATTCAGAATTTAGAGAGGTTTCTTCTTTGATGCATCTCAGAATCAAACACTGAATCTGTTCAGAGCTCAGACTGAATGATCACTGAATGATTGAGTGTACAAAACATCAAATGCTCAGAAATAGAGTAAAAGATGTATATCGTGACATTAAAAAAATGCACATTGTTGAGTGTCCTGGACTGAATCTGACTACAGAATCGCGCCCTGAGCCTCCTGCAACATCTCTTTAAATACTCAGACCAAGACAGAAACTTCTTTCAAATGGACACATGAGTTTGTGAATTTGCATTAATCAGGGTCCCAGACTGAGTAGTTTAAACCGTTTTGGGGACAGAAAGTTATTTGCATGAGAAAGTGGAAATGTCACCCACTACAGAGAATGAAATATTTCTAAACTCTTCAAACCTTTATTACCTTCTGGTTTACTTTATTGGGAATGACACATTTGTAATGGTCGCACTGAGACATTTCAAATGATACCAAACAATTATTGTGTGATAATTGTTCATATTAAACCATATAGATTTTGGGTGAATTTCGGGTAAATGTAGAGAGAAGAGATGGTTGAAGAGGGGGTGAAGGAACGGGAGTGTAGATTAAGGCATTGCTGAGGTGTGATTGCGTCACGGGTGGTGATGCTAATTTTGCAAGAGAGAGTTCAAATGTTAATTTCCTTTGTTTTGTCAAAGAGTAGCCCTCTCTTGGTCCAGACAGTCCAGCATTAGTCTTACAGAACAAAACTGGCAGACATGTTACTTGCTTGTTCAGATGACATTTTCTGGTGAAAATTCTTATTTTGCTGCGTAAGTTAAGGACTGCAAATTTAATTATATATTTAATATATTTCTGTCACCCTACATGACTTTTTGTCCCAGTAAAAAGTGCTTTTATTGTTGTTTGTGTTTTTATGTTCCTCAGAGAAACACAATGTCTACTACAGGTTTACAGTCCTGACTACAGCAGACCCTTTCCCTCCGTTCAGTGCTGTGGGTGTGTGTGATGACAGACAGATCACTCACTACTGTAATGAAGATGGCATCTGGAAAAGTGCAAATGTGAATGAACATGACAGGACCGTACTTCTTATAGAACCATTTGAATCTAGAGACTGGTACAAAGATCTGCTGAGGACTCTGTCAAACTGCACACACTCACAGTGTTCTGGTGAGATTCATGTTTTTTCTTATCAACTCTATATATATATCTATATACTGTATGATTTATATGAGTGTTGTTCTGTGATTATAGAGCTTCATGTTCTTCAGAGAATAACTGGCTGCAAACTGGAGAAACTTCCTGATGGAACAGTCAAGAGTCTGACAGCCTATGATGAATATGGATTTGATGGAGAGGATTTTATATCCTTTAATCCTGACACTATGAAGTGGATTGATAAAAGCCCCAAAGCCAAAGAAACCAAAGAGGAATGGGATCTTATAACAGATCGCAAACAATTCCTCAAGCATTACCTCGAGGACTGTGTGCACATGATCTCCACATATAACAACACAAATATGAGTATGTTTTAATCAAATCACTTTAATTAGTTCATGTGTGTGTGTGTGTGTGTGTGTGTGTGTGTTTGTGTTTTTGACAAAATAACTCTTAATCATTCTTAATCATTCTGTGACAAATAAATACTAGTGAATTAAAAATGTAAAACTGTTAAGGGGGTTCAGAAATGTTAGTGAAATATTCTTATTTGATTCTTTCATTTAATTTTTGGTTTGTATCTAAAAGTGACAGTCTTCACAGCAAAAACACATGTAAATCTGAACTTAGAATTGGTAAATGTTCATGGTTTGCTTCATACATGCAGGGGTTTCCTCTACACTTCTTAGTGTAATTGTTTGTTTGCATCAGGAAATCTGATGATTCATGTTCATTAGTGCAGATCCAGTGTGGCGTCTGATACTGTAGAGTACAGTTAGTTTTCTAGAAGCAGTAGGTAGATCTGGATTGCAGGAGTTTGACTGTCACATTGAGTGTCAGATTGCATGTCAGCTGGCTAAGTTAATAGATATAATTATACAGGCAAAACAAGGAAAACATCTCGGGTTACAAATGTAACCTTGGTTCCCTGAGAAGGGGAACGAGACACTGTGGAGAACGAGGACACTAACGGGGAACGCCTCAGCGTGACTAATGTCTGAAGCATGTGTTGAAACATCCAGCCAATGACCTAGTGAATCCACTTTTCCGTTGATTCTTCGTGGAAAATTTCATCCACTTCATCATCTGATGGGATCATGCAGACAGCCCTGAAGCATGGCAATGAGGCACAGTGTCTTTCCCCTTCTCAGGGAACCAAAGTTACATTTGTAACCCGAGACGTTCCCTTTCTAATGAAAACTCGCACTGCGTCTTAGGACGTTAATAGACCTTATGTAGCCCTGCCACTTTTCAACGCTTCGCTCATTGTCTTTTGACTTCCGGTTTGTATTTCCACAGCGATCTTACGTATTTTTGAATGAACTGCTCATTTTAAAATCTTCCTGGTCTACTGACATTTGTTAAGACATCTGCTTTAAACATTACAATGCTCATGATAACTTTCATTAACTCTATAACAGGTAAATTAAACAAAGCTCTACAACAGACAATTAAATAGTTCTAAAATAGCTCTAAAACAGCTAATTATTCTTCAACAGCACTGCCATAGAAATATACAGGGCTACCACAAATACGGAAGTTCAAAGACAATATTCTAAAGATGGCGGCGGGCTTGTTTCTCTGGTACATAAGGTCTATAGGGAACAAATGCACACTCCTCCATGCTGAGGGGAATGCATACCATATTGCCTGTGACTACACACAAGAAAAATAACTCAAATTGCCTGATTTCCAGAGTTGAATTCCCCAAAAGTGCACACCAGTAATTTGCTGTCAGTGACATTACTCTTTACGGCCACTGCCCAAACTACATGCCTCAATGAGGAAGTACAATCTTACCATTCACCTCACAAGGCCAAATGGAAGGATTCTAGTTGCGTCCCAAATGACGCACTAAACACTATGCACTTACACACTATGTACTTATGCACTCATCCATGTAGTGCGTGAATGTTATAAATTTATTTTGTCATTTAACATCGGAGTCTGACAGCCCCTTCCCCTCCGTTACGTAATTAAAGCTGCGACAGTCGAGTGAAGTGTCCGACATTTCACACTTCGTTTTTCCTGTTAATTTAGTGCATCATCCGGGTATTTAAAGTGCACTTTTTCTTTTTGGAATTTTCAGTGTGAACGCACTACTCCCACTATTTATACTTAAAAACGTCATAGAATAGTGCATAAGTACACGAACCTTCTGTGTTCAGGCTACAGGGAACATCTGAGAAAAAAAGAGAGGGTAGATGTAGATGTGATAACTTCCCCCTCACTTCCCTCTGAGGGGGAAGTTATCACATCTACCCTCTCTTTTGTAGATGTAGATGTTATCTACCTCTGCCAGCTCCAGGACACTGATCGCGTCTAAGCTTGATAACTTCCCACAGATCTTGCTTCTTTTTCCTCGACTTACGCCTCTTGCGTGACCTTCTCTCTGGCACGCTGGCCTTCTGACCCTGACTTCAGTCCTCAGCGTGATATACAGGTTTTAAATCCGATCGAGCATGCATTCTCCTCTCTGAACTTGCTGACCACTGCTTCATTTGATGTGCCAAACAATTCAGAGGACGAAAGCAGCACACTGAGAAGAAAGACCTTTTCTTTCTCCCCTGTGCTGGTCAGGTTCACCCACACGGCCACCCTGAAAATGAAGAAGAGGATGACATCTTCTTTAGGCGCCCTTTTTATACCTCACTATGTCGCACTAGTAGTGACATCATAAGTTTTCGCCAGCCAATACGATTGGCATGTTTCAACATGTGCTTCACATTTACATTTACATTTAGTCATTTAAAGGATTAGTCCACTTTCAAATTAAAATTTCCTGATAATTTACTCACCCCCATGTCATCCAAGATGTTCATGTCTTTCTTTCTTCAGTCGAAAAGAAATGAAGGTTTTTGATGAAAACATTCCAGGATTTTTCTCCATATAGTGGACTTCACTGGCCTCCAAATGGTTGAAGGTCAAAATTACAGTTTCAGTGCAGTTTTAAAGCGTTCTACATGATCCCAGACGAGAAATAAGGGTCTTAGAGAAACCATCACTCATTTTCTAAAAAAAAAAAAAAAAAAAATGTTATACATTTTAACCATAAATGCTCATCTTGAACTAGCTCTCTTCTTCTTCTCTATTAGAATTCCGGCAGTGTAGACACTGCTAAGTGTATTACTGCCCTCCACAGGTCAAAGTTTGAACTAATTGTTATATACTTGCACTAGCATATTGTGTATATTGTATGTGACAATTTAGTTCAAACTTTATTCCTTGTCTGGGATCATGTAGAACACATGTCATGGGGGTGAGTAAATTATCAGGAAATTTTAATTTGAAAGTGAACAGATGCTCACTTTCTTTAACAGACGCTTTTCTAAAAAGCGACTTACAAATGAGAATAGTAGAAGCAATCAAATCAACATGAGAACAACAGTATGTAAGTGCTGTGTGAAGTCACAGTTTCATTAGTAAAGTGCTCGTAGCAAGGAATTGTTTTATTTTTTTTATTTTTTATAAATACACAAATAGATGGAAAAGAATAGAAATCAAATAAAAAGAAAAGAAAGAAATAAAAAGAAAAGAAAGAAATAAAAAGTAAGTGCTACTCTTACTGGGTCAAGTGTTGATGAAAAAGGTATGTCTTTAGCAGTTTTTTGAAAATGGCTAAAGACTCAGTTGCTCGGATAGAGCGTGGCAGGTCATTCCACCAGCCAGGAACAGACCCGGAGAGTGATTTTGTGCCCCTTTGGGATGGCACCACAAGGAGCCGTTCACTTGCAAAATGTAGGCTTCTGGAGGGCGCATAAGTCTGAAGTAGTAAGTTAAAGGTGCCCTAGAATCAAAAATTGAATTTACCTCAGCATAGTTGAATAACAAGAGTTCAGTACATGGAAATGACATACAGTGAGTCTCAAACACCATTGTTTCCTCCTTCTTGTGTAAATCTCATTTGTTTAAAAGACCTCCGAAAAACAGGCGAATCTCAACATAACACCGACTGTCGGATCATTAATATGTATGACCCCAATATTTGCATATGCCAGCTCATTACACAAGGGCAGCCAGTATTAACGTCTGGATGTGCACAGCTGAATCATCAGACTAGGTAAGCAAGCAAGGACAATAGCAAAAAATGGCAGATGGAGCAATAATAACTGACATGATCCATGATAACATGATATTTTTAGTGATATTTGTAAATTGTCTTTCAAAATGTTTCGTTAGCATGTTGCTAATGTACTGTTAAATGTGGTTAAAATTACCATTGTTTCTTACTGTATTCACGGAGACAAGAGTCGTCTCTATTTTCATTTTTAAACACTTGCAGTCTGTATAAAAAAATAAACACAACATCATTCTTTATAAATCTCTCCAACAGTGTAGCATTAGCCGTTAGCCACGGAGCACTATCGAACTCATTCAGAATCAAATGTAAACATCAAAATAAACACTATACTCACATGATCCAAAGCATGCATTAAGCATGCATGACGAACATCTTGTAAAGATCCATTTGAGGGTTATATTAGCTGTGTGAACTTTGTAAATGCACTGTAATATAGTCACGAGCTCGGGGGGCAGGAAGCGCAATATTTAAAGGGGCCGCGCAGCCTGAATAGGTGCATAGTTAATGATGCCTCAAAATAGGCAGTTAAAAAAATTAATTAAAAAAAAATCTATGGGGTATTTTGAGCTGAAACTTCACAGACACATTCAGGGGACACCTTAGACTTATATTACATCTTGTAAAAACTGGTTCTAAGGCACCTTTAAGGTATAGCAGTGCAGAGTCAGCGGTCGTTCTGTAGGCAAACATCAGAGCCTTGAATTGAATGTGAGCAGCTATTGGCAGCCAATGCAGACTGATGAAGGTGTGACATGCGCTCTCTTCGGTTCGTTAAAGACCAGTCTTGCTGCAGCATTCTGGATCAGTTGTAGAGACAGTGCATGCTGGAAGGCCAGCCAAGAGAGCATTACAGTAGTCCAGTCTGGATAGAACAAGAGCTTGGACAATTTGTGTGGAATGCTCCGATAGTCTAATATTCCTGATGTTGTACAAGGCAAATCTGCAGGACCAGGCCGTTGTAGAGATATGATCTGTGAAGCTTAAACAATCATCCATCACCACTCCAAGGTTCCTGGCTGTCCTGGAAGCAGTAATGGTTGATGACCCAAGTTGAATTGAAAGGTTATGATGAAGTGTTGGGTTGGCACCGACCACAAGCAGTTCTGTTTTTTTTTTGCTTCAGACATCAGTCACGCTGAGTGTGTGAGTTTCCATTCAAAAGGGAACTGGCTACTTATTATGTCTTTGAGCAGCTTTCTTCAGTGGATCACATTTGCAACCCTATTTTTTCCTGCACAGAAACTGAGAATTTTTTTTTTTTCTGTAAATGTTTGTTTCTTAATTGCATTATTATTTTCTGCTCCAGGTCGACCAGACATTTACGTCTTTGCGAGGAAAGTTCCTGCCGATGACAGTAATCTGGTTCTGACGTGTCTGGCCACTGGTTTCTACCCCAGAGATGTTGAGATGTACATTAGATTGAACAGAAACATCCTTGAGGATCAAACATCTTCTGGAATCAGACCAAATGATGATGGAACCTTCCAGATGAGAATCAGTGTGAAGATCGACAGAAATGATAAAGTATCTTATGATTGTCTGGTCATTCACAGAAGTCTGACAGCTTCAATAGAATGGGGTAAACATCATCATGAATTCAGTCACTCACGTATTTGTAACAGGAGAACAAGATAATCCTGGAATGGAATAATGTTTCTGGCCACAAACAATTAAAGTGCCTCAATTCAATTTAACAATTCAGTTTAATATAAAACATTTATTTAAAAAATATATATTTTTTTTCATTCAGCAGATGGAAGATGTTTTAACTGTGAATCAGAACCTCGACAGTCTGTTATAAGAGGAGCATTTGCTGTTCTAGTAGTTTTAGTAGTTCTAGTTTCAGCTGCGATTAGTTACTGCTGCTACAATAGGAGAAACTCACATGGTGAGTTATAAATATTCAGCATGATCATTGTAGCTTTAAATCTGTTGTTTTTATATATCATTGTTTAAAGATCTGTTTTTATACTGTATCTTATAGGTCAGGTGAGAAATCCTCCCTCTAATGGTGCAGTGAGTGATCAGATACAGATGACCAGTGCAGCGTCTGCTGATGTGACTCCATCATGAGCTGCATCACCACTGCATCCGACACTTTGCATTGCACTTGGTGAATGCACACTGTTTTCTGCATTTGTTTGTTTTTCCGTCAGCATTTTCTAACGTAAGTCAGCTCTTATGTAGTAACAATATTTATGACAGTTCTTGTTTATTATGTTCTTCATGCTCCATTGAAATATGACTCTTAGGGTCAAGATCACATTATATGTGTTACATTAAATTAATTTCAGTCAAATGGACATTGGTGAATTGTGAAATGGTGTTTTACAGAAGTTAAACTTACTTTTGAGAGTTGCTTCTGTGGTTTGATCAAAAGTGCCAAACAAAACACATTTGAAACACTTGTTGAAACCAGTCAGACACAGATCAGTGTCACAGTGTTACACTCTTCAGGAAGTCAAACTAACAGTGACGTCTGGTTCAAATTAGCATATAGTATAAAACTCAAAACTAATAAGAGTGTTATAAATTGCAAAGCCAAGTCATTTGTTTATCTCATTATTTGACCTTGTGGTCAATCATAAATGTGGGGAAAAAAACTAACCAAGAATTAGTATTACAACTAATTCTTATTGCTGTTTCGATATAATAGTGTGCTAAACTAAAATGGTATTTTTGGCCAATCAGCTGTTACCAGGTAGAATTATCAAACATTCTATGAGGAAAACCATTTACATGACCATTTACACTAAGTGAGTTTACTCAATTAAACCATGTTAAGGCTGTTTGAGGAGGGGATGTAAGAGTTTATTAAAAAAAAACAACCCCTTATGATGAGTCCAGTTATCAATCACATCCCCTGTTAAGACAAAATCACATGAGGTTTTTTGTTTCATTGAGGGATAAATATGTTTCCATCATAGTTTATGCACATCTTTTTATTGGATCAAAACATTATCAGCCTCAATTGAGCGCATGTTTTTGTGTGTGTGTGTGTGTGTGTGTGTGTGTGCATGTTTAGAATTTATGCGTGTTGCATTACCATCCAGTGATTTTTTTTGTTTTTATGTGATATCCCAAAATTCACATCAAATGGATGGCAACAGCTAATGTCTGAACTGTGACAGGAACAACCAATGAGTTACTGATGCTCAAACAAAAAGTGTTACTAGATCTCCCTAGATTAATAGTTTTAAATAATTATGAAACAAAAAACAAATAAAAATGAGACATGTTAAAACTAGTTTAATCTCTGGATAGTGTTTATTGCTAAATCAAACAAAATTTAGCCTTTATTGTATTATTTTTTTATTTATCATTCTTCATCTCATAAAGCCTTTCTTCTCTTGCAATACATGATCTACTGTAAGTGTTACTGTGAT
Organism: Ancherythroculter nigrocauda; assembly: GCA_036281575.1. Lineage (NCBI taxonomy): Eukaryota > Metazoa > Chordata > Actinopteri > Cypriniformes > Xenocyprididae > Ancherythroculter > Ancherythroculter nigrocauda. The sequence goes on from VTFQ01000009.1 coordinate 3,600,007, forward strand.
TGTGTTTCAACTTTCACCAGTCACGGTTAAAGTCTACAGGACTGGATTTATGTTATGACCATCTGCTGTAATCATTGTCATTTCTTTCACATGATGTTTTTAAATCCTGTCAGGAGACTCATTATTCTCTTTAGTTTTTGAGTCTGTAAAACATGTTGTCTTTGTGTGTTTTATACTGCTCTTTGTAACGTTTACTTCATTATGCTGCATCATGATTATATATCAACCTGCGTTCCTTACAGTGTTCCTGTAACATGGATAATCAGGATCATTAGCACACACAAGGACATGGGTTTGATTCAGGGAACATGTACTGATCAAACTAGTAAGAGTCTGACAGATTCATACTGTGTGTTTTTTGGACAACATGTTATTAGGAAATAAATGAGTCTTGAATAAGTGTGTGTGAGTGTGTGTTTGTTATGGTGAAACATGATCCTTTGGTATAAAGATCTTCACTGATTTCAGACATTTCTCTCAGCAGAAACACATGTAAGATAGAAAATAACCATCTCAAGTTTTGAGACTATGATGCACAGAAATGCTGTAGGAGATTCAGTAGGTTCACTTCATGCTTTCAAATGTCCTTTAATAGTTTATTCTTTGGTGCATCTTTGACTAGACCTATCTAGAGATTGCAACCCTGCAGTATTTGACACTGTCATGTGAAGCTGTTAATGTAAAAATACAATCTGTACTTTATAGAGCAGAGAGAGATGTGTGTGCATCGCTTTATTCATTCATTTAGATTTCGTTCATTTCATGAAACTAATGGAAGTAAAATGCATCAGTCTGCATCATGTATTTTGTGCCACACGATGGAGGCCCGTCTGGTGAGGTCGACTCTGATTGGATGAGACTTGTGAAGGGGCGTGCCCAGATCTGTATACAGTTATACAGTTCACATATCGCCGCTTGCTGGAGAGATTCAACATTACACATACAAAACTCCATCTTGTAGATCTGATTACAGCCTCGATTTAATCCAGCATAATGTGAAATCTGCTCTTAGTCCGTTGAGTATTTAAGTGTGTCTGATCTGCAGTGCAGGAGAAAAGAAGCTGATCCTCAGATAACTGTGTGTTTATGTCTTATAACAGGGATGGACTGGGACCAAAAATCGGCCCTGGCATTTTGGCCCAGACCGGCCCACCACCACATAAGATCACAAATACCACCCGTCCTTCCGCTTATATATATATATATATATATATATATATATATATATATATATAATTTATTCTATTTATTTATTTATTTATTTTTAGTTGTTTACAACCAAGTCACCAAAATACGATGAATGCACACTGAGCATAACCCAACACACAACAGTAAATCTATTAGCCTTATTACAGTTTACATATTCTTATCACAATGTTAATTGTTGTTGGTGTGGATGACTTATATCCAACAAGCTATGGTAAACAAGCTAGGTAACATTATAATCGCTAAAATAGCGGACTAATCGGAAATAGCTGAAAAAATCATCAGTTATCATCTTTTTTTGTTGTTTTTATGACTAATTACTCAGCACCATCAGCGTTAAAGAGAAAATAATCACTTCATCCGATGTTTACTTGGGTAAAGTTGGTTTTGTATTCGCACATTCGGACTTCTGATAAATTCAGACTTTCCAATAAATGTGCAATAAATTAATGTTTGCGAATTTTAAGCAGCGACATGATATTGACAACCAACGATTGTTAACTAACAACATTTTTCACAGTCGATCAAAATAGGTAAGTATTGTTTTAATGGCATATTTACTTGTGAATGTCCACTGAATGTCCAATGTAGTGATGACCGTCTGACACCGATGCTCCGACACAAGCTTCGAACTCGGAGCAGCATTTTTTTTGAACTACTGCTTCGGAGCTTGCTTTGGTGCGGAAAAACACACGTGACCGATGACGTCCGAAGCAGCAACTGCTTCAGTTCTCTAAGTGAATCACGTGAGTGGTTCAGACCAGTCGATACTGCTTCGCATCGCGAGAGGCTTCATGACGCGAGACTTTGCTGCGCGCACGCTTCAGCAGCTTTTTAGGTGCGTAATAGGACTATATAGACACCCAAAATGATGCACAAGATGTGGGTTTGTTGTATTAGGAGTTTGCATAGTTGTTATTATCACTGCATTGTTTGATCATCATCATGGAGCCAGCTAGGAAGAGAACCTGTTCTCCAATGTGGGAACATTTTTATCTGATCAGTCCTAATAAGGTGCTTTATTATACCTTGGTTATCCTACTGCACCTGGCTTATTTATTTTGTGGCTGGTTTATTTACATCATTCACACAAACCCTAGTTATACTTATACAGACATTATATTGCTATCTACAATTTCGCCACTAGATGTCACTGAAACGAAGCTTTGAATGAATGAACCCATTTTCAAAACAATTGATGAAGTGGTTCAATACTGATTCGTTGCTTCATTTGGACATCACTAGTCCAATGTAGTGCGATTGTGCGAATATAAAACCAACTTTACCCAAGTCCGATGTTTTTGAATAAAATAGCCTTGACAGCCGACTTACTGGAAGTCATCTGTCTGTAGAACTGTTCTCTCCCGCCGGCGCCGCCGGACTTCTACAGAATCTACGCACAAGCGAGTGTGACGTGCGCGGTGGACCAAACCACTGTGAGGCAAGGGAGGGGTGACTCAAAATGTTTCTAAACTTAAAACGCCCGTTTGCGTTTGTATTGCTTTACTACTTACATAATTATTTTAAGTTTATATAATTTATGCACAATACTTAGCGTGGTTATTAATTATATTTTTTTGAGGGGACAGCACTCAGACAGGGGGGGTCCTGTCCCCCCCGCGATTTACGCCCCTGCTGCTACTACCGAAAACATTTGTGTCAATTTGACACATTTGGCAGCGTTTTTTTCTCTCACGCAGCTTCTCTGCACCTCCTTTGCGTTTCTTCTCCATGATCACACTGAAACTGCGTGCAGGCAGAAATCCTATAGATGGTGCTGTTCAAAGATATGATTGGGCCAGTCCAGTGTCAATCAAGAAAACAACCAATGGGCCGCTGAGCTACATGTTTCATGAGCCGCGTCTGTCAGAAGGTAAAAAAAAAAAACTAGCCTATGTAATATTTTTAACTAAAGTGTTTTGGGCCAGCAGCCCAGTGTCAGTTGAAAAAGCATTGGGCCGCCGATCTAGGCCTACCACTTTCATGGGACGAGAGAATTTTTTTTTTTTTTTTTTTTTTTTTTTTGCGGTCGGCGACCGTCGGCCCCAAAAAGCACGTCGGCCCACCGGGAAAGTGCCCGGTATGCCAGATGGCCAGTCCGCCCGTGTCTTATAATGTGACAAAACTGAGAAAATTTTTTTAGTGTTGTATTGATGTCAAACACTCAGCATTTTGTGCAATTTTCAGTGAATATTTAATTAATTTTCAGCCTGTTAATCACATACATTTATCAAATGACTAATGAAGACTATAGCACACAAATCATAGGAACCACATTTTATGGAGTAGGATTTATGTATTCGTTTACTTATTGATTGATTGTCCTGTTTAGACCGTGCAGAATCTCAAAATATAGTGTGAAAACTGGGTTTTAATAGAGTTTACTGTTAACAACGAATGTAAATAATTTTTACGGTTGGACTTTTCCACAACATATGACCTCAGGAATGAAAACGAAAGTGTGATTCCATAAAGCGGCCAGTGAGGGGCAGTAATGCGCTCAACACTCTGACACTATGCAGTGGATTGATAAAAACCCCATAGCTAAAAAAAACTAAAGTGAAATGGGATCTTCACACAATACATGTTTTAACATTCATATATATAGATAGGCCTATATATATATATATATATATATATATATATATATAAGAAACTTAAAACACATTTTTAGAATGTTGAAACATTCTTATATATTCTTAAGAATGTTTTAACATTGAAAAATGGGCAAGCGTAAGGATTTGAGCGAGTTTGACAAGGACCAAATTGTGATGGCTAGATGACTGGATCAGAGCATCTCCAAAACTGCAGCTTTTGTGGGGTGTTCCCGGTCTGCAGTGGTCAGTATCTATAAAAAGTGCTCCAAGGAAGGAACAGTGGTGAACCGGCGACAGGGTCATGGGCAGCCAAGGCTCACTGATGGCTGGCCCGTGTGGTCCGATCCAACAGATGAGCTACTGTAGCTCAAATAGCTCAAGAAGTTAATGCTGGTTCTGATAGAAAGGTGTCAGAATACACAGTGTATCAGTTTGTTGCGTATGGAGCTGCATAGACCAGTCAGGGTGCCCATGCTGAACCCTGTCCACCTCCGAAAGAGCCAACAGTGGACACATGAGCATCAGAACTGAACCACGGAGCAATGGAAGAAGGTGGTACACTATATTCAACTGGGTCTGTTTTGTCTCTTTAGTATGTATGAAGACCAGCAGTGAATTTTCTACAGATATTTTAATCTGTAGTGCATGTACTATACACTCAGTATGTCAACGTCTACGGAAACAATCAATGTGTAAGTTTCCAGCGCTGATTTAATGATGTTTTTTGCTGTAAAGGCTATCCTCCTCCCCCTACAGTCCCTATTAGAAACAACAGGGTGTAAAATATGGCAAGCCGTTTTAGCTTAAACAGCGTTACTTGTCGCAATAGCATTTTTACTAGTAAGAATTCAATTATAGAGCTCTATAATTCAATTCTTACTAGTAACAATTATGATTAGAGAGCTCTCTAATTCAGTTACAGAGCTCTGCAATTATACATATCTTTAATGTGTTTTTTTACTAGTAAAATTCAATTAGAGAGCTCTGCAATTGCATTTTCACTAGTAAGAATTGAATTAGAGAGCTCTCTAATTGTAATTGTTAGTAAAAATCAAATTTGAGCGCTCTCTATTGTAATTGTTAATAGTAAGTATTCAGTACTCTGTAACTAAAAATGAATGGAAGTCAATGGAGACATATGACAAAAATTCATTTGTAGAGCTCTCTAATTGTAATTGTTACTAGTAAGAACTGAATTAGAGAGCTCTGTGATGCAATTGCAGAGCTCTCTAATCATAATTGTTACTAGTAAGAATTGAATTATAGAGCTCTGTAATTGAATTCTTACTAGTAAAAATGCAATTACAACGAGTAACGCTGGGAACAATTAAAGCTAAAATGGCTTGCCATAGTAAAACTCCCTCTGCCATAAACTGACATGCTCAAGGTCTACAGCTTCCCCATATAGACCAACATGGAAAGGCTGTTGTTGTTTAGCATTTTCTTTAAAGACGCAGTAATTGTCTGTCTAATTTTAAACCTCTTAAGCGATGCGCATCAAGGTAAGCACAGATTTCATTTGTTTTACTTCTGATCCGAAGCGGAGGGACAGTTAGTTATCTACAAATGTTTCAGTTAAACCTTTTAAAGTTTTTGACATAAGTTGGCCGCATATTCATATTCTCGTGAGCTCTTTTCAATCGTTGTAACGTAGACAAGCAGCTACAACCTTATTTTCCCTTAAAACCAAATTCTCTATGCGAAGACGGCTGAGAGACAGATCCGAAGGGACCGTCTGCAAAGTGTAAAACCCGAAACGCGTTACTACAAAAACAGTCCTAACTTCAATGTTACACACTGTAGTATCCAACACGATCACGTGAGAATGCAGTTCACATATCACTGCTGTCTTTATAGTTATATTACAACATTTATTTTGGAAACATTTTTTCTGAAAAATAATAGCTTGACTATTATAAAAATTATTTAATAACTTCAATATAATACTGGAAACTTAATTCACTTAATTTGGAAACTAAATATTTTTGCATAATCTTTTATGATTTTTTTATAGTGAAAAATATTTAATAACTTATTATGAAAATTAATAATCTAATTCAGTTCACACATCCAAAATAAGTGTTGTAGTATAACTATCAGGACAGCAGTGATATGTGAACTGAATTTGGTGACAATACAGTGTATTACAGTGAAGTTATTGAATATAATTTTTATAATAGTCAAGTTATTAAATATTTTTCAGAAAAAAAATCATAATTTTTTTTTTCCCAAAATAAGTGTTGTAGTAGCCTATAACTATAAGGACAGTAGTGATGTGTGAACTAAATTTAGTAATACTACAAAAACAGTTATAACTTCAGTGTTACAGACGTATCAGTGTTTTTGTAGTATTTTCGGTTTTTGCACTTTGCAGACGGTCCCTTCGGATCTGTCTCTCAGCCGTCCGCGCATAGAGATCAATGTATTTTGTCACTGCGGAGGATAGCTGGTTTTGAGGATAATTAGGTTGTAGCTGCTTGTCTACATTACTACGATTGAAAAAAATTTGTTATTTTTGTAGTAAAAGCGTTTAGCTCACGAGTTATTGATATTGTCGTTTTACATAATGAGGCCAGCGTGCTATGACAGGTTTAAGGCAGAGGCGTCCAAAGTTTTCGGTTGGTGTTTGTATCACGATGGCTCCTACGTAATCTTAACATTCTTTCCTGTTACTTATTTACGTTGAACGTAGATACGTTTTCTGTTCCTTACTATATTTCTTATTTTAAAGGTGCCCTAGAACTTTTTTTAAAAGATGTAATATAAGTCTAAGGTGTCCCCTGAATGTGTCTGTGAAGTTTCAGCTCAAAATACCCCATAGATTTTTTTTAATTCATTTTTTTAACGGCCTATTTTGGGGCATAATTAGAAATGAGCCGATTCAGGGTGTGTGGCCCTTTAAATCTGTAATGTATTCCTTGACTGGATAACTTGAAGTGTTGTTTGTGTTTCATATGTTCCTCAGAGAAACACTTCCTGCACTACAAGTTTACAGTCCTGACTAAAGCAGACACATTCCCAGAGTTCAGTGCTGAGGCTGTTGCTGATGACAGACAGATCAAACACTTCAGTGATGAAGAAAGAGTCTGGATTCTGACTGAAGATGACTGGACTGAACCTCCAGATCCACCTGATTCTAGAGACTGGTTCATTCATCAGATCAGGACTCTGACAAACTGCACAAACTCACAGTGTTCTGGTGAGATTCATGATTTACTCTCATTCATTATCAGACATTATATTCACTGTAAGTTTGTCAGGAGTGTTGTTCTGTGATTGTAGAGCTTCATGTTCTTCAGAGAATAATTGGCTGTGAACTGGAGAAACTTCCTGATGGAACAGTGAATCTGACTGTCTTTGATGAATATGGATTTGATGGAGAGGATTTTATATCCTTTAATTCTGACACTATGAAGTGGATTGATAAAAACCCCAAAGCCAAAGAAACTAAAGAGAAATGGGATCTTCAAACAGGACGAAACCATGTCCTTAAACATTTCCTCAAAATCTGCATTGACTGGATCTCAACATTTATCAACACAAAAATGGGTAAATTGTGTTCAGATCACTTTAATAAGTTCAGGGGGTAGTTTATAATTTATCATTTAGTAAAAGTTGAAATATTCTCATTTGAGTGTTTTATGTCTCTGTGTTTGTATCTGTAAATGAAACATCAGCAGCTCTTCACATTATGAAACACTTTTGATTTGGTCTGAATTATAAAAATATAGGAAAATTTTCAAAGATGTGTTCATGTATGCAAAAGTTTACTCTATATTTCTTAGATTTAATTTTTATTTATTTATTTATAATGCACAATTAAAACATAATCTTGACCAATGTGCTGTACAATCACACAATAAAATTACACAAATATAATGTGCTTTCAGACAAACAGTGACTAACAAAATCTGTTTAGAGTCTTTTGCTCTTTAGCCTAATGTACCAAAACCTAATTCAAGTAAATGTAATTTTAGGTTTAATTGAATAATTAATTTAATTGTGATGATTTACTCACAAAAAGTCTCTTTTTTTTATGAAGATTTTTTTTTTTTTTTTTTTTTTCACACACGAAAACAGTTTTATTTTTGAATAACTAAACCTGACTCTCACCATCAATTTAAATGAAGGCAGCCTTTGTTAATGTTTGTTTGTTAATAGCATAATTAATTTCTGCTGCAGGTTCCCCACATGTTCACTTTTTTGTGAGGAAAGCTGATGATGACAGTAATCTGGTTCTGACGTGTCTGGCCACTGGTTTCTACCCCAGAGATGTTCAGATGAACATTAGAAGGAACAAAACTAAACTTGAGGATCAAACATCTTCAGGAATCAGACCAAATGATGATGGTTCTTTTCTGATGAGAATCAGTGTGAAGATCAACAGAAACCATGAAGGATCTTATGATTGTCTGGTCAATCACAGCAGTCTGAAACTACCAGCTTCAGTAGAATGGGGTAAATATCATAAATTCAGTCTTGAGTAAAAATGTGAATATCGGCTTTCATACACTGCATTATTAACATATGAAACTTAATACAAGTCACTCAGAAAGAGAATATGATAACGCAGATGCTGCTGGTCACAAATAATTACAGTTAAAGTGCCTCAACTCAATTCAACAGTTATAAACATTTATAATGCTTGTGATCTTTTTTTTTTTTTTTCAGTGGGAAATTGTGCTGACTGTGAAACAGAATCTCAATGGCTCTTTATATTAGTTGTATCAGCAGCTGCTGCAGTTCTAGTTTTCACTGTGATCGTTTACTACATCTACCTAAAGGAATGGCCAAATGGTAAGTTCTAATATATTTCAGCATATATTCTTCAGTTTGGCTTTCAATACCATCATGCCTAATCTCCTATCATCCAAACTCACACAGTTCACCGTGCTCAGACAGCAGCTTTTGAGATTGGGAAAACTGACATCCAACACCTGCACCGGTGCTGTTCAGGGACATGTTCTCTCTCCAATGCTCTTCTCACTCAATATAAAATGACTTCACCTCTAAAGCTCCACAAATGTTGTGTAGCGTCTTGACCAATCAGATGCATCATCATCATCATCATCATCATCATCATCATCAGTCGGCTGCAAATATTTGTGGTTTGCAGGCGTCAACAATCATTTTCCATTCTGTTCTGTTTCTTGCTGTTGTTCTCATTTCGTCAACAGATGGTGGTATCTCACTGTTGATCAATTTGCCTATGTACTGCGGGTCGAAAAGTTGGTAGAGAACGTACTTGTTGATCAGCTTGAACTCTGGTTTGCGCAGACAATGACCGACATATCTAAGTTGGCTCCATTGTATCTGGAGGTCTAGCGGGTCAATACCGATCGTTTGGTATATCACTGCTTTTGAGACTTTGTCCAAGCGTGTGATGTTGAGCATTACTCTGTAGCAGTTGATGGCAAAACTGTTGAGGCTTTGTTTGAGCTTCCAGCTTTCACAACCGTACAGAAGTATTGATAGGCATGCTGCTTAGAAAATGTTTGTTTTGAGATGGATGGGAAGGTTGAAATATGCCCAGCATCTTGTTGCTGATGTCGGTTTTGCTCGACTTAACCATTGAGCCCAGGTACTTGAAGTTGTTGACCCACTCAATCCTTTGGCTACCAAGCTCCAAGTTTTTACTCTTATCTTGGTTAGTGAATGCTTCTGTTTTCTTCACGTTCACCATGAGCCCGACCTGTTCTGCTTGTTTGGCAGTTTCATTGAGTTAGGATTGAGCTCTTTCTAGGTTACCTTCCAGTAGTGTGAGATCGTCGGCGAAATCAAGGTCGAAAATTGCTGTTGCTGGTTCTTGTCGACATTGTCTTGGTTGAGTGACAAAGCTGTTTTCGCCTTTGTTGATGCCATGATATCTCACATGATTGAGTTCTGTGTTCTTCAGGACAACTATTATTAAGAGATGTGCAAGAGTATCTCCTTGTAGGACTCCGGTTGTTATGTTGAATTCGTCTGTTAGTTCTCCTTCAATTAGGACTGCGCTTTTGGAGTTGTTGAATATCTGATTGCGCTGACCAACTTGATTGTGATTCCATAATGACGCAGGATCTCGAACATTTTCCTTCTATCTATTGAGTCGAATGCCTTCTTGAAATCTACGAAGGTTATGTAGAGAGGCAGGTTTTTATCATCGGCACTTTCGATCATTCCGCATATGATGTGTACTTGGTCGGTGCAACTTCTTCCTCGACGAAAGCCCGCCTGATTAGGTCTTAAGATCTTGTCTATAGGCTCTCTTATTCAATTGAGTAGAATTTTTTGTAGACTTGTCGTTGCCATCGACATTAGACTGATTTCTCTGTAGTTGGTGAGAGTGAGATCACCTTTCTTGGCAAGAGGAACTATGATGTTGGTTGTTAGTTGCCTTGGTGCAGTCTCTTGGTTGTATACGTCATTGCAGATTTGGTGGAGAAGTTCGATTATCGCCGGCCCTCCATATTTGAGTGCTTCAGGTGTAATTGAGAAGTCGCATCCTGGTGCTTTGCCGTTTTTAAGCTCTTGTACGGCGTCGAGGGTCTCTTGATATGTGATAGGACCAGCGTTTATGTCCAGGTCACTTGGCGCCGGGAGTAAGTCCATATTTGGGATGCGGGAATCTTGCTTGAGTTGGTCTCATGTTGGCCATTTAACAGAAGTCGACTAGCCTCTTGCCATTGTCATTATTTTCCTCGTGGAAAGTGTGAGACCCGATCAATTTTGAGTTGGTCGAGTGTCGGTCTTTGCCTATACGAGGGTTGAAATCTCCTAGTATCAGAAGGACATTGTGAATTGGGACGTCTTTCGCACACTTTTGGAGGTCATCATAGAACTTATCTTTCTCAGAGTCGCATTTGTCCTCGGTTGGTGCATAGGCTATTACTATTGTTGTTGCTGGATTGCCTACGAAGTTTGCCACCATTATTCGTTCAGATATCTTCACCATAGAGCTGAGACTCTTCGAAAGTCTAGTGTTCATTAGGATGCCTATTCCGCCTTGACCCTCTGGTGTTGCTGAGGAATAGTCAAAACTCCAGATGTTTCCGTCTTCGAGCGTCTCTGTGTGCATGTCGATTTGTTGATTCGTTTGCCACCGATGTTCTTGTATGCCGACGATTTCTATTCAATTTTCGATACACCCATGAATTAGCTGATGTAGTTTGCCGGTCTTCTTGAGTGTTCAAATGTTGTAATTAATATTATTGTGGCCAACCTTGGTGAAAACGGGGCCTTCAGGGGCGCGTTTCAGAAAGGAGGTTAAGTGAGAACTCTGAGTATGTTAACCCTGAAATGAGGGAAACTCTGGGTTTTCTGTTTCAGAATGGGAGGTATGTCAAACCCGAGGAAGCAGGGTAAGTCAAGCCCGTTTCTGAAAGAGAAGTAACTTATACTCAGAGTCAGTTACCATGGTAACTTACTCTGTGAACCTAACCTGGTCAGGAGCAGGTTTTCTTCGGTAAACCCAGAGTTTCCTTCGGTGTCCTCCCCCTTTTTAAAGTGCAAGTGATGTTTAAATAGTTAACTCATTCATTCACACTGCAAAATTTAGTATTTTTCATCCTATTTCAAGTACAAATATCTAAAAATTCTTAAATCAAGATGGTTTTTCTATATAAGAAAATGATAGAAGATATTTAGTCTTGTTTCCTGGGGGGATCTAAATTAAGTGCATTTTACTTAAATAAAATTATCAATATCTGCCAGTGTGGTAATAAAATAATCTTAATGCAAACAGAAAAAAAGTCAGAGTGTCTACCCAGGTGAAAAAAAGTGCAGTAAAATACACTTTATTTTAGTACACTTAGTACACTTCCATAATTTACTTAAAGTGCTCTATTTTCGTGCACTTATTTTGTACTTGATATACTAAAAGCTCTTCTTTAGTACTTCTAAAGATAATCTTAATCACATCTAAGTATGAATTTGAACTAAAATGTGCTTTTAACATACTATCTCTGTATTTAAAACAATTTATTTATTTATTCAATTTACCACTTGTAGTACTCTTGAACTCATCTTTCAAACACTATATTATTCTCATATTTTAAATAATTCATAAGTGTATTTCCTATGTCTGATGAGTACATTTAAAGATGTATGAAAGATGAGTTCAAGTGTACTACAAGTGGTAACTAAATATATATATTTTTTTAAAATACAGAGATAGTATGTTAAAAGCACATTTCAGTTCAAATTCATGGTGTCTCAAAATAGCACAGTTGACACACTTTAAGCACATTATGGAAGTGTACTGTGTACTAAAATAAAGTGTATTTTACTGCACTTTTTTCACCTGGGGGAAAATGTCCTTATAACTAGTACATTAGTAATATATTTGTAAGAAAATCAATGTCATTTAAACTTAGGATTACTATATAAAAGTCTACTAAGATTGAACAAATTTTAAAGCATTGAAAGCACACTTTTAACAAATACACTAATAAAACTCCTCTGTATATTTTTGTGGTAGTATACTTTATTTCATTGCACTAAAAATCAATTTAAGTAGTAGTAGTATTTAGTATACTTTTCCAAGTGCAGTGAAGTACTACTGAAGTACAAATATACATTGAATTAGTGTATTTATAGTGTATAACTTTGACACTTTTATTTTGCACCAAAATAAAGAATGTAGGCCTACTACAGATGTAGTACTTAAGTATTTTTTTAATGCACTCAAGTATACTTTTTTTCGCCTGGGTATTACTTAGGGCAACTTTACAGCTTAAAAATGACCCATATTCTAGTGGCTGCAGTGGTGTAGGCAGTAGTGTGTTGGATGCAAAGAATTATCTTGTGATGCGATTGATTGGGTTCGAATCCGCCTTTTGCTGAGCTCACTATTTTGCTTTTTCCCATGACATATCACATCAGAAAGGCATTTATTTTCAATAAAAATGAAGAAAATGTTCTAAAAGTGGAAATAAATTGCCTAACGAGTGTTTAATAACGATAAAATCATTTACACGCTTATTATTGCATCCTTTCTTTTTTTTCTTCTTCTTTTTTTGCATGTGGGATACCATGAAAGTGAATATTAGTTCAATAACTTACCATTCTACCAGTTTTCACCTTTGATATTATAACAGTGATAAGAATTAAACTTGCATTGACTCAGAAGTATGCGGACGTTGCCATGGTGAATCGTAATATCGGAGCTCCATTGATGATGGCTTTTCATAGTCGTGGTGCACGCGCTTAACTCCGAGTCAACCTACCTAGTCGATTGAACTAACTCAATTCAGCTGTTCTGAAACTGTAAACTCAGAGTTTCCCATCTCAGAGTAAGTCAACTCAGAGTTCAAGTTTCAACTCAGAGTTGGTTGAACCTCCTTATTGAAACGGGCCCTGGGTTTGTGTTTCGTAGATGTTGATGTTGTTGTTTTTGCCTTCGAATGACCGTTGCATTATCGAGAGCATTTGCATGCCCTGTCATAGGCTGAGATCATTGAGGGTTTTTACTCAAAATTCGGGTGATTAGCCCTGTATTTGAAACCTGGTACGAGGTTGGGACTGGTTGTACCGGTTGCATCAACGGTAGCGGATTTGGTTCTTCTAAAAATCTGGCCAGAACAGGCATCACCGTGTAAAATAATTAATTTAATCCATTTTGGAATAAGGCTCTGTAACATAACAAAATGTGGGAAGCACTGTGAATACTTTCCCTATGCACTGTAGGCTTTTTATTATCAAATGTAAGTGTTATTATTGTGATTATTTCAACTTTCAGCAATTACTTATAAAGTACATGACTGAATTTATTCAATGACCCTCCGCTGGAATCAGGGTCATTCTTTTCACATGATGTTTTAGATCCTGTCAGGAGACTGTGTAAAACATCTGTGTGGAAAAGCATATTTATCTTTGTGTGTTTTATACTGCTTTTTGCAACGTTTACTTCATTATGCTGCATCATGATTATATATCAACCTGCGTTCCTTATAGTGTTTCTGTAACATGGATAATCATGATCATTAGCAAGCACAAGGACACGGGTTTGATTTCCAGGAAACGTGTTGATCTAATGTTCAGTGTCTGACAGATTCATACTGTAAATGTGCCTCTTTGGATAACATGTTTTAAAAGTGCAGTATTAAGAAATAAATGAGTCTTGAATAAGTGTGTGTGTTATAGTGAAACATGATCCTTTGGTATAAAGATCTTCACTGATATCAGACATTTCTCTCAGCAGAAACACATGTAAGACAGAAAATAACCAACTCAAGTTGTGAGACTAAAATGGACAGAAATGCTGTAGGAAATCCATTAGGTTCACTTCATGCTTTCAAATCTCCCAGTTTCAATAATTTATTCTTTGGTGCATCTTTGACTATACCTATCTAGAGATTAAATTTTAATCCATATGTGACACTGTCATGTGAAGCTGTTAATGTGAAAATACCATCTATACCTTAGAGCAGAGACTGATGTGCATCAGTTGGGTGAGACTCGTGAAGATTTATGCCAAACACTTTTCAGTAAATATTCAATTAATTTTCAGCCTGTTCTGCACATAAATTGATCAAATAACTTATGAAGACTTCATAGCACACAAATCAAGAACTACATTTTATGGAGTAGGATTTATTTATTCATTTACTTATTGATTGATTGTCCTGTTTAGACAGTGACAGAATGTTTTGTTGTATATTCACAGTTTATGCTCTCAGAACTGGGTTTTGATAGATTTTTAAACAATAATACTGTTTAAAAAAATGATTTTTTACGGTTGGAGTTTTCCTCAACATACTGTATGACCTCAGGAATGAAAACGAAAGTGTGATTTCATAAAGCGGCCAGTGAGGGGCAGTAATGCTCTCAAAACAGCCAGAAAAGACGAGATAGCCTACTTTCACTTTAATGAACCGTTAGGTCTGTTCAGGGCGCTCAGGTGGAAATAATGGACAGAAATGGCTGATACGCTATCTTAAAACATGTTCTGTATAGACAAAAGAATATTTTTGCTTATATTTTTATGGGTTCACCCTTTTCTTAGCGAAAGCGATGTGCTGCAAGGTAAGAACACAGTTTATTACAGGAAACTGAAATCACGACCATCATATTGCAGTCACTTATAGGCCTAAACAAACTATAATAAAATTTATAATTTCATAAAATTTAATATAGCCTAGCCTAAAATAAAGTACAGTTTTATCGCATATTTTATTTTGTTTTCCGTAGGCTGGTTAGGTAGTTTTGGCGCCTTTCGTTTTACATGTGGCAGGAAGCGCGCGCTTCTGTTGACACAGTTTATGTTTTATATGTTCTCCAGAGAAGTACTACCTCCATTACATGTTTACAGCCCTGACCAAAGCAGACACATTCCCAGAGTTCAGTGCTGTGGTTGTTGCTAATGGCAGACAGGTCAAACACTTCAGTGATGAAGAAAGAGTCTGGGTTAGAGACGGTCGGACTGTTTCTGACTGGACAAATTCACCTAAAGATCCACCTGATTCTAGAGACTGGTTCATTCATCAGATCAGGACTCTGACAAACTGCACAAACTCACAGTGTTCTGGTGAGATTCATGATTTACTCTCATTCATTATCAGACATTATATTCACTGTAAGTTTGTCATGAGTGTTGTTCTGTGATTGTAGAGCTTCATGTTCTTCAGAGAATAATTGGCTGTGAACTGGAGAAACTTCCTGATGGAACAGTGAATCTGACTGTCTTTGATGAATATGGATTTGATGGAGAGGATTTTATATCCTTTAATTCTGATACTATGAAGTGGATTGATAAAAACCCCAAAGCCAAAGAAACTAAAGAGGAATGGGATCTTCAAACAGGAAGAAACCAGTTCATCAAGTATTTCCTCAAAAACTGCATGAACTGGATATCAAAGTTTCACAACACAAAAAAGTGTAAGTTCTGATCAGATTATTTTAATTACACCTGTCTTTGTATGTGTGTGTGAGTGTGTGTGTTAAAACGACCCCACAAAGTATGAAAGATGCACTATATTGCCAGAAGTTTTGTATATATACAGTACTGTGCAAAAGTCTAGGCACGTCAGTATTTTCACCCCCCAAAAAAGGTTTTAAGCTGTAGTGTGTCAATAGGAAATATCCGTTCACATTTCCAAACATTCATTTTGCCATTAATCAAGTGAGATTTTTGAATACACAAGGACTCTGCACACAGAGATCTGATCTCACCATCATTGAATCCGTCTGTGATTACATGAAGAAACAGATGAAACTGAGACAAACTAAATCCTGTGGCCGTGTCTCTAAAATGCTTGAAGAAACCTGCCTGCAAAGATACAGTACTGTGAAGAGTTTTAGGCACTTGTGTAAAAATGCTGTAAAGTGAGGATGTTTTTAAAAAATACTGTTATAAACAGATTTCATTTATCAATTAACTTATATTAACTAAATCAAAACAATATTTTGTGTGACCACCCTTTGCATTTAAATCAGCTCTTGTCCAGGTACACTTGGGCATCATTTTTCAGGTAGCTTTGGAGGCAGGTTTCTTAAAATCTCTTGGAGACACGGCCACAGTTCTTCTGGATTTGGTTTGTCTCAGTTTCATCTGTTTCTTCATGTAATCACAGACGGATTCGATGATGGTGAGATCAGATCACTGTGTGGAGCACCGGCTGTTATCAGTCTTATTGTGTATTCAAAAATCTCACTGGATTATTACAACTGATGGCAAAATGAATGTTTGGAAATGTGAACGGATATTTCCTATTGACACACTACAGCAAAAGATATAAATAACTGGCTTAAAACCTTTTTTGGGGGGTGAAAATACTGACGTGCCTGAGACTTTTGCACAGTACTGTATATTGCCAATATATATATACACTGGTGTCAAAAGTATTCACATTCAATACTCAAGTAGAAGTATAGATACTAGGGTTTAAAAATACTTCTGTAGAAGTTGAAGTATCAACTCAAGCTTTTTACTCAAGTAAAAGTGTAAAAGTACTGGTTTCAAAACTACTTAAAGTATAAAAGTAAAAGTAATGTAAGGGAAAAAAATGCCATTAAGGACAAAAGCTTAGGCCGTGTCACAGGGGTCTATTGAGCACTCCACCTCCTCAAAATGTCATCAATAACCTTTATTGGAATGTAAATGTACATCCAAACTTAACTGCAGGAATCTGTGAGGGCAGCGGACAAGAAAAATGCGGGTAGTTTTGGTGTACCCAGGGCAGGCTTAGTAACAATCAGGGCTTGACATTAACACCCGCCAACCCGCCAAAGTTTTCAGCTGTTTCAGTTCACACCGCACCGACAAACGCCAACAAACTCGTCTGTTGGAGCTTGTTGGATAGCTGTGATAACCCTGTTGGCGTTGGTTGGAGTCTGTTTTTACCAGACTGAACATGTTTAATCAGCGTTTGTTTGGTCGTCTGAGCATCCAACAAACGGCAACAAACTCTCGGTGCATTCCAAACGGGATATATCACCCTCTGAAGAGCACTTCGGAGTGAAAACAATCATGGCCGCCATATTGAAGGGTCGTTCCAAACCGAAGTGTTCAAAACTGGCCACTTTAAAGGGCCCTTCGGAATGAAGGATTTCGAAGGGTATAACTGATGGACACTTCGGACCCCCATGATCCTTTGCACAGTGAAGTTGTTTGTCTTCACAGAATGGGTACAGGAGGCTCGGAGTTCGATTTTACCTATAAATATATGTATAGTATTTTTCTATACTACTGTAATATTTATACGAGTTAGATTTAGTACATTATTATGGTCAAAACGACATTGTACTTCAACAAAAATACTTTACAGCTCCCTTTATCAGTCCATTCAAATGTTTCAAATACATAGACACAATATACATTATGGTGCGATAAACCAAAAACAAAAAAATTAACTAACGTTAAACAAAGGGCGCAACTTGCGCAATCTATCCTCCTTGATTGTCTCGTTAAGATGACGCAGAAGTGCGTTCCAAAAAAGGAGTATTTTTGACCTCTACACCCTTCATCCCTTCGAAGCTCTCACTCCGGAGGGTAAACACTTTGAAGGGATTAGGGCATAGGGATGAGCCCCTCCAAATGGAACGCAGGGCCTGACGTAATCTGACCTGGCCACGAACCGTTGCCATGACGATGAGGCAAGTCCCCTGCAAAGACAGCTGTTTGATCGCGCCCGCGCCTCACGCGCACACAACAAAGCACTGGAAACGTGACATCGCAGCTTGTTCGTTATAAAAAATAAAATACAGTTTAAAAAAAAAAAACATATAAAAGGAACAATAGTCCGTAGTGCAATCCGTGTCATTCAGCAAGAGCACTGCTCCACTTCACCGAAAGAGAGAGGTATAACACCATGAGAGCAACGCAGGTTTACCTTCAGTTTCGTTTTGGCTTGTTTAGCTACATGGTTGTATATGACTATGGGTCACATAAATAAAAAGGGTCGCGCTAAAAAAAAGTTTAAAAACCGGTGTATACGCTAATTTATTCAAACGTCTCTCTACCGAACTACCTAGCTTAATTTGCAGAGGACGAAGAGAAAGCACCCGTTTGATAGCCTAAATGAGCCAGTAGTAGAGAAATAATAACTTTTAAGAAATAATCTTTTTCGAGTAACGACCCCCAGCACTGTCGTCCTTGCTGGAGTGTGACGTGATTTGTGATTTGACGTGATTTGTGACGTGCAGGTGCGCTGGATCGCGTACAACCCAATAGGGTGTCAGAATTGTATATGTTTATTCTCATCCAACCACAATCAAATTCACTCTATCCAGATGGCGCGATTTATCTGGATAGTTTTTTTTTTTCCAAGCCGGAATGAAAACAAGCCGAAATGAAATAGGAGTAACGAGGCTATTTTAAATGTAAGGAGTAGAAAGTACAGATAATTGCGTGAAAATGTAAGGAGTAGAAGTAAAAAGTCGTCTGAAAAATAATTACTCCAGTAAAGTATAGATACCCGAAATTTCTACTTAAGTAAGGTAACGAAGTATTTGTACTTCGTTACTTGACACCTCTTTATATATATATATATATATATATATATATATATATATATATATATATATATATATATATATTTTTTTTTTTTTTTTTTTTTTTTTTTTTTTTTTTCCCTGGTTTGTTCATGTTTTACTTTTTTTGTGATTATTTATGGTTTCTGTATGGTCCTGTTATTGTCACTGTATGTCTGCCTCGTCACAAGCATTTCAATGCACAGTTTTTCCCTTGTATTAACTATGCAAATGATAAATAAATGCCTCTTGACCTCTTGTATTTTATGCTTATTTCTTCTCCAGGTTCTCCAGATGTTCATGTCTCTGGGAGAAAAGTTCATAATGATGACAGTAAGCTGGTTCTGACGTGTCTGGCCACTGGTTTCTACCCCAGAGATGTTCAGATGAACATTAGATTATACAGAACTGTTCTTGAGGATCAAACATCTTCTGGAATCAGACCAAATGATGATGAAACCTTTCAGATGAGAATCAGTGTGAAGATCAACAGAAATTATAAAGGATCTTATGACTGTCTGGTCATTCACAGCAGTCTGAAACGGCCAGCTTCAATAAACTTTGGTAAATATGACTATAAATTCTTGAGTGAGTATGAGCAGAATGAGCTTCATACACTAATTATACACTAATTAAATACACTAATCTTCATTCTGCAGATGAAAAATGTTTTGACCGTGGAACAGAAGCTCTACGGCAGAATCGCTGTTGCAGAATCTGTATACCAGGAGCAGTAGCTGCAGTTCTAGCTGTTGTTATAGTTCTCATTTGTTGGCGAATTTACAAACAGTGAGTTCTTCTAAATATTCAAAATTATTATTATTGTTTTAAATCTCGTATCAAATATCCTTGTTTTAAAGACATTTTGAAATGGATGAACTAGAACTGGAGAGTTATGACTGTATGAAAGTAGAATTATTTGAGATTTTCATATTGATTATTTTGTGTATTTGAATTGTATTTGTTAAACACAAACTATAAATCAAGATTATCCATAACTAATTTTTATTCCTTCAATTTCTAATCTGTGACACCTCTATTTTAGTAAGAATCACTTTTTATTATGTTACTTTATGATTAGATGAAATATGATACTGCATCAAACATTTTATATTTGACAGTTTCTTTTCAAAAGATCGAGAACACATAATATGTGTTACACATAATTCTCTGTTGTTGTTTCAGACGAGGACATCCGATACAAAACGATGAAACGGACTTAGAGAAGTCAGATGGGAGTTACACTTGTACTGTAAACAGGTCGAAACAATAATTGTATAATAATTTTATTTTTATAAAATGTATTGCACACAATATTTTTTTAATATATAATAATAAATGTGTCTTGTGTGTATTTATTTTTGTGTCAGATATCTTCACTCAAATAAGACATTTCCTTCGGCTCATATGAATACATGTGTTAGTCAAAGAAAATTAAATATTAACTTTCAAAAAGAATTGCAGAAAAGAGTGATTTGAATTGAATGATAAGAATAAATTGTTGAATTAAATAACCACTTAAGAATGATTAAGAATGAATAGCAAAAATATGAATAAGCAAAATCAAAGTATTTGTTCACAGATATTCCAGAACACTAAAGCAACATTTTAATCTCCATTTAACACTGGATTGAGTTTCAGACTGTTAGTTTTTGATCGTTGTCCTTGAGCCCTTTAAATGAACAAAACATTTCATTCAGAGGCTTGAGTGTTTTTTTTCTTTGATGCATTTAATCAAACTCTGAATCTGTGCAGATCTTAGACTGAATGATCAATGATTCCTGTGAGTCTGTTTCTGATGCTCAGACATTCCCAAAGTGAGACAGGAGAATCCCACTGATTTCACTATTATATCATCTAAATCTGATAAATGAAGCTGCTGAACGCTGTCAAAGCTTCTGAGCTCCAGCAAATGCTAAAGACTGTTACTGAAATGAAGGAAATTACATGCCTGGACGAGGACGACACATGTAAAGCGTTGTGTCCTTACTACACTATTTACGTTCAGCGCTTCCGTGTTTATGTCAGAACACAGGCTCAGTATGCGCATGCATTGTGCTGCTCACATGACCAGAATCGGCCAATAATGAGCCCCCATTCTGACGTAAACATGGAAGTGCTGAACGTAAATAGTGTAAGAGAATGACAGGGAAGAGACGAGTTTGTAGAATAAAGTCATTTTGTTTTGTTTTTGTGCACAAAAAGTATTCTCGTTGCTTCATGACAATAAGGTTGAATCACTGTAGTCACGCTGACTATTTTATTGATGTTTTTACTACTTTTCTGGACCTTGAATGTCGTAAAAAAAAAAAAAAAAAACTCTTGGATCATCAAAAATATCTTAATTTGCATTCTGAAGATGAACGAAGGTCCTATGGGTATGGAATGACATAAGGGTGAGTAATTAATGACAGAAATTTCATTTTTGGGTGAACTAACCCTTTAAACCAGCCTAAGGTTTCTGGTCTGTTAAACAGGATTATGCTGTTTTCAGCAGGACTAGAGGATGAGTACTGACATAGGTCTAAATCTTTGTTTATAAGACATTCACAGAAAGAGCATAAACTGATGATCCATCTTAATTTTCAGCAGTGTGTTGGTCTTGTCAAAATAAAGTGATTCATTCTCATTATTTGGTTCAACAGGGGACTTGAATCGCCTCCATTTATATTAATTACAGCTCTGAGTTTTTATTCCATTTAGCTGACAGGACAAAAAACTGCAGCTTTAACTATAAACTATACATATATACTGGTTTTGTTTAAATGTATGTTGTTTACATACATTTGTTTGTTATAACTGTTGATGGAGGATGAATTTGTCAGTCACGAATGAGTTTGAGTGATTCGGATTGCAGATTTATTTTAAAAATCTGATTCATTTCAGCGAATCGGTTCGTCTTGATGAACCGATCGAAACCTATTCATCGACTCGTTTTTGCACAATTGTGTAGTAGCCTACAGTTTTGTTAAAGTTTAGTAAAATCAGGCTATATCCTATCATAAAATAGCCTATTTTCATATACAGTCGAGTGTTACCACCATTACAAAAAATCATCATGGTAACTAGTTCTCTCTAAAATAGGCTAGGTTAATACAGTTATTGGTACTACAAAGCTAACGTAAACGTTACAGCATTGCCTTTAAAATTGCCTATGAAACATTGCCTATTAATCCCATATTAATTTACAATTAATGTAATCTCGACGTTATTTTGGAGTAAACGGACTTGGTAGATTTTTGAGGTAAACGCGAGTCGGTTCAACTGAATCACTGCAAAGAACTGTTTCAAATGAACGATTCGTTTCAGAACAAGCTGGACGCGGATCAGAGCTGAACCGCACTGACGGGTGACGATGACGTGAGATCCGCCGGTCGAACCGATTGAATGTGAATATCAGGGAATAAACAGACTTTCATCCTGCCAGAATATGACGGAGCTTCATCGCAGATCGTCAGCCGGTACCGGAGGCTCTCCGCCCGGGATCAGCCGCTCCAGCGCCGCGGGTGGAGGTGGAGGAAAAGGCGGATTATCGCAGCCGGCTGGATGTCAGTCTCTGCTGTCTTTCACCATCCTTCTCCTGGCGTGTGTGTGTGGATTCAGCTCCAGACTCTTCGCCGTGATCCGCTTCGAGAGCCTCATCCATGAGTTTGATCCGTGGTGAGGAACTTTCCGTCCTGTCAGATATTAGCGCTCTTTACTTCAGTCTCACTCTTCAAACTCTTGATAACTGTGAAAGTCTTCCTGTATTTGATCTGTTGTACTTTAACTGTCAGAGCTGCAGTAAAGAGAGTGTTTATTTAGAGAGACTGTCGATATTGAGTCCGTTTCTGAGGAAAACTGTGTCAGTGACCTGACTAGCCGGGCAGCATCTGTGAGATGACTAACTAGACTGCAACTGTAAGCTGACTACCAATACAGCATCTGAGCTGACTAACTAGACAGCATGTGTGAGCTGACTAACTAGACAACATCTGTGAGCTGACTACGTAGACAGCATCTTTCAGCTGACTAACTAGACAGCATAGATCTGTGAGCTGACTACCTAGACGGAATCTGTCAGCTGACTAACTAGATGGCATCTGTGAGCTGACTACCTAGACAACGTCTGTGAGATGAATAAATAGACAGCATCTGTGAGCTGACTACATAGACAGCATCTGTCAGCTGACTAACTAGACGGCGGATATGTGAGCTGACTACCTAGATGGCATCTGTGAGCTGAATAAATAGACAGTATCTTTGAGATGACTACCTAGATGGCATCTGTGAGCTGACTTCCTAGACAGCATCTGTGAGCTGAATAAATAGACAGCATCTTTGAGATGACTAACTAGACGGCGGATATGTGAGCTGACTACCTAGATGGCATCTGTGAGCTGAATAAATAGACAGCATCTTTGAGATGACTAACTAGACAGCATCTGTGAGCTTACTAACTAGACGGCATCTGTGAGCTGAATAAATAGACAGCATCTGTGAGCTGACTAACTAGACAGCATGTGTGAGCTGACTAACTAGACAACATCTGTGAGCTGACTACATAGACAGCATCTTTCAGCTGACTAACTAGACAGCATAGATCTGTGAGCTGACTACCTAGACGGCATTTGTCAGCTGACTAACTAGATGGCATCTGTGAGCTGACTACCTAGACGGCATTTGTCAGCTGACTAACTAGATGGCATAGATATGTGAGCTGACTACCTAGATAGCATCTGTGAGCTGACTACCTAGACAGCGTCTGTGAGATGGATGAATAAATAGACAGCATCTTTGAGATGACTAACTAGACAGCATCTGTCAGCTGACTAACTAGATGGCATCTGTGAGCTGACTACCTAGATGGCATCTGTGAGCTGCCTAACTAGATGGCATCTGTGAGCTGACTACCTAGATGGTGTCTGTGAGCTGAATAAATAGACGGCTGCTTTGAGCTGAATAAATAGACAGCATCTGTGAGCTGACTAACTAGACAGCATGTGTGAGCTGACTAACTAGACAACATCTGTGAGCTGACTACATAGACAGCATCTTTCAGCTGACTAACTAGACAACATAGATATGTGAGCTGACTACCTAGACGGCATCTGTCAGCTGACTAACTAGATGGCATAGATATGTGAGCTGACTACCTAGATGGCATCTGTCAGCTGACTAACTAGATGGCATAGATATGTGCGCTGACTACCTAGATAGCATCTGTGAGCTTACTACCTAGACGGCATTTGTGAGCTGAATAAATAGACAGTATCTGTGAGCTTACTAACTAGACAGCATCTGTGAGATGACTACCTAGACGGCATCTGTGAGCTGAAGCTGGAGCTGAAGCGTCTAATGTTCTTGAATGATTGAGAGGAATGTAGATTCTGGTCAGACTCTGTGTTTGTGTTTTTACCATCAGACGAGTGGGACGAGACCTAGAGGAGTCGGATTGAGACGTAGATGGATGGAGAAAGCATGCTCTTTGATCCTCCCGCTGCTCGGCGAGACACAGACGGTTAACCAGTATTGATGAAGTATCTGTTAGAAGCACCGCTGTGGTCTGTTCTCCCCGATAACACACACATATGGATTTCCTCCATCGTTTCAGGCTGTAATCCACTGAGTGTCTGGATTCAATCCAAACTGTAGATTAGTAAAGTAAATCAGGTCACAATGTAAAAGACCTACTTGAGAATACATTTTTGTATATGATTGCTGAAGTATTTATTGCATGTTTCTCCTCAGTAATAGAATAACATTTCACCCATCTCTAGTGAAATTAATAAAAGAGGTTTGATCACAGAGCAGGTGAATTTAACCCATGAACAAAAGGTTAATTACGTCTTCTCACAGTCATTAATGTGAAACGTCTATGAATCCAGCAGCTTTTATGAGACACTTAATGTGCTGAAACCGGTTTATTGTGTGGTTATAGATTATAGACGGTTAATGGCAGTACATACGGTGCTCGTCGCAGTGTTTTTATATTTCAGTCAGATTGTGTGACGCATATGACCCCGGTGAGATCTTGAGATGTGCATCATGTGACTTCGGTCGTGATTGACAGCTCAGCTCGACTCCGTTTGTTTGTTGTTTTGACTTGAAGTCATTCTCCTTCAGAAATGCACACTCTGTCCTTGCATAATCCAATGCATATTATCTGGTGAAATTATAAATATTTATTAGATTATTCCTTTTTTTGCTGAGTGCTTCATGAATTTGTTGTATTATTCAGCAGTTTTTGGGATCTGAAGAGAGCGCACCGCTATAAGTCAACAGTCAAGCTGAGTAAAGTGTTTAACACTCATACTGTTTCAAACGAACATTAGAAGATAAAGATTTATATACTTTTTTTCCATTATAGTCGGATTTCACTTTTTAAACTTTAGTCAGTGTGTAAAGTTGCTGTCTGAGCATAAACAATTCAATGCAATGCAGAGAGAGATATTTTCTTTTACAGAAATAGCTGTTTAAGGACAACAAACGGCTGGTAGGGACTACAACAAGGGTTAATGGCATCACAAACCCCAAAATTTACATAAAACCTGCCCTCAAGAACACACAACATAGGGGGTGAGGCCATGTTGGGCTGCTTTAGAGAAGAGGAAGAGTTGTTGTAGTAGAGTGTTGTTGTCATGCCGTCATTTTACGTCGGACTGCTTCACAAACGAGGGTCAATTCAACACAAAAGATGAACATGACGGCACATGCTAGTGGATGAGTTGAATCAACTCCACAGCAACTACATCAATTTATCCACTAACCATTCAGAAACGTCCAGTTTCACTCTAAAAGTTGTAACTTCTTCCTGAGTCTCTCCATCAGTGTCGACTCCGGTTTGAACAATGTAAGGCTGAACACCGTTACTGACAATCCTCATTTTGGCTGCGTGAGATTCTCCAGCTTTGTTGTTGTTGAGCTGTTAAAGCTCCGCCCTCTTCTGGAAAGGGGGCGGGGAGCAGCAGCTCATTTGCATTTAAAGGGACACACACAAAAACGGCGTGTTTTTGCTCACACCCAAATAGGAGCAAATTTGTCAAGCTATAATAAATGATCTGTGGGGTATTTTGAGCTGAAACTTCACAGACACATTCTGGGGACACCAGAGACTTATATTACATCTTGTGATTACAGGTCCTTTTTAAGGAGCATATGAACTTTATATGTGTTTTATGAGTTCTGTATTTAGTGATTTTGTGTATCATTTCGTTATAAGGTTTGATTTGTTTGTGAGTTTATTATACAAACACAGATGGCTCAGTTCCCTCCTGAATTAATTATACATGTGCATTTAAAGTTGTGTGGAATTCTGGAATCTGAATTCCAGTTCCATCAGAAATCATCAGCTATTCTGTAATATTGTAGCTTTCTCTGTGGGTTTGGAGCATTTAAACTCACGCTGATGATAAAAACCCAGTGTTTGTTGCACTGCGAGCGGCTCTGGGTTTGTACGATAAACAGCTTTGTTTGTCTCTTGTAGCAGAAAAAGCCTCCGGTGCTTCAGCAATTGCTTCTTTCTGAAGTCTGTCTACTTCTGAAGGAAAATGAATCACTCTGACTGAAGCTGCTTGTGTTTCTCTTTGTTTAAGTCTGAGATGTCACAGTGAAATCTGATGGTGTGACGCTCAAACCTGCTCAGGTGATGCTTCTGAAGTCATCAGGGTCTGTTTATGATCGTCTTTGACTCACAATAGTCATAATACAGTAAGAGTCTAGAGACATGAAATGAATATGGAGCACCTCAGATCATGTGATGAGAAATGTTTGAGCTCATATTGAGATCTCTGACGTTTCATTGCTGAGCAGTTTGAGATGTTGCTGAGATTCTAGAGGAGCTATTAACAGCTAAAAGCTAATGAAAAATATGAATAAAACTATAATACTATATAAATAACACTACTCCAGTCGTCTGAGAGTGTTTGTTTGTCTTTGTTGTGGCAGACATTATTGTGAGTCTTTGGCATAAACGCTTGTTGATGTCTCTTCTCTAAGCCGGTCGGCTGGCGCTTTTGTGTGTGTGTGAATATAATGACATCATCCTCGTCTCTGGTGGCACAGACTGTGTTCAGTCAGTGCATGTGTTGCTGGCTGGCAGACTGTCAGTCAAACACAGAGACACATGGACCAGATCATCAGACGGAGCCAGATCAGACCCAGAGGAACTCGAAAACAGACAGTGATGGAGAAGTAACAGATTCCTGGAGTAAAGATGGATCAGTGCTGGATGGAGGATTGCTAACAGTCAGTTTTCAGCACAGAGATTGAGAACAGTAGTATAGGGCTCTATAAAATAGATTCCTGCAGTATGGATAAATCAGTGTAAAGTGTTTACTGTTGATTCTTCAACCTGTAATGCCCCTTTCACAAGATGTAATATAAGTCTCTGGTGTCTCCAGAATGTGTCTGTGAAGTTTCAGCTCAAAATACCCCACAGATCATTTATTATAGCTTGTCAAATTTGCCCCTATTTGGGTGTGAGCAAAAACACGCCGTTTTTGTGTGTGTCCCTTTAAATGCAAATGAGCTGCTGCTCCCGCCCCCTTTCCAGAAGAGGGCGGAGCTTTAACAGCTCAACAACAACAAAGCTGGAGAATCTCACGCAGCCAAAATGAGGATTGTCAGTAACGGTGTTCAGCCTTACATTGTTCAAACCGGAGTCGACACTGATGGAGAGACTCAGGAAGAAGTTACAACTTTTAGAATGAAACTGGATGTTTCTGAATGGTTAGTGGATAAATTGATGTAGTTGCTGTGGAGTTGATTCAACTCATCCACTAGCATGTGCCGTCATGTTAATCTTTTGTGTTGAATTGACCCTTGTTTGTGAAGCATAAAATGACGTCAACAACACTCTACTACAACAACTCTTCCTCTTCTCTAAAGCAGCCCAACATGGCCCCGCCCCCTTTGTTGCATGTTCTCGGGGGCAGGGTTTATGTACATTTTAGGGTTTGTGATGTCACTAACCCAGGAAGAAGCTTGTTGTAGTCCCTACCGTTTGTTGTAGTTCTTAAAAAGCGATTTCTGTAAAATAAAATATCTCTCTTTGCATTGAACTTTGAGCGTTGTAACTTTGCAGATGTTGTTTATGCTCAAACAGCAACATTACACACTAACTGAAGTAAAAAAAAAGTAAAATCATAATCAAGGACCCCTTTAATAGAGTGAAAAGGTAAGAATAATTATGCATAGATGAAGGGCATAAGCATATTAGTTCAAACATCATGGCACTCGCATTACCAAAGTCATTGGTTGTTTAGAGTATTTGCACTAAAGGGAATTGCTGGCGGTGTTTTCCTCCTGCTATGATAAATGCTTTTGAAAAAGTATTATTTTGAAGCACTAACACTCATTTGTCATTGATCAGGTTTTCAGATGCACACATTTCAAAGGATCTGTTTTGTCAGTATATTCAGGTGTTTGAAGAGATTTCACTGTAAATCACTAAATGTCACAGAGGCTTTTTGAAGTTTCTCGTCATTCTTTCGATAGACTCGGTGAGAATATACAATGTGCAGTTCATTATTTGCTACAAAATGTGTCTGATATTTGACAAGAGAGGGTCACATCTGTAATGCAGCGGTTCTCGAACCAATTAATCTCATTGAATCGAAACTTAAATAGATATTAAAAAAGCATTTAAATGAGCTAAAATGGCTAAAAGTTAAACCTATATTAAGCTATATTATATTAATATCAAGCTATTTATAATAGTAAAGCCGACATCAAATTTTTATGTTAATTCATTCCCTCAACAACTGCCATTTTTATTCATGAACCAGGATTCTGACTTTATAAAACCTGGATATATGAGGGAATTTTAAAGTCTGGTTTTTAAAGATATAAAAAAAAAAAAAATCAAGAGAATTTTTAAAATGAATATATGTATATATATATATATATATATATATATATTTTTTTTTTTTTTTTTTTAGTTATGTCGTGCTGTAAAATATTTTATTGGGTAGAAATTGCTAGTTGTGAGTAAAAAATAATTTAAAAAACCCTTTAATCACAAAAATGTAAACACTAAATTGGTAATAAACTTTCAATTCAATTATTGAAACTTCTGTAATTACAGTGTTTAATGATTTTAATTATTAATAATTATTTTATTTACAGGGTTCGTACAAGGTGCTTAAAGTGCTTGAAGTACTAGAATTTGACTTTTTGAGATGTGCTTGAATTATTGAAAAACAATATATATGAAATTAGTGGGGTTTTTTTGTTTTTTGTTCTTTTGACAAAAAAAAAAAATCTTTTCATGCAAAATTAATGCTGCAGCCTGTCTGATATAGAGCCATTTTGCATGGCTATGTGCATGATATGGCTCATATAAATACCCAAGTATACGACAGCTTTTATTCTTCAGGGCAATCCTATATTCATGAAAATAAATAATTTTGAATAAGGAAAGCGATATATTTGTCATAGTATCCTTTCAATGTTAAAGTTACCACAGTCATTGCATGCTTTGCATGTGCTGCACTGAATTTGTTTTTATAGTTTATTTTTATTTATCTATATTTACCTTTTTTTGAATTTGAAAGATAATAAAGATATTGATTGATAAGTCAGATCTCTGATTGTAGTCCTTGAAAATCAAAAAGTAGTGCTTGAAAAATCCTGGAAATTTATTTTACAATATCTGTATGAACCCTGTATTTAATTATTTAAATATATTGGTTGTATGTATGTATCTACATTAGCACTTATTATTTACAATACTATTATATTGTTTAACATTATTTAGCATGTTATAGAATACTTGATTGTGATTGGTCAATAGTGTCTTTCTGTGGTTAAATATCTAAACTGTATGAAATTCATGTCTAGTTTCACTCACTGTCTTTCTGCTCACAGAATAAAATACTTCAGCTATAATCAATATTTCAACTTCATGTCTGTGTTGGGATCTAAAGGAATGCCGGTGATCAGGTGGACGTGATTATTGCGTGTCCAGACGTTTTGTGTATAGTATACATGATGAAGATGAAGTTGGCAGTAGAGACACTCCGTTAGAAGATTCTCTCCACCTGGTTTTGTTTTGCAGGTGTTTCAGTATTTCACAGTCCCTGAAGATGATCTGAGTCAATGAGGTGAAATTCAGTCCGAGTTTTCAGCCTTTCTTCTTCTCCCGCTGTTGTTTGTTTCTTCATTTGTGTTCGCCTCTGGCATTTCCAAGCTGTTTTCCTCTCTCTTTCTGTCTTACAGTGATTTGTTGTATGTGTTTGTCTCAGTGAAGCTCTGTTTCTAAATCTAGTGAGCTGTCTACACATGCAAATTTCTAAGTCATCTTATAAAGCAGTATACTATAACTGCCCAGCTTTTCACATTGGAAGCACGCCTGTGATGCCTTAAAATGCTGTCAAGTTTTGGAAACGAGTGATTATTATTCATTCTGCCACCCTGCACTCATCATCACACATATTGATTTGATTCGACTCACAAGAGTCTTTGTTTCATGATCTGTTTTGAGAATATGACAGAATATAAAGCATATTTTATCAGATTGTCCTGCTAAATTATATTAGGTAATGATTTTATTCAGAGATCTCTCTCTCTCTCTCTCTTGTTGGTTCATAACAGAGCTCGTTTATTTTGCAGTCTCAGTTTCTCTTTAGTTTGTCCTTGACTTTCTGGAGGCAATTTTCTCAAAAGACAATCGATATCTTTCAGCGGCCCTGAACTTCCTGTCATCCCTCGCTCCACTTACTTGTGTGCATGTAATTGAGAAAGTCAAGAGGCTTCATTTACATTTCACACTGATTTGCATAATCCTAAAAAACAGGCTTTGTATGCAAAATATAATGAATGTTTTTCTGTTGATTTTGTTCAGTCCTTCGTCTCTGACAGTTTTAAAGTTGAACTCGTGAAGATTAGAGTCTGTGGAGAAACGGAGAGCTTTTACTCACAGTAATTCAGTTTGATTTGAAGGGCTGTTTTCCACTGTCTCTGTGTCCTTGTAAACTGAAGCTCTTCTTTACAGTTTTATACGTCTGTCTGTGACCCGTGAAGTACAGTTATCAAACACAAGCGTCTCACACCTGCTATGTATAAAGTTTGAGCTAGACCTGGACAGTTTTTATGATCTATAAATGTACAAATGTCAGGATCTTTCATGAATTTATTAGTGTTGTATTAGCAGTGTGGATTGATTGCACAGTAACCGTATAACGCATGTTATTCATTTAAATCTCAGTTTAATTAATATTTGTGCCCTGAAGTGTGCTGTGATGTTTTAATCTGATTTCTGCTTCATTTGGCGGGTGGGACGCAGCCAGCGCTCGCAGTCATCAACACTGAATACAATTATTGTGCATTTTTATTAATATTTATAATGCACTAAACATCTCTCTTGTCCTTTGTTTTTACTGCATCGCCCAATAAAATGGTTCCTTGCAGCTGAAAACAGCGTTCACACTGAAGAGAGACATACAGGTCACTGTGTGCCGTTTATAAGTTCATGTGCGAACTCAGTCAGATCACGATTATGGCCTTTTATGAAAACTTTATTTTTTAAGGAACATCACACAATTTTTGACATTATGAATTGAATCTTTTTGGAGTCTAATAAGAGCTGAATCGTGCCCCTGTGAGAGTTGAATAATTTCTGACTGATCTCAGACCAGCTGTGAATCTCAGATCAGGATGAAACGAGTGCTGGTTTCCTCTGATCATGAAGTGAAGTGAGCCTCGTTCACTCCATCATTAATGAATCACTCCACGTCTAACCAATCAGAGTATTCACTGGTGCTTATCCTTAACTCTATCTATCTATCTATCTATCTATCTATCTATCTATCTATCTATATGTGTGTGTTTGTGTGTGGGCCTCCATCTGTCTTTCTCTCTCTGTCTTGCTCTCATTCTTCTCTTTGTTCATGGTAAATTTGTGCTGTTCTTTCTCTCTAAACTCTCCTCTCATTCAGTTCGGCTCTTGTTTTCTATAATTTGTGAGTTTCTGTTGTTCTTGTGTGAGTCTGAGAGTGAAGTGAGAAGACACATGCTGAGCTGAAGCATCTGTCTGAAAACCTTCATCCCTCCTTCATCATCCTCTGAGTGTGTGAGACAACATGACCGAATCTCTTCTGTTCTCCTCCTCCTCTTTAAGTGTTACATGATTCGGAGTCACATTCAGAGCTGGAGCTCCAGTTGATTCTGATTTTTTTTAATAGTTTATTTCAGGTGATGAAAGTGAATGTGTGGAAGAAACCAGAAACATGAACACTGTTGTGTGATGAATAACAGCATGTGAAATTCACACACTGACACAATCATCTTATTAATATTTATTCTCACAAAGTTATTTTTAATTCAAATTAGTTTTGTTTTTAGTTTAGAGCACTTATGTTTTTAATTCAGATCAGTTGTATTTAATCTCTTTCAGTATGATTTTTAATTCAGATCAGTAGTTTTTTAAATAAATTTTGTTCTGATTTTTAATTCAGTTCAGTTGTTTTTAATAAATTAGGTTCTGATTTTAATTCAGATCATTGTGTTTGTAATACATATATCAGTTTGATTTTTTAATTCAGATCAACTGTTTTTAATTCAGATCAGTTGTATTTTTTAATAAATTTTGGTTCTGATTTTAATTCAGATCAGTCTGGTTTGTTCAAACCTGATTCCAAAAAAAGTTGGGACACTGTACAAATTGTGAATAAAAAAGGAATGCAATAATTTACAAATCTCATAAACTTATATTTTATTCACTATAGAATATAGATAACATATCAAATGTTGAAAGTGAGACATTTTGAAATATCATGCCAAATATTGGCTCATTTTGGATTTCATGAGAGCTACACATTCCAAAAAAGTTGGGACAGGTAGCAATAAGAGGCCGGAAAATTAAATGTACATATAAGGAACAGCTGGAGGACCAATTTGCAACTTATTAGGTCAATTGGCAACATGATTGGGTATAAAAAGAGCCTCTCAGAGTGGCAGTGTCTCTCAGAAGTCAAGATGGGCAGAGGATCACCAATTCCCCCAATGCTGCGGCGGAAAATAGTGGAGCAATATCAGAAAGGAGTTTCTCAGAGAAAAATTGCAAAGAGTTTGAAGTTATCATCATCTACAGTGCATAATATCATCCAAAGATTCAGAGAATCTGGAACAATCTCTGTGCGTAAGGGTCAAGGCCGGAAAACCATACTGGATGCCCGTGATCTTCAGGCCCTTAGACGGCACTGCATCACATACAGGAATGCTACTGTAATGGAAATCACAACATGGGCTCAGGAATACTTCCAGAAAACATTGTCAGTGAACACAATCCACCGTGCCATTCGCCGTTGCCGGCTAAAACTCTATAGGTCAAAAAAGAAGCCATATCTAAACATGATCCAGAAGCGCAGGCATTTTCTCTGGGCCAAGGCTCATTTAAAATGTACTGTGGCAAAGTGGAAAACTGTTCTGTGGTCAGACAAATCAAAATTTGAAGTTCTTTTTGAAAAACTGGGACGCCATGTCATGTCATGTCATCGTGTGGCATGGGCAACTTACACATCTGGAAAGGCACCATCAATGCTGAAAGGTATATCCAAGTTCTAGAACAACATATGCTCCCATCCAGACGTCGTCTCTATCAGGGAAGACCTTGCATTTTCCAACATGACAATGCCAGACCACATACTGCATCAATTACAACATCATGGCTGCGTAGAAGAAGGATCCGGGTACTGAAATGGCCAGCCTGCAGTCCAGATCTTTCACCCATAGAAAACATTTGGCGCATCATAAAGAGGAAGATGCGACAAAGAAGAACTAAGACAGTTGAGCAACTAGAAGCCTGTATTAGACAAGAATGGGACAACATTCCTATTCCTAAACTTGAGCAACTTGTCTCCTCAGTCCCCAGACGTTTGCAGACTGTTATAAAAAGAAGAGGGGATGCCACACAGTGGTAAACATGGCCTTGTCCCAACTTTTTTGAGACGTGTTGATGCCATGAAATTTAAAATCAACTTATTTTTCCCTTAAAATGATACATTTTCTCAGTTTAAACATTTGATATGTCATCTATGTTGTATTCTGAATAAAATATTGAAATTTGAAACTTTCACATCATTGCATTCTGTTTTTATTCACAATTTGTACAGTGTCCCAACTTTTTTGGAATCGGGTTTGTAATTTATATCAGTTTGATTTTTAATTCAGATCATTTGTATTTTTTAATAAATGTTGGTTCTGATTTTAATTCAGATCAGTCTGGTTTATAATCTGTATCAGTTTGATTTTTAATTCAGTTCAATTGTTTTTAATAAATTTGGTTCTAATTTTAATTTAGATAAGTTGTGCTTGTAATCTATATCAGATTGTGTTCTTATATAGAGCATCTCATTCTGACATATTTGTCTGTACCACAGAATCTGTCATAAACACAGCTGCAAAATTGATTTTTTTGTCCTAAAATTGTGTGTGTGTGACATCTGTGATGGATCACTAGTGCTGGTATAACAACCACTAGAGCAGAGAGTTGAGTTTTCTTTTTTTGGAGATCAACACACACACACGCGCGCACACACACACACACACACACACACACACACACACACACAGTTGTGTGTGTGTGTGTGATGGTGCTCAGTGGGAGTTTGTGTGTTTCTCTGCTGGTCTGATCCAGACTGATGCCTGCAGATGATGTTCACGTTCTCTCAGTATGTGAACAGGTGCAGCATCATTGTTTTCAGCTCATGCCTTCAGAAGATGATTATGAGTCCATCATAATTCATACCATATGTGTGACGATGGACTGATTCCAGATCAGCTGTCAGAAGAGCAGAAGCATCACACCGCACAAATGACATTCTATTTATGTTTGACAACAGCAAAAAACCTTTGTATCTCATTTGCATAAGCCACATTCTGTGAATATTCATGAGTCTTTGTGTGTGTGAACAGGTTTAATTACAGATCGACTCATCATCTGAGCACCAACGGCTTCTACGAGTTCCTGAACTGGTTTGATGAGAGAGCTTGGTATCCTCTGGGACGAATCGTTGGAGGAACGGTGAGTCCCGATTCAGTTCGTTCACATCTGAACTCTGATTCTCTTCTGTCAGAATCCAGTGTCAAACCAGATTCTGTGTGTTCCTGCAGGTCTATCCTGGTCTGATGGTGACCGCAGGTCTGATTCACTACATCTTGAACCTCGTCCACCTGACCGTCCACATCCGGGACGTCTGCGTGTTCCTGGCGCCCGTCTTCAGCGGTCTGACGGCGATCTCCACCTTCCTGCTGACGCGTGAGCTGTGGAGTCATGCGGCGGGGCTTCTGTCCGCCTGTTTCATGGCCGTAGTGCCCGGGTACATCTCGCGCTCGGTGGCCGGATCCTTCGATAACGAGGCCGTGGCCATATTCGCCCTGCAGTTCACCTACTTCCTGTGGGTAAGAGGAAGTGCTGGAGGAGGTTCGGCGTCACTGTTTGATTTGAACTGGAAGTGAGTTTTCTGTGTTTGTCCAGGTGAAGGCCATCAAAAGTGGATCAGTGTTCTGGACCATCGGATGTTGCCTCTCGTATTTCTACATGGTGAGTGTTTGAGCGAGAATAATGTACCTGAATTCATGACTGCTCTTAATTGTATTGAATGTGCACCTTAAATCTTAAAAGTATATTTAAGAAAACTCTTTGCAGATAATAATATCAATTGAAAAACAGTAATAAGAGTACACTTTCAGGACTGTTTCGGAACAATTCATTCATGAACTTCTACTCTATCAGTGTTTTTCTTTTGAATCTTCAAAGCTGATTGATTCAGAGTTTCTTGACTGAGGGCAATTAATGTGTGTGTTTCAGGTGTCGGCGTGGGGCGGTTACGTCTTCATCATTAACCTGATTCCTCTTCACGTGTTTGTGCTGTTGTTGATGCGCCGCTTCAGTAAGAGAGTTTACATCGGTGAGTCTCAGTCAAGATTCACAGCAGACTCTGAACTTTGATTCATTCCAGCGTTTTACTGACCAGAGGAGACTGTTGATCACGTCAATGCTTCTGTTGTTGTCTTGATTCTGATTGGTCGGCTCTCTGTCTCTCTCTCTCAGCGTACAGCACGTTCTATGTCATTGGTTTGATTCTGTCGATGCAGATTCCTTTTGTTGGGTTTCAGCCAATCAGAACCAGTGAACACATGGCAGCGGCTGGTGAGTCTCTCCTCATTGGCTACAGCGTCACAAATGTTGATTCAGTGTATTTGTGTATCTGTATCTCTCAGTTCCCTATGTGTGTGTGTGTGTGTGTGTGCAGGTGTGTTTGTGCTGGTGCAGCTCTACTCTTTCCTGCAGTACCTGCGAGAGCGACTGACGCGTCAGGAGAGACAGACTCTGTTTTCTGTGGCTGTTTGTGCAGCTGCGCTGCTGCTGTTTGTGTGTGTCGTCTACCTCAGCTGCACAGGTCAGTTTACCGCGGTACACCATCATGTGACATTTCATCATTGTCGGGCGGAAATCTTTTATCTTCATATTTTGTCTTCTTCGTAAATCATTACTATTGGTCACCCTTTACATCTGTGGGTTTTGCAAATATTAAACCAATAAAAAAAGTAATAAAAAGAGCTTGTGACTAAACCGTGTATATCCACTGGATCCTCAAATTGTTGAAAAAATCTCATAACTCCACCTGCCTCAATCGTGAATGAAGTGCTTCACACAGTTTGGAGCGTCTCTGCTTGTTTGCAATGCAATAGTAAATAAAGAACTGGTTCTTTGAATAAGTACACCATTTTCTTTACTCAAGAAACACTATATATATATATATATATATATATATATAAGGCTTTTATGTTTTATGTATTTGAGGAGCAAAGAAGTGTGTCTTAGTCTAGTATTTGCCTTATTTGACTTATACAACAAAATAAAATAAGAACAAATGAACAAATGACAAGCAACAGGTTAAATATACAGTACAGTCCAAAAGTTTGGAACCACTAAGATTTTTAATGTTTTTAAAAGAAGTTTCGTCTGCTCACCAAGGCTACATTTATTTAATTAAAAATACAGTAAAAACAGTAATATTGTGAAATATTATTACAATTTAAAATAACTGTTTTCTATTTGAATATATTTCACAAATTAATTTATTCCTGTGATGCAAAGCTGAATTTTCAGCATCATTACTCCAGTCTTCAGTGTCACATGATCCTTCAGAAATCATTCTAATATGCTGATCTGCTGCTCAAGAAACATTTAATGTGTACAATTGTACAAAATATTTGTGTACAATATTTTTTTTCAGGATTATTTGATGAATAGAAAGTTCAAAAGAACAGTGTTTATCTGAAATCTAATCTTTTGTAACATTATAAATGTCTTTACTGGCACTTTTGATTGATTTAATGCATCCTTGCTGAATAAAAGTATTCATTTCTTTAATTTCTTTTCAAAAAAATAAAAATAAAAATTCTTACTGACCCCAAACTTTTGAACGGTAGTGTATAATGCTACAGAAGCTTTGTATTTCAGATAAATGCTGTTCTTTTGAACTTTCTATTCATCAAGGAATCCTGAAAAAAAAAGTACACAACTGTTTTCAACATTGAAAATAATCATAAATGTTTATTGAGCAGCAAATCAGCATATTAGAATGATTTCTGAAGGATCATGTGACACTGAAGACTGGAGTAACAATGCTGAAAATTCAGCTTTGCATCACAGGAATAAATTACTTTGTCAAATATATTTAAATAGTACACAGTTATTTTAAATAGTAATAATATTTCACAATATTACTGTTTTTTACTGTATTTTTAATTAAATAAATGTAGCCTTGGTGAGCAGACGAAACTTCTTTTAAAAACATTAAAAATCTTAGTGGTTCCAAACTTTTGGACTGTACTGTATACTACAGAACAGATAAATGAAACAATTACTGCTTAATGTTTTTTCAGGTAAGTCTAACAGTATTCAGGTACAGAAACGGAATAATCAGACATAAAATAGCACTGCATAGTCTTTGCTATATTGATTAAATATAGATTAATCCTTATTAAAGCTACTTAAGTTATTCAGTCAAGATTAGTGAGTGTTTTTGTCTTTGTTATTTGATGTTTGATTAACATTAATGACAGACAGCAGCAGGTTTATTAGGCTGCTGTCACTTTAAGAGCGAATGCACAGATCTAATACACTGTTACACATGCGTTTTCTTTCTATTTGTTTGTGTTGAGACATAAACGACTCCAATTACGAGAATACTCGCCAAAACTGGCATTTTGACATGCTTTTATCGTGTGTATTTTTCTGTTCAAGTGTAAGAAGATGTGAAAGAGAACTCAATTCAGTACTCACAAGCTGTTTTCTGTCTCTGAAACTCGGCTCTCTGTGTGCAAGTGTGCGAGTACTGAATTAATTTCTCTTTTGCATCATTTGCGTTGAATCTGAAGGGTTAAAAATAGCTTGAATGTTTAAATTGACAAGACTTAAAAATGCGTGCAAATGATAAACTTTTGTGACGATACAGCTGTGGCCTGAGCGTCTTTCACACTCGCCCTAGGTCATAGGCCAGCCCTTGTTGTCAAGCCCTGAAGTTATTATAACGCTGGACAAAACCTTTTTAACTCCATATGAGCTTGATTTTGGTAAAATGTTAATAATATAATGACACATGCAAGTGTCTAACCATATATAAAGCCACAATATAAACTTTATCAATGCAGTGTTTAATTATTTAAAAAATAAAGTGTTTTTTCCACTTCCTGAAAAGTAGCATGTTTGAAGATACAAGGTTTCCGCCCGACAGCAACGATGTATGATGACACGAGCGTCTGCTGATGATGGTGTGTGTTTGTTGTGTTCAGGTTGGATCGCTCCATGGAGTGGACGCTTTTATTCACTCTGGGACACAGGGTAAAAATTCACAATATTTACAATTAAAAACATCATTCATGAGCTGATTCAGGACAGGCTTGATTAGTTTAGGTCAATCATTACTATTACTAGTGTAGCCTCAGCACCCTAGCAACCACCAACAACACCCTAGCAACTGCATGACACATATTTAACCCTCAAACGGCATGTAAGGTAATGTCCAGTTTTTCACAGGCACAAAAATCTAATTTCTACTCAGAGTTTGAGGTCATTTGAGGATGTTTTTTCTGTGTGCAGCTACGCCAAGGTTCATATTCCCATCATTGCGTCGGTATCGGAGCATCAGCCCACCACCTGGGTTTCTTTCTTCTTTGATCTTCACGTCCTGGTGTGCACCTTCCCAGCAGGCCTCTGGTTCTGCATCAGAAACATCAGTGATGAGCGTGTGTTCGGTACGGCCGTTTTCCTTCAGGTCCAGGGCTGAGTGTCTCTGTGTTTGATGTGAGTCTCTCTGCCGCCCTCCAGTGGTGCTGTACGCCGTCAGCGCGGTGTATTTCGCCGGTGTGATGGTCCGTCTCATGCTGACTCTGACGCCGGTGGTGTGCGTGCTGTCGGCCGTGGCTTTCTCCAGCGTGTTTGAGCGCTATCTGAGCGACGATCCTCCGGCTGAGGACGACAGGAGGA
Organism: Ancherythroculter nigrocauda; assembly: GCA_036281575.1. Taxonomy (NCBI): domain Eukaryota; kingdom Metazoa; phylum Chordata; class Actinopteri; order Cypriniformes; family Xenocyprididae; genus Ancherythroculter; species Ancherythroculter nigrocauda. The sequence goes on from VTFQ01000009.1 coordinate 3,639,235, forward strand.
ACTCTGGGAGTCTGTATGAGAAGGTTCACACAACAATAAACCTGCAGGGATCTAGAAACTCAGATGATTCTGAAACACTTTAGATCAGCAAAACTAATTTCACATGATGTTTGTAAATGGTTGATTTGATGGAAAACGGGAGTTTTATAAATCTTTTAAAATGAAAGTTTGTAAAGATGGCATTTACTGTTGCTTATAGATGAAATACAGTCACAACTCAAAACTCTTTCAGTCCAGGTAAACAATTATTTAAAACTAAACTGCAAAAACAGCTAGTTTATCCTGCAAACATTTACATGTTTCAGAGGTGTAGAATTTTATATAAATATACAAATTATTGATATATAAATTTATTAATAACCAATTTATGAATAAATGTATAATTTTTATTGTATAAATAATTTTTATATTTATAATATATATAAAATAAATATTAAATAATTTTATATATTTTTATATTATATATTTCAGAGGTAGAGAGTTAAATAAATATATAAATTATTATTTTAAGTTGTATACATTTATTTATAAATACTTTATAAATAAATGTATTTTTTATTATATAGAATATTGAAAATAAAATATATACTAAATATTAAATAATTGTTTGTTTATTTTTATATGATATATTTCAGGAATGAGAACATTTAAAAAATTAATACATTTTTATTTAACAGTGTATACATTTATTTATAAATAATTAATACGTTTATTAGTTTTTGTATAAAATTATATAAATCAAATATATTACATAATTGTTTATATATTTTTTATATTATATATTTCAGAGGTGGAAAAGGTTATATAAATATGTAAATTATTGTTTAAAAATGTATCAATTTATTCATAAATAATTAATAAATAAATACATGCAATATTTTTATATATAAAATTATATACAAATATAATCAAATATAATAAATAAATATTTTTGTATATTTTATATGATATATTTAAAAGGTGGAAAAGATTAAATAAATATATAAATTATTAATTATGAAAAAATACATAAATGTACATTTATTTATAAATAAATTAAGAATTAAAGTGATAAAATATAAAAATATATAATTGTTTATATAAAATAGATACATAAAGATATAAAATATAAACAAATTTTATAAGAAAAATATCAAAATATTTATAAAGATATAAAATAATGTGTGACAGATTTATAATAATGTCTTCATGAATTGTTCACAATGAGATCAAACATTTATTAAGTAAATTTTTAAGTCATGTTGACTAAGAGTCAAAATGATGGTCTGTGTTAAACTGATGTGTGTCGCCCCCTGCTGGTGATCAGACTGTGTGTGTGTGTGTGTGTGTGTGTGTGTTTCAGGCTGGTAAGGTGCGGAAGCAGGTCGTGTGTGAAGAGGGTTTGGGTTCAAACATCAAGAGTCTGGTGAGCGTCCTGCTGCTGCTGCTGCTGCTCATGTTCACGGTTCACTGCACGTGGGTCACCAGTAACGCCTACTCCAGTCCCAGTGTCGTGCTGGCCTCATACAACCATGACGGGTACCATCACACACACACACATACACGCACACACACACACACACACACACCTGCTCATCCATCCTCCCTGTGTGTTTCCATCAGCTCGCGCAACATCCTGGATGATTTCAGAGAGGCGTACTATTGGCTGCGGCTCAACACCGGCCAACACGCGCGCATCATGAGCTGGTGGGATTATGGGTATCAGATCGCAGGCATGGCCAACAGAACCACGCTAGTGGACAACAACACCTGGAACAACAGCCACATCGCCCTGGTGAGACACACGCGCCATCGGAAGAGACGCTGATCCACAGGAAGTCTGATTCCCTCTCTCTGATCGGCTCTTTCAGGTGGGGAAAGCCATGGCGTCCAATGAGAGTGTGGCGTATGACATCATGAGGCTGCTGGACGTGGACTACGTGCTGATCGTCTTCGGAGGGGTGATCGGATACGCCGGCGACGACATCAACAAGTTCCTGTGGATGGTGAGGATCGCCGAGGGAGAACATCCTCGAGACGTGCGGGTGAGATGCGCTTAACCAACAACTAAACTATTACAAATCATGTTCTGATGCGCCGATAGCCTCGTGGGCAGCGCCGACATATAGCGCCGTTGCTTCGGGTGACCCGAGTTCAAGTCCCGGCTCATGGTCCTTTCCCGATACCGTCCCCCTCTCTCTTTCACACCTCACTTCCTGTCCCCTCTGTACTATCCTATCACAATAAAGACAAAAATTAATTTAAAAAAAATCTTGTTCCTTAATTGAAATAAAACTGAAATAAAACATAAATATTAGATGAAAAAAAAGTATTTTATTTCAGTTAGTTCCCAAGGCAACGTTTAATTTTTGTTTAAGATTTTATACTGTTAGTAATTTTGCTATTGTCTTTTTTATTCATTTTGTTTGATTTTTTTTATATTTCTGTTTAGCTTTAATTTATTTTATTTCAGCTTTATTGTATTTTATTAGTTTTTAAATATATATATATATATATATATATTTTTTTTTTTTTTTTTTTTTTTAATATATAAAAATAATATATATATATATTTAGTTTTAATTTATTTTATTTCAATTAGCTGACGAGGCAACATTTCTAATTTTAAGTTTAAGTTTTTCATCTAATATTTACATCTAATATTTATATTTTATTTCAGCTTTATTGCATTTTATTAGTTTTTTTTATTTTTTAATATTTCTATTTAGTTTTAATTTATTTTATTTCAATTAGCTGCCAAGGCAACGTTTCTAATTTTAAGTTTAAGTTTTTATCTAATATTAACATCTAATATTTATATTTTATTTTATATTTATTTTATTTTATTAAGATTTATTTTAGTTTTTTAACGTTAATTTTTTTTCCAGTTTTTGTATAATTTTTTCACTTATCACAAGTTTTTTAAGTTGAAGTTAAAGTACTAAAATGACTTAACATAAATTAAAGGTACAAATATTTAAAAAAAAAACTAACACATGACAAAAACTATGAAAATTAAAACTATTAAAAATAGTTTTCATTAATTTATTAATGAAATAAATTAAAATATAAATATTACATGAAATGCTTAAACTAAAAAACTTGTATGAAAATTAGAAACATTGCCTTGGCAAATAAATAAAATAAAAATAAAGCTAAATAAAAATATTTAAAAATAATACAATAAAGATGAAAAAAGCACATAACAAATTAAAAATGAGAACTGAAAATATTACGATAAAAGCTCATTCAAAATATTAATAAATATTATAATGGTATACGACGAGGTTAACTAGAGATCAACCAGAGTGCAGCTGGTTAATTTCACATTTACATCTAAAAATCTACTTCCTTTTCCTGTTGTTCATCTCAAAGCTCTCGATTAGACATGAGATGTTTAACAGTCTTGAACAGGAAGTGAGTTTCTCTCTGAATGAGTGTGTTTGTGTCTGTGGGCAGGAGAGCGATTTCCTCTCGCCGCAGGGAGAGTTCAGGGTGGATAAAGCCGCGTCTCCAGCGCTGCTCGACTGTCTGATGTATAAGATGTCCTACTATCGCTTCGGAGAAATGCAGGTGGATTCTGCTCACGTGATCTGAACCGTGTGACCGTGTTCAATCAGGAGCTCATGTGACGTCTAACATGTTTCTCTCTGTTCAGCTGGACTTCAGAACTCCTCCAGGATTTGACCGAACGCGCAACGCTGAGATCGGAAACAAGGACGTCAGGCTGAAGCACCTGGAGGAAGCGTTCAGCTCCGAGCACTGGCTCGTCCGGATCTATAGAGTCAAAGATCCGGAGAACCGGCCGCGGCTGGAGCGCAAACCTCGAGTGACCAGCGCCGCTAACAAACACAAACGGAAGGTACGAGATCCTTCCATCTATAAACTCACACTTGTTTTCATCAGCTGATGTTGTTTCCCAGACAGCAACATAGTGTCGGCCCAGATCCGGCCAATATCTGGTACGTGTGGATTCCATGCGGGCCAGATGTGGGCCGGATCTGGGCCGACACTTTGTTGTTGTCTGGGTTTAACGCTGTCGATCTGTGCAGGCGACCAGGAGGAGACGTGGATTCATCAAAAACAAGCTTGTTCTGAAGAAAGGCAGAAGATTAAACCGGAAACAGAGGCGAACTGGACTAAACTGAACTAAACCGGATCACTGGTGTCTGGAGCTGCTGCAGTGGCTGGTTATTATATTTCATACTTGAATGTGTGTTTGATAATAAGGGAACAGATTGTTTTTATATGACAAAATGGGAATGCAACACTTTTTAGCTGGAGAATGAAGATGTTGAACCAAAGAGCTCATGTTCTCCTCATATCAGACATTTACACTGACTGTTTCTGAGAGGAAAATTACAATTACACTCAAAAATATATATTTAGGCCTGAATTTAAGATTTATGTGTTTGAATTGCATATAAAATTTCTGTCTTTTTGGATTTCACAGTTTTAAACTGATTAACTTCATGTGATGCATAATTGTCAGTCATACATTTTTACATATTTTTATATATAGTTTATGACATATTTTCAAAAGGCATTTATTCAGATTGCTTAGAATCAGCATAAATCTGTCTTTCATTTATGCATGACAAATATGCATCATATTAAATGTATTAATATTTTGTAAGTGTGTTTATATTTTAATGTTTCTTTGTTAATTTAGTTTGGAGTATGAATCAAAGATGCAGTAATTTTCAGGACTTTTGGACTGTTTCTCATGACTTTGAATGGATTTTCTCTGTGATAGATGGACAACATTAAAGTTTTTACATGTAATTCATAACTCAGATTTTATTGTGCAGTTTAATATGCAAAAATCAATGAAAATCTGCAACTGAACAGTGTCTCTGAATGCTGATATCACATTGTCACTGAGGAGGATCAATCCGCAGACTTCAACTCATGAATTGAATTGAATTGATTCTCCGTATTTTTATATTGTCTCTCTGAACTGCTGAAGATTTATTTCTCAGTAAAAGTTCCTTATTCTTCGTGCTTTTCCTCAGTTGTAGGCTGATTGTGATGGAGGTAAAATACAAATAATAAAAAATGTTTTTTTTGTTCAAAATTGTATTTTGTTTACAAAAACGTTCTAGGAAAAAAAAGACTTTTCCCATAAAAAAAATATTGCTCTGTGCTAATGGTATATTATAGTATGTCATAATCCCTATATTCCCCGTTACAAATAAGAATATTATCATGATAAAAACCCTTATGTTTTTGTGTGTACAGTATACTTGCACTGTAGTTCAGCCGATCCTCACTAGAGGACGCTATAACCTCAAACCAGCCGAGCAGATCTGGATTAAAGGTAAAAAATGTGGTGAAAGGACATGTATGTTACTATTATTTGGTTACAAATGCTTGACATTTCAATAATTTTGAATGTCAGTGAAAAAAATACAACGCTGTGAGTGCTGAGGCAGGTTTATTTCAGACAGAAATTTCCAAAATATCTCTTGTCAGCTCCGTTTTACTCAGTTACACACGATCAACAGCGTTTAGAAAGACTTGCTGTAAATTATTTTACTCTGAGAAAAGCAAGGCATGTTTCATGTTTATTTCAGCACCCATATGAACAGTTTACAGTACTCGCTGCAAAAGGAGCTTAATTTTGCTGTGTGTGAAGGTGCGGCCACATTAGCGATATTTCCGCGAAATTTCGCGGGCAAAAACAGATCTGTTGTCTCTTGTATAAAGCACAGCTCAAACAGAACACATTTTCAAACCTCATAGCTTTCTGTTGGTCACTATGGTGAATTCAAATCACCAACTTTAAAATGCACGAATTTTATGTGAGCATTTTTTTCCTGAAACGATCCAGCGAGCAACAGTAAATGTGACCGCACCTTAAAGGGACAGTTCACCCTATGATCATTCACTCATTAATTACTCACCCTCACGTCCTTCCAATGTACATATTAACGAGACAACTGAAAATATTTTAATGAAAGATTTCTGTCCCTCCATTTAAAGTCTCTGACTTTAGTTCACACCAAAATGAAAATTCTGTCATCATTTACCCTCATGTTGTTCCAAACCTGTATGAATTTCTTTCTTCGGCTAAACACAAAAGATGATATTTTGAAGAATATGGGCAACCAAACAGTTGATGGGCCCAATTGACTTCCACAGTATGGACAAAAAATACTATGGAAGTCAATAGGAACCAAAAACAGGGACTTCCCTTGCTCCTTCCTCTCCGCCAGATTGTTCGTTGTTGATTTTGTTTGTTCTTGCTAAGTTGTACATATTGTAAATATTCATTCATTTAGAAATTAAAAATTTGTCATTTGTAAAAACTTGTGGTCAGTCCCTTTTCGCTTGCAATCCCATCACTGTTTTCAAATACACGTGCAAAACATTTATGACTAATAATATTCCTAGACAAATAACATCTATATAAATAATGAGGGACCAGGATTGCCAGGTTTTCACAACAAAACCCACCCAGTTGCTTCGCAAAACTAGCCCAATTGCGTTTCAGGGGTGTCCCACAGTAAAAATCACGTTCCGGGAGGTAAAATCTATTTTGGCGGGGTTCCCTGGTAAAATTTGCATCCAAGGGGCTAAATGTCATGTTATTTGAGGTCGCTTCAACCTGTGGATATTAAAAACAACCCGCGGCAACAGTGTAAAAGTAGCCCAATTCCACGGGAAAACCACAGACTTGGCAACACTGCGAGGGACGTAATATATTTGGGGGCTCGTCCGGGATATGAACCCGAGACCTCTCTGTAAACAATATAAAAAATTGAGATCCCTTTCCCAAAAAGGGATAAAGATCCCGGACGAGCCCCCAAATATGTTACGTCCCTCCTTAATTAGGTTACTGACATTCTTTAAAATATCTTTTTTTGTGTTCGGCAGAAGAAAGAAATTCATACAGTTTTGGAATAACATGAGAGCAAGTAAATTATGACACAATTTTCATTTTTGGTTGAACTATCCCTTTAAGAACATTTTGAAGCTTTAGAGTTTTTGGTGAATAGATGGACAGAAATCTCTCATAAAAATATTTTCATTTGTGTTCTGAAGAAGAACAAAAGTCTTATGGGTTTGGAATGACATGAGGGTGATTAATTGATGACACAATGATCATTTTTGGGTGAACTAACCCATAGACTCATCAGAAAACACATGTCCTGGGTAGAGCTTTATAACACTTCTTCAGCTATAACCAGAATATAGTTTAGAATACAGTACTGTCCCTTTAAAGTCTTGCATCATGTATCATACAGCAGTGACTGCTGGGAACCTACAGTTCAAATCAATGTACTTTACATCAGTGAATACTGTTAATATAAAGTCACAGGATTGAGGGAAGTCCTCGATTAAAAGTGCATCAGAAATCCTCAGTGGAGGAGTGTAAAATCTCTCGGGTAAAATCTCGTTTAATGGCCAATTATTTCTAACAAAAGTTCAGTCAGTTAGGCTTTAGGAATTAACCGTGACTCGTGGATTGAGGATATTGATTGGCCAGATGTGGTCATCCATTTAACCATCAGCTGACTGACTACTAGCTCACATGATTAGTGAAAACACAAGGTTTTCATCCGTTTAATCTCTGTTTCATGTCAAACACCTTAACAAATAAGTCAAGATCATGTGCAGGTCATATTTCACCCCAAAATACTGTTTCATTTAGTTCTTCTTAACTAAAAATATATGAAACTGAAGCTTATTTTAGGACATCAAGATTTATTTAAAATAAATATATTTTAAATGGCAAAGTATTTGTACATTGTGATAGTATTCATTGTTTCACATTTAATTTATGCTGATTTAAATAAAATATTATATTACAATATTTTTTCTGTAATGGAGTAAAAAAATACTATATTGCAGTACTAACAATTTAAGTGGTAAATTCACAATGTAAAAAAATCTTATAAAAGATGTATATATTATTTATTATATAATTATACTTTATTATTTAATTTAATTTATAATTAATATTTTTTATCCTGATTTTGGGGTGAAATATGAGCTGGTTGTGTTTTCATGACTGTTTGAAGCTTTAATATAAACATCTCTTCCATGTTGCTTGTAAATTTCTGACTGTTAATAAGTCATCTAATGGCAGATCACATTAATACTGTGTACAAGTGTATATTCACAAAGGTTCGGTTAGATAATCGTGAAAAATAATATAATTTATACAGTGTATAAAAGTCTATTCTATGCATCCATGTTTTCATATTTACACATTGGTTTCTGTACAGTCTATAATGTGATGCATCATAATGCATGATTATCCAGTCTTATTTTTTTTATTTTTTTTGCGGTTTGTTGACTCCCTGTGTTGTTCTGATCAGCAGTCATCTCTCTCCTGTGGTTTGTAGTTTATCTCAGTGTGTTTTTCCATAGTGGGTTTCTGTAGACCCAGCCGTCACCCTGCACAGACAAACACAATTAAAAACTCCAGAAAAAGCTGTTTAAAATGATTTCATCTTAGCTGCACAAGAGTGATAAACATAAAGTTTTTTAATATATTTAGTTCATATTTGCAGTTTGTCACATTTCAAACTATGGAAGTTTTTTCCACCAAGGAATGAAAAGGTTTGCGAGTTAATAACTCACAAATCTGACTTTATTTCTTGCAATTGCGTGTTTAAATCTCGCAAATCTGACTTTTTTCTTAAAATTACGAAATTAAAAAAGGCAATTGCAACTTTTTGTCTAAGGGTACTTTTACACAACAACAATGTACTAAAAACGTAGAAGATTTTCCTTTGCGTTTTTGAAAAGTTTTGTGTACAAACGACAACGGTGTCAAAACAATTCCGTTCACATGACTAAAATCGCTGTATTCTGCTGCCAGGCCAGTAGATGGCGATGTCACTTTGTAAAGAAATGCACGCGACTATAGACTGAACGCGCAATACGCAATTGCACGACAGTTGCAATCACAGTTTTCACAAATTTGCATTTTTGTAGTTTACACAGAGATGATAATGGTATCGTTTTCAAAAATTGCACTTTGAAAACCGTTTCCAAAACGTTGCAATTTCAGGCCCCCAAAACGCTGTTGTCGTGTAAATGAATGGCCAAAACAATACAAAGTTTTAATTCATAGTTGAAAACGGTGTGGTGTAAACGCCCACTAACACTTTTGAGGAAAAGTTAAAATTGCTAATTATAAACTTGCAATTGCAAGTTATAAAGTCCGAATTGTGAGATATGAACTCAAACAATGAATTAAACACTTTATTCTGTGGCGGAAACAAGTTTCCATATCAAACCCAGTTCAGTCTGTAACATGAACACATGTTGCTGTAGTTTCTGAGCCGGTCTGGGTCATGAACGCACCTCTTTGTTGAAGTATTTGGGTTTCCAGGGCATGTTGTTGGTGGCTCTCTGTCTCTCGCCGGATCGCTGGTCTTCCTCTAACCGATGCTTGTGTTCAGTCGCCAGATCAACGTTTCCTTCCTTCAGAGCCGCGGTCACGTGCTGCCAGAGACGCCTGAGCTCAAACACACACAAACCGAGAATATCACAACTGATTGACAGTATTTTAGGAAAACCATATGTTCATAAGGTTCTGCAAGATTTTTTAAATGTTTTTTGAAAGAAGTCTCTTCTGTTCATCAAGGCTGCATTTATTTTAGTAAAAACACAGTAATATTATGAAAAATCACCTGGACTCGCTCCGGCCCTGTTTCTCCACTGGGCGAATCATCTTCTTGATGACGGGCATTTTGTTGGTGTCGATCACCTTGGTCTCTCCACTGCTGTATGTGAACTCCAGCGTCCCGTTCCACTCGCCCTGAGCTTTACAAACCACCGTCCCACTGGAGTTCTGCTTCACCTCTGCACTTACCCTGAAACACACATTCATCATCATCATCATCATCATCACTCAGAGACTTCTCAATTACATCTCATTTAACTATCAAAACAATGCATTTACATTTAAAAAAATTTCATGATTGAAATACAGTAATTACTATAGGAATCCATGCAATCAGTGTGAAAGATTTTAACTGGGGTTAAAGTTGGTCATGGTGGACATTTTTGCCGTGAAATTTTGCTGACATGACCACACAAGACCTCATGCGAAATTCGTATTTACAAGTTGGGAAGTCGTAATTAAGATGTCAGGTGCTTTCAAATCACTTCAGTCGGAGCAAGATGGCAATGTACCTTTTCTAAATAAAATTCAACAAGATTTCTGTTGTCGTTGTACAAGCAAGATGTGATAGTTGGTCGGTGTGGTATTTGTCCCGCCCCTCCTCTACTGTGATTGGAAGGCTGGGTAAAATGTGACAGTAATGAGTGCTGTGTTTTACCCATTTTTCAACTCTCGGAAAAGCCAGAAAAAATGGCAAATGCGCAGTGCTCAGCGTGAAATAAATGCTCAGCCCCTCGCCACTGCTGGCATTTTTAAATACGCGGCGCCAAAGACTATAGAATAACACAACATGCATCACTCGTATTGTTTTGAATGGGAGAAAATGCAACGCGCAATATGGCAGAATAAGTCCCGCCTTCTAAATAAGATCCAATCGCCGATTGGTAAAGTCATCGCGGCACTGCAGAGGCTGTTAAAAGCTCAGGTTCCTATAGAAACAGTCAGACACACGCCTCCGAAATGAGGCACAAGAGATGCGCATTTAGGACTGCGCATGCACATTAGCTTGATCCAGCCTGAAAATATTTTTTTTTTTGTCATGATTTGAGTGTTTAGAAACAAAATTTATGAGACAGTTGTTGTCAGATTTCATTGGTGAAAGCGTGGCAAACAGCTTTGGAGAATTTGATGTTTCCCCATTCAGAGAGATAGGAGCTGCACTTGAATGCCCGAGAGGAGTTTCAAAGATGGCCACCGAGTGAAATGACTTGTCTTAAAAGGGACTTTGGCGGCACTCCCATTGAAAACAATTGAACAAAATACTCTGGGATTTAGAAAAACATTTTGGTCGACACATGACCTTAACGTTGGCATGAAACAGAAGTTGCGCTAGTCTTTTCTTCCCTATTATGACGTATATCTGAGTGAAACTACTTCTCAAACAAGAACAAATGTAGGGCGGGGCTTGATTTTGTCTGTGGGGAATTGATTGGATGGTTGTGGTTTGCTATTGGTGGATCTCATGTGAGTGACAGGTTGCCCCGCCCTTATCATCATCAGAGAAGAGATGTTGCTGCAAGAGAGAGGGAAAGTTTACTTGTCCAACTCGTAAATCCAATCTTTCCGACACGACGTGAGTGCAGCACCGACCTGTGAACTTTGCCCGCGTAGAAGGGTTTAGTGTGGAATGTGACGCTAGCCGAGTATCCTGTCTGGGCGCAGCTGATGGTGACCTTTCCCCCCAACTCCACCCACGGCACGGTGATGATGGATCGAGCGAACGCACTCGGGAATGTAAACACGTACTCCTCACCGTGATCCCGCAGGTGTAACACACCTGATGGACAAAGGTCAAAACTGCCTAAACAAGACTGAACATATGGAGTTTGGTGTTACGACACTCCCTGTGTTTTTTCCCTGTGCGTAAGAGAGCGTCACCCACCTTCTCCCACCATGGATACGCCGACTGACATTCCCATGAACTTGCTCTTGGTCCAGATGTGCGCGTTGACGCACATGCCTCTCTCCGCACACTCACAGTAAAACCCAGACACCGGAGGATGATGGGAAACCTGCTCCCCCACAAAACGCACCCTGTAATAGTCTGACTCCGCCCCTGCTGTCTCCTGATTGGTCACGTCTCGCTGCCCCACCCTCAGTGGGTGGACACGTTCTCGCGGAACCGCCCACGAGCAGCAGAAGGTCTCGCCCAGCACCGGGTTGTAGGGCTTCTTGGCGACAGCGCCCTTACGTCCTTCATGGAAGGCGGTCATGTAATACTCGACGAAACGCACCATACGCTCCTCCGGCGTGTTTCCCGCGGAGATGGACAGGAACAGGTCTGGGTGCGCCATGAAGTTAGCGTACATCTCCAGTAATGAACGCTTCTCCAGGATGAATGTGGGAAGAACAACCTGCGCAAACCACACATTTTACTGTAATGCAAAGTGAAACTCTAATATTATCAGATGTGTTGTGTAGTTCACTCGCACCCGTGTGAGGTCCATGCCGAGTTTGAGCTGAGACAGCAGATGCAGAATGACGCTCCTCTGGTCCTCCAGCACACCCAGATCTTCTTCAGAGTTATCATCCGAATCCATCACCTCCTCATCAGGAGAAATCACCTCCATCCCGTCCTGCTGCAAACACTTATATCACACACACCACATGGACGCATTATACATAATGTTATTCCAGTCTCAGACAGGAAGGCTCTGTTTACACCTGGTATTAAGATGCATTTTGGATGACAGGTGTAAAAAGAGACTAAAATGTCCACTTTTGACCACTTCCAGAGATAGTTGAAAATGCATTCGACCGGATTGCTTTCATTGTGGAAACACTCATGTGCTCGAATCTGTTCGAACAGCCACAAAAGACTCTCTGCCTACTGACATAACGCGTAAACATTATGGGAAGCGCGCAAGCCAGACAGGATTTAAACTTTGTCGGCTGAAGACCCAAGTTTGGTTTGAAGACAAATAAATGTACCAAGCACAATGTTCTCCCACCATTCCTGATTTCTAATAACACATTCATCGTGTTCAGCGTGGTCTTGCGGCTGTCAGAGAAACGAAAAGCTGCCGCTCTCTGTATGTTCACCCTTATTTTGTCTATTAGATCAAAAGATCTGAAAAAAAAACATACATTTACCCGCATATAGACTCTCCCCTTGAAGAAATCAGGACAGAAGTGGTTGAAAGTGGACAAAAAAAAGAGACTGATTTAAACACCAGGTGTAAACGGGAATGTGTCTCTCTCATCTACTTGTGATCCGATCGACCAAAATGCATCTTAATATCAGGTGTAAACAGGGCCTAAATGGTCTTACCTCAGTGTTCTGCAGCAGGTTCTTCTTCCTGAGGGAGGGCGAGGGCTCTGTGGAGCTCAGGGTAGAAGCACCACTGTTCCTCAGACCTTCTTCTGAGGGCGACTTTGGGACGGTCCATACAGGAACATTTTCTGCAGGAATGAAGAGCACATGACCAGCGGTCAGCAGTTACACATCACGCCCAAACTCCAAACCAGATCAATTAGTGACCTTCAGCCGGCGTTCTTCAGTCCATCAGCGCCAATGTTCAGCCCTCTGTTGAAAAGCCGTGTAAACCAAGCTTAAGGTTTACAAATGCATTTAAACTAGAACTTCCTGACCAGTAGAAACCAGATAAAACCAGCTTAAGGGCCGTTTTTTTTAAGCAGGGGAAGGAATGTAATCACACCTTTCAATACAAACATGTGCTGCTTTGACCTCCACATGAAAAGCATGGCAGTTGTATTACCAATACCAATGTATTGTTTGTTTTTATAAATATAACCAGTTAATTTTATATTCTAAACTTCTGAGTGTCTGGCAGCCGTTCAGTGTGTTGTGAAAAGATGTGAAAGGGTCTTGTACTGATGCACAAACATCTCATAAATTGGTTTCATTTCATAAATTCTCATGACGTCATGATCAAAGCATCATCAGGAATCTGCTGAATTGGCACCTGCTCTCATAATATTTCTGATCAGCAGATGTCAAGTTTTCCTTACATTCTGACAGATTCAGCCAATTATAGAACTGAGATGAATAAATACGGTTCTTCTCTGTGACTTAGTGCTCATGTAGATTACTGACCTTTAAATAAATAAATCAGTATTACATTTACACATTTTTATCGAAAGCCACTTGCATTGCATTTAAGTTTTAACATAAGCTATTGTCTTAAAGATGCATCAAAAAGAAAACAAAACATTAGAATCTGAACCTGTTCATTTCTTTCAAAACAGTCTCCTTCCAGGAAATAAAAATTAAGATATTATTAAAGTTTTAGTTCACCCAAAAAGGGCAATTTTGTCATTAATTACCCTCATGTCATTACAAACCTGTAAGACTTTCATTTATCTTCGGAACACAAATGAAGATCTTTTTGATGAAATCTGAGAGATTTCTGTCCCTCCATTGACAGTCTATGAAACTACCACTTTCAAGCCCCAGAAAGGTAGTAAAGACATCATTAAAGTAATCCATGTGACTCCAGTGGATTCTCCAACGTGCGTTGGAGATTAATATTTTGTAAATAAAGAGGTTAATTCTAATTTTTTGCACAAAGCAATCACATGGATTACTTTAATGATGTCTTTACTACCTTTCTGGGGCTTGAAAGTGGTAGTTTCATAGACTGTCAATGGAGGGACAGAAATCTCTCAGATTTCATAAAAAATATCTTAATTTGTGTTCTGAAGATGAACGAAAGTCCTACGGGTCTGGAACAATTCGGGTCTGGGTAATTTTAAAAGAATTTTTATTTTTAGGTAAGCTAACCCTTTAACAAGGAAGTAAAAATTAAGATAGTAGCTGTGTTTGATTTGAAGCGGCGCTGCCAAGACCGATCGGGGCTTGCGATGATCTCAAGTCAACATAAATTTTAAAATATTTAAATAGAAAACATTTATTTTATTTATATTTCATATATTATATATAAATAAATAAAAGCAGGAAATAACTAGATTAACACTATATCTGACAGCATTGAGCATCACTTCAGATTAATTCTTTAATTTCTCAAACAGCTGGAAAAAAATAAATATCACACAGACCATGCAGAGAAACATCCGTGCACAAAAGAGAACAGAATATGTGCGATGTTCTGACTGATCATTGTGATGAAGAACAAACGGATCATGCAAACAAAACACAATATTTATTTACCTGATTGGCGTTTCCCTTGTTTGGATCTGCAGGTTCCGCCCCATTCACAGCCCCACCCCTGTTCAAGACACACCCACTCACAGCCCCCTCTGTCAGAGCCCCGCCCCTGTCCAAGACTTGCCCACTCTTTGTCATAACCCCTCCCCATTCACAGCCCCGCCCCCTCAATACACACAACTAACCCTCAATAGACCCGTCAGAGATCAAAGGTGTCGTCTAAACTCAGGATTTTAATTAATTTAATTCATTTCTGTAACATCAGAAACATTCTGGGTGATCTGTTTGGGATTCAGTCCATTCAGTATATACCAATAGGGTCTCATTTTCACCTCAATTTGAAGCATTCAGGGCGAGAGAAGAACAAGCACACTCTCAGAGGAACAAAAATATATTTTACAAAAGAAAAACAGCATTAAAAAGCGCTGAAATTAATGTTCTGTCCAAACACAAGAAACAGAACCTGAGATCTGAAGACCAACATTCAGAAACAAACATACAATATTCAGACCAGGAACAGAGTCATTGGGCTCTCAAGTGTTTCTCCTCAAATGTGTCCATTCATATCAAGGAGTTCTCGTTTGGCCGAGTCAATCAACATTAAAAAAAATGATCAAACATAAAACAAAATCAAATATAAAATCATGGCGATTGATCTTGACGCCCAGAGCGAAGCACCTGAGTCCATGTCAGGGTTGATCTGAAAGTTTTACTGGATCCACTGTGTCGATTGGAGTTTTCAGGCACCTGTGTGTTTCTTTGGCATGTGGTTCATCCAGCATTGAAAAGCAACAGGAATCAGATTCCAAACACTCACACGAATCATGCATCGAGAGACGGTTTCATCCGTGTTACACACTCAAGCACAAATACAAATGATACAATCAGGCACAGAACTGAATGAACAAATGAAGAACCAAAATACAGATGACCTCACACAGACACTGAACATGCAAACAGCCCTTCAACAGCATTTATTGCAAACGTTTAGCTGCATGGGCCCCGTTATATACGGACAGGGGCCGCAGTCGACCTCGCCCTGATCTTTGGCCGACTCAGTCTGTGGGGCGTCCGTGTCGGACTCACCGCGGTTGTGAACCGGCTTAGCGCTGCTGCTGCCGCTGTGTCCGGCGCTGTGCTGTAATATAGTCAGGCATTCTCCCAGGCAGCTCAGCGTGGCGGCAGACGTGGCTTTCAGCAGCAGCAGGTCCTGATCCAGACAGGACAGGGATCCTCTCGCCGGCAGGGACTCGATGGACTGGACCAGACTCTTCTGCTGACCCTCAGCCTGGTTCATAGCCTGAAGAAAAGAGGAAGGTTCTTACTGCAGTTGACCAGCAGGTGGAGCAGTTCAGTTGCACTACTAACTAGAACATAACCCTAGGGGTTACACTGGTCAAAACATCAGAGCAACCCATCACAAAACTGTGGATGCTTGTTTCCGCCACTGAATGAAACATAAAAAAGGTAACTGCAACTTTTTATCTCACAACTGCAAGTTTACATATTGCAATTCTGACTCTTTCTTTCTCTGAATTGTGTGATATAAATTTGCAATTGTGAGAAATGCACGAAAAAAAGTCAGAATTGCGCAAAAAAAGTCAGAATTGCGAGAAAAAGGTCAGAATTGCGAGATATAAAGTCCGAATTGTGAGAGAAAAAAGTCAGAATTGCGCAAAAAAAGTCAGAATTGAGAGGAAAAAAAGGTCAGAATTGCGAGAAAAAGGTCAGAATTGCGAGAAAAAGGTCAGAATTGCGCAAAAAATGTCAGAATTGTGAGAGAAAAAAGTCAGAATTGCGAGAAAAAGGTCCGAATTGAGAAAAAAAGGTCAGAATTGCGAGATATAAAGTCAGAATTGCGCAAAAAATGTCAGAATTGTGAGAAATAGAATTGTGAGGAAAAAAAATCAGAATTGTGAGAAAAAAGAATTGCGAGAAAAAAGTCAATTGCGAGAAAAGTCATAATTGTGAGAAATAGAATTGTGAGAAAAAAGTCAGAATTGTGAGAAAAAAGAATTGCGAGAAAAAGTCAGAATTGTGAGAGGAAAAAGTTAGAATTGCGCAAAAAAGGTCAGAATTGCGCAAAAAAGGTCAGAATTGTGAGAAAAAAAGTCAGAATTGTGAGAGAAAAAGGTCAGAATTGTGAGAAAAAGGTCAGAATTGTGAGAAAAAGGTTAGAATTGTGAGAAAAAGGTTAGAATTGCGAGAGAAAAAAGTCAGAATTGCGAGAGAAAAAAGTCAGAATTGTGCAAAAAATGTCAGAATTGTGAGAGAAAAAAGTCAGAATTGCGCAAAAAAGGTCAGAATTGAGAAAAAAAGGTCAGAATTGCGAGAAAAAGGTCAGAATTGTGAGAGAAAAAAGTCAGAATTGCGAGAAAAAGGTCAGAATTGTGAGAGAAAAAAGTCAGAATTGCAAGAAAAAGGTCAGAATTGCGAGAAAAAGGTCAGAATTGCGAGAAGAAAGTCAGAATTGTGAGAAAGAATTGTGAGGAAAAAAAATCAGAATTGCAAGAAAAAGGTCAGAATTGTGAGAAAAAAGAATTGCGAGAAAAAAGTCATAATTGCGAGAAAAAAGTCAGAATTGTGAGAAATAGTCAGAATTGTGAGAAAAAAGTCAGAATTGCGAGAAAAAGGTCAGAATTGCGAGAGAAAAAAGTCAGAATTGCGCAAAAAAGGTCAGAATTGAGAAAAAAAAAGGTCAGAATTGCGAGAAAAAGGTCAGAATTGTGAGAAAAAAGTCAGAATTGTGAGAAAAAGAATTGCGAGAAAAAAGTCAGAATTGCGAGAAAAAAGTCAGAATTGTGAGAGAAAAAAGTCAGAATTGCAAGAAAAAGGTCAGAATTGCGAGAAAAAGGTCAGAATTGCGAGAAGTCAGAATTGTGAGAAATAGAATTGTGAGGAAAAAAATCAGAATTGCAAGAAAAAGGTCAGAATTGTGAGAAAAAAGAATTGCGAGAAAAATTCGTAATTGCGAGAAAAAAGTCATAATTGTGAGAAATAGTCAGAATTGTGAGAAAAAAGTCAGAATTGTGAGAAAAAAGAATTGCGAGAAAAAAGTCAGAATTTATGAGAAATTGTCAGAATTGTGAGAAAAAGGTCAGAATTGAGAAAAAAAAGGTCAGAATTGAGAAAAAAAAGGTCAGAATTGTGAGAAAAAAGTCAGAATTGCGAGGAATAAAGTCAGAATTGAGAAAAAAGGCTCAGTTATTTTTTAAATTGTTTTATTCTGTAGAAGAAACAAGCTTCCATTGAAGACTGTCATGTTCACTGTTACCACAATAATTTACTAATCATCTAAGATGAATTTTGAATAATGTCACTTGTCTTTCGTCTGTTTTACAACTGAATTGAATTTGTTTCATAAATGATGAGCTTTGCAACATTGACACCTATTTCTATTCACATTCACATAAATACACACTACATTTTTTAAGTTGTTTTTGGGGGTGGGGGTTGCAAGAAATTAATATTTTTATTCAGCAAAGATGCATAAAATTGATAAAAAATGTTTCTTGAGCAGCAAATCATCATATTAGAATGATTTCTGAAGGATCATGTGACACTGAAGACTGGAGTAATGATGCTGAAAATTCAGCTTTGATCACAGGAATAAATTACATTTTACAATATATTCACATAGAAAACAGTTATTTTAAACTGTAATAATATTTCACTGTTTGTACTGTAGCTTTGATCATGTACAGTAGTTAACATGAAATTTCTTACTGTATTCTTGGCACATTATTATAAAGAATAAAAGTGGTAAGTATCTTCATTATCTTTCATTGAACTTCCTCTAACTCTGACTGACTTTCCTTTATTGCTGATGAAATCGAGGGCCTGAAAGTTTGAACTGAAGTCGAGGCGGATGATCACGTGAGATCTGACAGACGAGGTAATAATGTTTCAGCTGACGCAGGACTTTAATTCACTAAATGATTTTCTGGCACAGAAATGAAACCCATAGAATTCAAAACTCACTTTATATGAGGAGAAACATCTCTGTGATACATTTCTGTTTAATGAAGAAGATGTGAAAATCCAGTGAACAGGAGGCGTGTTTTAGTTAGGTTACATATTTACCTTTGTGCATGTGGAAGATGCTTTTATCCAGAGTGATTTACATTAATAAAATCTCTATCATAAATTCAGTGTAAGTCACTTCGGATAAAAGCATCTGCCACATGCATAAATGCATAAATGTAGAAAACTCTATAAGTGCTTCAAGTATAGCGTTTAATAATGCATTTAATATTCAGTATGAATTACCCATAAACATGTATCATACAGGGTATCTGTGAAACATTAGATGATATTAAAATGCACATACATTTGATTTTATAGATGATATGAAATTAAACTCTTAATTAAACTCTTAATTTCTTAGAATGCCATTTGATGTCAATATTTTTTATTTATTATAAAGATTTTGAAAACAACATGGGGTGATTTTGTAGTGCTATATGTAAATAATATTATAAAAACTAGTTAAAATATTTGTGCTTTGGACTAATTAAATTCTTATGCTGCACTGAATTTCTTTGAATGTCAGTGAGTGTGTGTGTGTGTGTGTGTGTGTGTGTGTGTGTGTGTCTGACCTCTTTGACCTCCAGGAGGCGCTGTGGATACTGGTTTTTGGCACGGCGGGCGGCTGCAGGCGACTTATGGTGCGTGATGGTGACGATGTTGCTTGGAGGTCCGGGGTGAGGAAGGTGCCTCTGAGACGCAGGAGAGGAAGACGGAGGGAGGTGAGGAAGCAGAGAGAAGCTCCGCGTGCGGCCCGACGAACCCTGAGACAGACAGAGAGACATGGTGAAAGATTCACACACACACACACGACAAGCAGTCGATACAGAATCAGCCTTAGAGATACTGTCATAGCTTTTATTAATAGCTTGAATTAGTTTTTAGTTTTAGTATTTTCTGTTTTCACTTTAATTTTAGTTAAAGTTTTAGTAATTTTGTCATTTTTATTAGTTTTTAAGTTTTTATATATTTTCATTTCAGCTTTTGTTTTACTTTAAGTAATAAAATTAATAGTTATATAATACATTTTATATTCTATATTTTTATATTCTATATACATTTTCATTTTAGTAACTTTGTTGCTTTTGTCTCTTTTTTTTTTACAATTTCTATAAATTTTTATTTCAGTTTTAGTTGATTTTAGTAACTAAATGAAAATGAGAATTTAATGACAATTAAATCAGGGTTATAACTAAAACCATGAAAATATTTTTGATACTATAATAAAATAAATGTTAACTGATATAAAATAAAATATTCAAACTTTTTTTTTCATTTTATTCAATGTCAAGGAAACATTTCTTGATTTAGTTTAAGTTGATGTACCAAAATTACCCTAAACTGAAATAAAAAATAATTAAACTATATGGACATTTTTTTAAGAAATAAAAATGACAAAAACAAAATTAATAAAAACTATAATAACATCTCAATGATACTAAAATAACAGTGGATGAAATTAATTAATTTTTAATGCATGTATTCAGTAAGACTTTATAACTTTGTTCTCGGCTTTCTAAAGATTGATCTGAACATTGAGCGGATTGAATCTCACAGGATTTTATCACACATCCACAAAAATCTCCTGTTAATCAGTAAATGATGGAGGAAAACCTCTTTTTATTGGTAACGTATAAATCAAACCTAGACATGATGTTAAACAAAAGTCATTCAGCGTGTTTGTGTGCTGAAGATTAATGATCAATGAAGATCAATGAGTGAAAAACACACAAGTCATTCATAGAGTGTTTCTTTACAGTAAGAATCAATCCATAAATTGAGGAAAGATGTTTGTACAGTTTAAAAATCTGTCTGTGAGTGTGTGTGTGTGAGTGTGTGTGATTGTGTGCGATGTACCTGTGCATCCAGTGTGTTCTGCGTTTGGTTGACACACAGATTCTCATCACAGTCTTTCAGTTTCCTCATCTGTGAAGGACAGCAGATCAGATTACAGCATCCACACAAACACACAACGGGCCCAAACTATAACAGGAGTGTCCACAGACCAACATGAGCTCTGGAGTCAGTGAGGTTCAGAACTATATCAGTGAGTTCATCTCATCAGACTCTCCTAACCTTAAACTCCCTCAGAGCCACACATGCAACTCAAACTCTCCCAAAAGCAAAAAAAAAACAGGCTGTCCCATAATAATTTCCCACCGCTCTCCTCAAACAAGTGTGTGAGCGTGAGTGGTTGAGTGTGTGTGTGTGTGTGTGTGTGTGTATGTGAGTGAGTGTGAGTGTTCACACACCTTGGCGCTGCTGTCGGAGTGGCGTCTGGTACCGGCCTGTATCTGCGTCATCCACAGCTGCTGTTCTGTGGCGTCCACCGCTGACACAGTGGAATTATGGGAGGAAACAAGAGATAGAGAGAGAGAGAGTAAATATGCAAAATATTAATGCATTATAGATACCATGGCAACAACTCAAAACATGCATTCTATTATGTCATGTTAGATTATGACTGAAGTAAAGACACTAGAGTTATTATAGTTAAAGATAAAGTATGTAAGATTTTGTATACAGGTGGAGAGTTTGGGGTGTGGCTACTGTAGCAGACAGAGAGTTTGGGGTGTGGCTACTGTAGCAGGTGGAGAGTTTGGGGTGTGGCTACTGTAGCAGGTGGAGAGTTTGGGGTGTGGCTACTGTAGCAGACAGAGAGTTTGGGGTGTGGCTACTGTAGCAGACAGAGAGTTTGGGGTGTGGCTACTGTAGCAGACAGAGAGTTTGGGGTGTGGCTACTGTAGGGGGCTGAGAGTTTGGGCGTGGCTACTGTAGCAGGTGGAGAGTTTGGGGTGTGGCTACTGTAGCAGACAGAGAGTTTGGGGTGTGGCTACTGTAGCAGGTGGAGAGTTTGGGGTGTGGCTACTGTAGCAGGTGGAGAGTTTGGGGTGTGGCTACTGTAGCAGACAGAGAGTTTGGGGTGTGGCTACTGTAGCAGACAGAGAGTTTGGGGTGTGGCTACTGTAGCAGACAGAGAGTTTGGGGTGTGGCTACTGTAGCAGACAGAGAGTTTGGGCGTGGCTACTGTAGCAGGTGGAGAGTTTGGGGTGTGGCTACTGTAGCAGACAGAGAGTTTGGGGTGTGGCTACTGTAGCAGACAGAGAGTTTGGGGTGTGGCTACTGTAGCAGACAGAGAGTTTGGGGTGTGGCTACTGTAGGGGGCTGAGAGTTTGGGGCGTGGCTACTGTAGCGGGTGGAGAGTTTGGGGCGTGGCTACTTTAACAGGCTGAGAGTTTGGGGTGTGGCTACTATAGTGGGTGGAGAGTTTGGGGCATGGCTACTGTAGTGTGCTGAGAGTTTGGGGCGTGGCTACTGTAGTGTGCTGAGAGTTTGGGGCGTGGCTACTGTAGTGTGCTGAGAGTTTGGGGCGTGGCTACTGTATCAGATGGAGAGTTTGGGGCATGGCTACTATAGCAGACAGAGAGTTTGGGGCGTGGCTATTGTAGTGGGCTGAGAGTTTGGGGCGTGGCTACTGTAGCAGACGGAGAGTTTGGGGTGTGGCTACTGTATCAGACAGAGAGTTTGGGGAGTGGCTACTTTAGCAGGTGGAAAGTTTGGGGTGTGGCTACTGTAGCAGGCTGAGTGTTTGGGGCGTGGCTACTGTAGCAGATGGAGAGTTTGGGGTGTGGCTACTGTAGCAGATGGAGGGTTTGGGGCGTGGCTACTGTAGCAGACGGAGAGTTTGGGGCATGGCTACTGTAGCAGGTGGAAAGTTTGGGGCGTGGCTACTGTAGTAGGCTGAGTGTTTGGGCGTGGCTACTGTAGCAGATGGAGAGTTTGGGGCGTGGCTACTGTAGCAGATGGAGAGTTTGGGGCGTGGCTACTGTAGCAGGTGGAAAGTTTGGGGTGTGGCTACTGTAGCAGATGGAGAGTTTGGGGTGTGGCTACTGTAGCAGGTGGAAAGTTTGGGGTGTGGCTACTGTAGCAGGCTGAGTGTTTGGGGCGTGGCTACTGTAGCAGATGGAGAGTTTGGGGCGTGGCTACTGTAGCAGATGGAGAGTTTGGGGTGTGGCTACTGTATCAGACAGAGAGTTTGGGGTGTGGCTACTGTAGCAGGCTAAGTGTTTGGGGCGTGGCTACTGTAGCAGATGGAGAGTTTGGGGCGTGGCTACTGTAGCAGATGGAGAGTTTGGGGCGTGGCTACTGTAGCAGATGGAGAGTTTGGGGCGTGGCTACTGTAGCAGATGGAGAGTTTGGGGTGTGGCTACTGTATCAGACAGAGAGTTTGGGGTGTGGCTACTGTAGCAGATGGAGAGTTTGGGGCGTGGCTACTGTAGCGGATGGAGAGTTTGGGGTGTGGCTACTGTATCAGACAGAGAGTTTGGGGTGTGGCTACTGTAGCAGATGGAGAGTTTGGGGTGTGGCTACTGTATCAGACAGAGAGTTTGGGGTGTGGCTACTGTAGCAGGTGGAAAGTTTGGGTCGTGGCTACTGTAGCAGGTGGAGGGTTTGGGGCGTGGCTACTGTAGCAGGTGGAGGGTTTGGGGCGTGGCTACTGTAGCGGACTGAGAGTTTGGGGCATGGCTACTGTAACAGGTGGAGAGTTTGAGGCGTGGCTACTGTAGCAAGTGAAGCAAGAAGGTGTTTAGCTGCTGTGGGACCATAAACCATAACTGATGCATTACCTGGGAAAAGACATTCAGGAGTATACGATGAAATTCACTGCATTTAGACTAGATTAAACAGGTCATGAACACATCAAAGCAATGCAGTGCACTACAATAGTAACTTCAGTACCATAAAGCGTCATCATGCACCCATTCAGAAAGACAAATGTACCAGTTTATAATGTTTACTTTCATGTGTCCCGTGGCCTCATGGGATGGTAAAGTGTCCACCGAATGCACACTTCAGAATCTCGCCAGGAGTAGTAGGTCATCCGGGCACTTTTCACCTACTGTTTTTCGATTACTATATAGTAGGGAAGTATTTAATTTTGGACGCAAAACAGAATTCTTTGCATTGAACAGGAAGTCACTCTTCCAAAGAGGAAGTAAAGACTATTTCTATTAACAAAACAAGCATCAGTGAAGTATTCGAGCTGTAACTATTGAACTTCACTGAGCTTCAGTTTGAGCTTCAGCACTGAGACTGAGTGAACCACAAACAGACCATTAATGAGAAACAGAGCAGCAATGAGAGCTGGAATATATCTGGATCACCAGTTGCCCGAATGTAAACACACACACACAGGAAAATTTTGTAACAGAATCAAAATCAAAACAAATCATCAGACGCCTAAAGTGTCAGCTTACTACACCTTCTGATCTCGCAAGCCTTCTAAATAAATAAAAATAAAATCAGTAAATAAAATGTACATTTTTTTATAGTGTAGCTTAGCCAAATCCTTACAAGTGAGAACCACTTTAGACCAGCTAAAAACCAGCTCCCAGAACTTACAGTAATTACCCAAAGCCCCTTGCGATGGCAGTAGTGAGCAGATCTTCTGAAAGTCAATGTGGCAGATGTTTCTTAGTTATTGATGCTCATAGAAATTGATTTTCTCTCTCATGCTGCATCACCTTCATCAGAATCAGATTAATGCTCAATCTTATGAGCTGTGGAGAATGCTTCATCACGAATAACCTTCACTCCGAGCAGCTCGGCATTTGCAATTTAAACAAGCTCTTGATATAATTATGACAGAATGATGCTTCTATAACGAGCAGGAGATGAAATGACTGCAATTAACATGAGGTGAACGAGTCACAGAGTCATTAAGACTCAACACTAGACCTGAAGACACAGACGTGGACTGAACATATATATATATATATATATATATATATATATATATATATATATATATATATATATATATATATATATATATTTGTCATGTGAATAGACTGGACAGACTGAGAAACCTCCAGCAGTACAGAGAGAAACCCCTGAATAAATGCTCTGGACAATGACAGTCACATGATCCTCAGTGATGTCATTGGCACAAACTCCCGCATGGAACATGAATTTCTTAAACAGAGGCTGCTGGTTGCCACAGTAACGGCGAGACAGTAACCTTCAGCCACTGTCACCCAAATACACTGACCTGAGAGTCACATGCACATCTTGAAGCTCAAGAAGCGAGTGTAAAAATACCTCTGAGTTTGTAGAGCTCCCCATTGGCCGAGCTGACGATGAACATGTGAGGCGCCTCGTCGCTCGACGTCACGGACGCACCAATCAGAGGCAGAGAACCACGCGGCTTCTGGCTCCGCCCCTGCTCGTTCACGAAATACTGCAGCTGACCCACATCAGGGTCCAACACGAAATACCTGCAGACACACACGAACACGTAATGAGACGCATCACAATAGAACTGGATCAGGACTTTTCCAAAACATCGAAGTGAGTCCAATAGAGCTGGAATTAATTACTATTTTCCACTTATTTTTCTGTTGCACTGGACCATCTGTCTGAAATAATATGACTACTTATCAAAAACATAAGGACTTTGGACATGAAATACAGAACATGAAAAGCTGTTGTGACATGCTGCATTTAATTACTGCATATTATTACAATTAACAGAAGCAGCAAAATTAAAAGCAAGGTTTGCATCTATGAACACTGCATGAATAATAATAATATATATATATATATATATATAGCTATGGAAAAAATTAAGAGACCACTTAACATTGATTTCTGAACTTGGAGTGGTCTCTTAATTTTTTCCATAGCTGTATATTATATATATATATATATATATATATATAAATTTTTCACTCTTTGTTATATTGCAGCCATTTGCTAAAATCATTTAAGTTCATTTTTTTCCTCATTAATGTACACCCAGCACCCCATATTGACAGAAAAACACAGAATTGTTGACATTTTTGCAGATTTATTAAAAAAGAAAAACTGAAACATCACATGGTCCTAAGTATTCAGACCCTTTGCTGTGACACTCATATATTTAACTCAGGTGCTGTCCATTTCTTCTGATCATCCTTGAGATGGTTCTACACCTTCATTTGAGTCCAGCTGTGTTTGATTATACTGATTGGACTTGATTAGGAAAACCACACACCTGTCTATATAAGACCTTACAGCTCACAGTGCATGTCAGAGCAAATGAGAATCATGAGGTCAAAGGAACTGCCTGAAGAGCTCAGAGACAGAATTGTGGCAAGGCACAGATCTGGCCAAGGTTACAAAAAAATTTCTGCTGCACTTAAGGTTCCTAAGAGCACAGTGGCCTCCATAATCCTTAAATGGAAGACGTTTGGGACGACCAGAACCCTTCCTAGAGCTGGCCGTCCGGCCAAACTGAGCTATCGGGGGAGAAGAGCCTTGGCTTTATGGCAGAGTGGCCCGACGGAAGCCTCTCCTCAGTGCAAGACACATGAAAGCCCGCATGGAGTTTGCTAAGATGGTGAGAAATAAGATTCTCTGGTCTGATGAGACCAAGATAGAACTTTTTGGCCTTAATTCTAAGCGGTATGTGTGGAGAAAACCAGGCACTGCTCATCACCTGTCCAATACAGTCCCAACAGTGAAGCATGGTGGTGGCAGCATCATGCTGTGGGGGTGTTTTTCAGCGGCAGGCACAGGACGACTGGTTGCAATCGAGGGAAAGATGAATGCGGCCAAGTACAGGAATATCCTGGACGAAAACCTTCTCCAGAGTGCTCAGGACCTCAGACTGGGCCGAAGGTTTACCTTCCAACAAGACAATGACCCTAAGCACACAGCTAAAATAACGAAGGAGTGGCTTCACAACAACTCTGTGACTGTTCTTGAATGGCCCAACCAGAGCCCTGACTTAAACCCAATTGAGCATCTCTGGAGAGACCTAAAAATGGCTGTCCACCAACGTTTACCATCCAACCTGACAGAACTGGAGAGGATCTGCAAGGAGGAATGGCAGAGGATCCCCAAATCCAGGTGTGAAAAACTTGTTGCATCTTTCCCAAAAAGACTCATCATGGCTGTATTAGATCAAAAGGGTGCTTCTACTAAATACTGAGCAAAGGGTCTGAATACTTAGGACCATGTGATATTTCAGTTTTTCTTTTTTAATAAATCTGCAAAAATGTCAACAATTCTGTGTTTTTCTGTCAATATGATGTGCTGTGTGAGGAAAAAAATGATCTTAAATGATTCTAGCAAATGGCTGCAATATAACAAAGAGTGAAAAATTTAAGGGGGTCTGAATACTTTCCGTTCCCACTGTGTGTGTATATATATTTTATTCTGTATAATATATATATATATATATATATACACACACACACACACACACACACACATTATGTACATTGTACAAATTGACTTGAAGATCTGCATGTGACTGCTGAGCTCAGATGATTGACTCTCTTCAATCCCACAATCCCTCTGGCCAGAGGCCAGCGCACCAATCAGCCGCTCTGACAATTAGAGGGTGTAAATGAGACTGAAAGTCAAGCTCAGCTCTCTGTGTGATTAAACCCTTCGAGAAACTGCACATGAGAGAGAAACACAGAACCGCAGCTGAAGAACTGGTTTACAGAGACAGACACGATCCAAACCTGAGAATATTTCATTCACCAATCCACTTCTTATCTTATAGAAACAACACTTTCATATTTTTATTTGCATTAGCCACGCTTTCTGGTGATTTATCAAAAGTAAGTGTTTTTTACTATTATGAATGTGAACATGGGATACTATATTAAGTTGAATAAACAATTATAAACCATATCAACGATCTGTACTGTAGAAATAATCTATTCCTCAAATGCTGGTAAAATTAAAATAAAATCAAACTGCAATATAGGATCTTCTAAACCAGATCAATGAAACAGAAGCACTGACCATGAACAAGATTCACTCACTACACCACAAACACACGCACACCGAAACACACACAAGCATGCACACAACACACACTCACATGCACACACATTAGGAATGCACAATATATTGGCCACAATATCGGTATCGGTATCGATGTTCATTTTTAATGTTATCGTTATCGGCCTGATAAAAATTTGGCCGATATATTAAAGCCGATAAATAATGGATTATTTCCTTCAGCTGAGACACTTCAGAAGTGCACTGTTCACCATGATGGTTTTGAATTGCTTGAAATATGATTAAAATCACTTCAAAAAGGGACACACAGTTAAGTGTAACATGTGCATCGCAAATCTGTCATATCGGCTACATAAAATTATAATGAGAACATTAAAATTGTGTGTTTGGGACATGGCTTTTAATGGGGAGACTTTTTTTGTAATCAGGCTCTCAAAAATTATATAAAAAATTGGATTTAGATTTAACAGCCACGGCGATACATATCGATATTGAACGCGATATTGCGTGTCTTATCAGTGATCTACGGCTCGGTCTATTGAATGCCGCTTCATTTGAAAGCAGGTGATGGCGATTTAGCGGTAATCAGGGAACCGGCTTTACTGAAGAAATGCGCGTGACAAAAGCATTCGATACATCGCCCAGCCCTACTGTGAATAATTCACTTTTATGGCTGAAGGTTTCAAGTCCAGCACGACAACAATAGAACCACTGACAAGCGTCTGCGTACATCCTTCACGGAATGTTTTATTCTGAACATTTTTTAAATGTTACAACTTGTTTCGGAATGTTCAGAGAACATTAAAAAGTAACGTTCAAAATGGAATGTTCCCTTATCGTTTGAAAAACATTTAAAAATCTGGACGTTTACAGAAATAACGTTCCCATAACTTGACGGCAACATTAGACAAATGTTCTCAGCACATATTTTTGTTATACAGATGCACAACACTCCAGTTATGAGCTTTGATACACCGAGAGTGTTTTCTGAGCTGTGCGACCTGTCCTGAGTCAGACGGGTTCAAGCGCTCTCGTTTACTGCGCTCTCGCTCTCTGAATCCGCCGTCACCCTGGAAACCAGCTGCAGGAGCGCATTAAAAAACGCTCATGGAAACCGCAGAGATGGTGCAGTGATGCTGTGAGGAGGAGGTCAGAGGTCAGGAAGCCAACTCAACTTCACCATCTGACACACTGTATCACTGACATCACGGCTCGGTGGAATTTTTGCATAACCTTCATTTCCAGGACTGACCGATCTCTCTCATCTAAACATGCAGTGAAGCAGCAGTGTTTCCTGTGCCATGTGTTGGCAGGCGGTTTAACACGCTCAAGATGCTGCTGTGACAATCACATTACACTGACAAACACACAGTGTGTGAAACAGAGCGTGAAGAGACACAACAGAATTATTATTAACTATATTTTTGCTAAAAGGTTCAAGAAAAATGAATAAAACCTGCTATGCGCTAACATTAAAAAATTTGGCATTGACAGGATGTTTTTTTTTTAAGTCTCTTCTGCTCACCAAAGCTGCATCTATTTGATAAAAAATACAATAAAAATTGTGAAATATTATTCCAATGTAAAACAGCTGTTTTCTATGTGAATATATAGTAAAGTGTAATTTATATCCAGTGATCAAAGCTGAATTTTCAGCATCATTACTCCAGTCTTCAGTGTCACATGATCCTTTAGAAATCATTCTGATATGATGATTTGCTGCTCAAGAAACATTTATGATTATTATCAATGTTGAAAACAGTTTCATATATATTTTTTAGGATTCTAAAAGAACAGTATTTATTTTAAATAGAATCTTTTGTAACATTATATATGTCTTTACTGTCACTTTTGATCAATTTAATGCATCCTTGATTAATAAAAGTATTAATTACTTGAAAAAAAAAATCTTACTGACCCCAAACTTTTGAACAGTTTTGCTCTCAGTGTTTCCTATTCAGTGCTGGTGAAATAATGCATGTGTTACGTTTACACCGGTGGAATCCATCAGAGCTGAAACTGGATTAACATTTCCTGACTTATTTACTGCCTGGACGTTTATTAGTTAAACAGACACGTTCACTGAAGAGCTGTTGAGATATACTGCAGTTTTAATGTAAAAATAGAACGTTGAAAAGCGTTCTGTTGTTTAGAACACGGAGCTGATCTTTTGTTGTGACACAAACACATCAGGATCCGTCACCCACAGATACACCTGAGAGTCTCACCGAAAAATAATAACAAAGAAATAAAACTACAGATGCATTTTTCTCTTCTCTAAAACAAACTCGGGCACCTTTACTTTACATTTACATTTTCATAAAAAAGCTCTGAGATCTGTGCTGTGAGAAACATGTCATCTGTAAAGAGGACTTCATTCAGCTCTAGTAATCTGAGAAAGCTCATAATCCCAGAACAGAGTTACATTTCTATTCTTCAGGCTGTCTTTTTAGTCTACTAAAAATGAGAAATACACACAATAAAATTACTTAAACTTTAACTAGAATTAAAATGTAAATGAAGAACTCAATGATACTAAAACAGCTCTGGCAGTAAGAAGTGTTAAAATCAGCTCTAGATGTGAAAACCACAACAGATCAACTGTTCAACAGCCAGAGAGATCAAGGACAAACACACGCCATGAATAACTCATATCAGACATATTCATACTATATTACAGGACAAAATCTGCTTGAACCTGCTGAACACAGAGAAACCAGTGTGTGTGTGTGACTATCCGAAAATGTCAGCCATATTTTCTCATCCCCTCCTCTCAGAATTTTAATATCTAATTATATTTTAATAATTTGAATATATGATTTTAATATCTCAATTAGTTCTCCTAGCAACATTTAGATCAAATGAAGAGCAGATTCAGCATAATGTCACAGCATTTGACAAATTTTGGAATAATAAATCAAAAATAATGTAGTTAAATTAATCAAATTAAATGGCGCTATGAAGTAGCATCTGTAATTATTAACAACTGCTGTTTAAACGTGCAATCTGCTTTTTTAGCATGTCTATATAAAGAGGAAACCACATAAACATCATCTTCAGAGCTGCTCTGAAAGCATTTAACAAGCATTTCAACATTTCATTTCTAAAAATGAAAAAAATAAAAACTCTGGCATGTCAAATAATCACAGAAACTTGATTTTTTTTTTATGACAAATACGCCAAAATAAAAGTCTGAGTTCAAGTTAACTTGAAGAAATTATGATCGAAATATATCACTATAATACAGTAAAATGTGCTTTTCAAAGCAATACTACTACTACTAATGATAATAACATTGATTTTAGATTATTATTATTATTATTATTAAGGAATATCATAATCAAGAGACATCCATGTTGAAAAAATAAAAATGCAATGTTTTATTGTGAATTAATTGTTATATTTTCATTTGATTTTAAAAGATTGATTAAATTGTTAATGGAATAAATTAAATTCATGAAACTTAAGAAAATTTAAAGTTTATGTTCATAATCTCAGCTCATAATCATAAGAGTATCATAACAGAACAGACTTCTCTTGAGTCAGCAGTGAATCAGATGTGCAGGTGTGTGTGAATCTGCTCTGAATATCAAAGCTCATCTCTTCACTGACTGCAGACACACACACACACACACAGGTCACAACACCCGAAAACTGATGCGTTTACACAACCTCAATCTCCACCATCAGACCATGAGAAGAGCTTGAAATAGTCTGTGTGTGTGAAGAAACTGTTTCCACTTCTGCTGTTTTACAACATACAGACAGACTGTGTTTATAGACCAAAGATCAGATTCTCATCCAGATAACGTTCATATGTGTGTGTGTGTGTATCCTGACCTCTTGTGCAATTCTTCCTGAATATCCTCTCAATCTCCTGTGAAACGAGCAACAAGTCTGACGCTGAGTGTTTGTTCGATGACTAAAATAACAGTATGATGAATTCAGCTTTAACTCAATGAAAAAACACATCAGCATCAGGAAGTTTGAACTTTTTGTTCTGATGCAACACTTGAGTAATGATGGACATACGCCAGAATACACCAAAGATGATAATACACCACTGATATGAGAATAATAACCACAGAATATGAGCATATAGGAGTTCAAAAGCCAGTTCAAGAGTGTATATACTCATGTAAAGCTTATCTTATACTACAATTCTAACATTCTATACATATATAAAATTGCTCTCAAATCTATTCATTGCATCTGACATAAAAGTATGTGTTTGTATAATATATATGTACTATGCATATTTATAAACCCATACACATACATGTATATAATTAGGAAATATTAACATTTATATATTTATATATAATTTAAATCATATATAAATATTTATTGATTTTTATATATTTTATATATATTTTTAAATATATACATAATGTGTGTGTTTATAAATGCAACATAAATATACACAGTACACACATATATTAATAGTTAAACAGCCCTAATATATGTATGCATGCATGCATGCATTATATATATATATATATATATATATATATATATATATATATATATATATATATATTATATACACACACACACACACACACACACATATATTATATAAACACAAACATTTATGTTAGATGTGATTAATTGTGATTAATCGATTTGACAGCCCTAATGTATATGAGTACAGTAATATTTGTAGTAGCCTATATGTAAACATAACAGTAAGTTAATGTTTATATTTGAACTAACACTGACCTAATGAAAGCTGTCACAACACAACTGACCTCAACTAATAAAAATGAAATAATAATAAACAACTAAATAAATCATATTTGGACCTAAAATACAGTGTATGGTTTAAGTCAGTGCCGCGCATGTGTTCTGGTGATCTGAAATGACACAGTGAGGGCACGAGTTGAGCCCAGTCTCTGTAAACTTCATCATGTTCTTGAGTGTGTTCTGGTTCGGTACCTGTTCTGCCAGCCCTGGATGAGGTTGGTGTATTTGCTCAGCACTCCCTCTATCCTGCGCGTGCGTCCGGACTGCAGCGGCGCGATGTTCCCCGGCGGAGACGCGCCGAACCCGAGCGAGGCCGAGCCCGTCCGAGCCGCCAGCCTCCTCTCCACCGGCTGCGACGAGCAGAGCGTCTTTTCCATCGCGCTGCGGGAGTGGATCCCGATCTAAATCATGACGGAGGAGCTGGAACCCGTTCCCATCGCGCTGCGCTTCCGCTTCCCTCTTCCCAATGCCATTTTCCCGCGGAGCGCGTCTCTCTCTCTGCTCTATCCAGCGTGTTTCTGTTGGGAATCGGAGACACACCCTCCTTCCAGTCCAACCCGGAAATTACAAACACATTTGAACGCGTATATCTCGGCCGTGACAGCGACGCGTGCGTGACGCGCAGCCAAACGCTGATTCACCGAATCTTGAGTCTCTCTCTCGCTCTCGCGTGGGCACATGCATCATCTGCATTGACTGTAACACTATAGTGAATAGTGTCAGGAGACAGATATTACACCCAAGAAAGATGTTGTTTCTCATACAAAATAAACACAAGGTCCTTACAATCAGATATTATTCAGTATATTCATGATCTGCATAGTAAAATATTTTCTAAAAGCATAAACAGAGATTATTTGACTTCCCAGCTAACAGGGAACGTTCTCAGAACTTCAGCTATAACGTTCTGGCAAGGTTCTCTCAAAGTTATGAACAAATGTTCTTCCAGTAACATTAATAAATGTCTTTAAATGGGACCAATAATGCCCTTTCACAAGATGTAATATAAGTCTCTGGTGTCCCCAGAATGTGTGTGTGAAGTTTCAGCTCAAAATATCCCACAGATCATTTATTATAGCTTGTCAAATTTGCTCCTATTTGGGTGTGAGCAAAAACACGCCGTTTTTGTGTGTGTCCCTTTAAATGCAAATGAGCTGCTGCTCCCCGCCCCCTTTCCAGAAGAGGGCGGAGCTTTAACAGCTCAACAACAACAAAGCTGGAGAATCTCACGCAGCCAAAATGAGGATTGTCAGTAACGGTGTTCAGCCTTACATTGTTCAAACCGGAGTCGACACTGATGGAGAGACTCAGGAAGAAGTTACAACTTTTAGAATGAAACTGGACGTTTCTGAATGGTTAGTGGATAAATTGATGTAGTTGCTGTGGAGTTGATTCAACTCATCCACTAGCATGTGCCGTCATGTTCATCTTTTGTGTTGAATTGAGCCTCGTTTGTGAAGCAGTCCGGCGTAAAATGACGGCATGACAACAACACTCTACTACAACAACTCTTCCTCTTCTCTAAAGCAGCCCAACATGGCCCCGCCCCCTTTGTTGCGTGTTCTCGGGGGCGGAGTTTATGTAAATTTTAGGGATTGTGATGTCACTAACCCAGGAAAAAGCTTGTTGTAGTCCCTACCAGCCGTTTAAAAAGCGATTTCTGTAAAAGAAAATATCTCTCTTTGCATTGAACTTTGAGTGTCGTAACTTTGCAGATGTTGTTTCTGCTCAAACAGCAACATTACACACTAACTAAAGTTAAAAAGGTGAAATCATAATCAACCACCCCTTTAATATTTTAATTTACCATGTGTATTTTTGAGGTGGGTACGTTTTTTTCTCTCTCTTCAATTCTAAATTTATTTCCCTCCAAACTATACACGATAATACAGTTTGTTGAATATTATTAGTTGCATTTAGCATTGATTTTTTGCCACTGCTGTCCACAACCCATCAGAACAATCCATTTTTGGCCACTAAATATGGTTTGCTGTGGTTGCAGGACAACGAACCCGTTGCTATTTAAAGAACCATTCAGAGCCGTTTGCCTTAATAGTGCAGAAGATTCATTCAATCATAAAGGGTTCTTTATGCTTCTAAATTGAACTAATAATATCATTATAAAGAAGCTTTAATGAACCTTAATTTAATTAACCTGTTTTTTAGGTAGCCATATTTTCCCAACTTTACCTTCCATGTTTGAAATGTCATACTGCATACTAAATAGCATGTGAAACAGTATGCAGTATGCAACAGTAAATGTTTCAGATAGTGACTTCAGTAGTGGAATTTACTAATAAATATGGTTATTTTGCATTTTGAATCCAATTTTGTGAAGAAAATAAATGTCTGAGCTTTTGGCAGTACGCTTAAATAATAAGTTGGTGTTAAAAATCATTCTTCATTAATGGAAGGTCAAGTTTAGCACATTGCATTGTGGGATATAGTATCTCATGCACATTTTGTGGACTTCACTACTGTAGTCAGAGTAGTGTGCAGTTCTGAACATGGCAACTGCAGCTAACTGAACATAACTAAAGCATAATGGCTTGAAAGCTGTTTGTTTGCTCAAGGCCTGTCCACTTAGTAAGTGCTTTACCTGACAGAGACCTGCAGCAGAGCGAAACCGTTTAAAAGCTGAAATAAGAAGCACTCCTCTCGTTCGTTCTCTCTGTCCATTAGTATGATAAAGAAACTAAGGCATCTCAGAGTCACTAAATCAATCTGAGAGATGGAGCTACAGGAGCGAGCTGATGGATCTGTGCTGCGTATTTACCAAACCTCCCGCTTCAGGTTTCACTACAAGAGGCCAGAGATGGATTTCCTTCTGCCAGCACGACACAGCAAACACACTGCAGATCGATACGAGCAGAAAGAGTGTGTTTGTGGCTGAAGTCAAGCTCAGGTCAGCTGCATTACTGTAAAACATGCCAAACACATGCGATTCATCGAAATTGCAATATGGCTTTGTGCGATTATCAAATTGCAAAGGCTGCAATTTACTTAGCACTGTGTTCATTTAGACACAAGCAACTCATGACCCAGTGTTTTCAGCACTGAAAATGAAATTATTAAAATTATTATTATATTTTTTTATCTTACAGTGAAATATTATAGTAGTAATATTTTTAATTCCACTGAGTATATCTAAACCTAAATGGTTGTAATTCAAGAATGCTTTGAAATATTGACATAATGTTGGTCTTGTTTTAAAGAAGACACTTCAAATAAATAAAAGTATGAAAAAGTTATATTTACTATAAATCAAATACTGTACTAAACATTTTTATTTGATATAAAATATATATTTTATTGAATATTTTCACACTAAGCCATATGTCTAAACGAGTTGTGTTCCAAATTTGAAGTTGATATCACAAAAATTAAAGTTGTTTAGGCGTTTTACTGAAAATATCCACCAGGTGTCACCCACATCCATTGAAATTTTATTAGATGTTGAATTTATAAATTTCTATCACAAAACAATCACCAAATATGGAACCTTGAGACCCAGACCTTTCAGACGATATGGGTTTTGTCAAGATTAGAAAAATATTTAAATATAAAGTATAGTTAAAAAATAAAATCTGTAATATGAGATCTGAAACCGCCCACTAGGGGAGGAGCCCGCTAAAGCAATTTACCATTTACATGGTAACGCAACATCCAATTTCAAAACAGTTTTCACAGGATGAATGCTGAGTTTGTAAGCTTTCGAATGATAACTAATTTATGATCATTTCTAAAAGATGTGATATGAAAAAATGCGCTAAATAAAAAGAGCACAAAGAGTCAAAGTAACTTTTATATTTTTATTTAGTAATAATAATAATACTATCTATCTATCTATCTATCCTTCTATCCTTCTATCTATCTATCATCCTTCTATCGTTCTATCGTTCTATCTATCCATCTATCTATCATTCTTCTATCGTTCTATCTATCTATCCTTCTATCGTTCTATCTATCCTTCTATCTATCATCTATCCTTCTATATATCTATCTATCTATCATTCTTCTATCATTCTATCTATCTATCCTTCTATCGTTCTATCTATCCTTCTATCTATCTATCTATCCTTCTATCATCCTTCTATCATCTATCCTTCTATCCTTCTATATATCTATCTATCTATCTATCCTTCTATCGTTCTATCATCGTTCTATCGTTCTATCTATCTATCTATCCTTCTATCCTTCTATCTATCATCCTTCTATCGTTCTATCTATCTATCATTCTCGTTCTATCCTTCTATCATTCTATCTATCTATCATCCTTCTATCATTCTATCTATCGTTCTATCGTTCTATCTATCATCTATCTATCTATCTATCTATCTATCTATCTATCTATCTATCTATCCTTCTACCGTTCTCTCGTTCTATCTATCTATCGTTCTATCTATCATTATACACTGTCAAAAAAGTTTTAAACTTAAAAAAAAATGTGTTCATGCTGCCTTAAATTTTAAGTTTAGTCAACTCAAATTAACCAAGTTGTCACTTCACATTTCAAGTTGACTAAACTTAAAATTTTATGGCAGCCTGAACATGTTTTTTTTTTTTTATGTTGAAACAACGTTTTTTTTCTTTCTTTTTTTTTTTTTTTTTTACAGTGTAACCATATTAATATAATATATAACTTTTATAGCCATATTGATATATAATCACAAAATTTAGCAAAAATTGTAAACAGAATTTTTAAAATCACATTTTAAATGGCAAATATTTTGCAAATTGAATCGGGCAGCCCTATTCAAAAGAAACCCATTCAATCTCCTGCTGCGTTTCAGCTGATCTGTGCACAAGAGTCTCATCCTGCATCTGTAGAACATGATGAGCCGTGATTTACAGCATCACAGAGCAGCTGCAGACACTAGTGCATTAATGCATGTGAATGAGAAGCAGCGAGGGATGAATGTTCAGTCTGTGTTGTGTAACTGAGTGTCATTGTTTCTCTATACTGTAGCTGTGTTTTCTCTCTTGTCACCAGCACATTGATATAGAGAACAAAGCGCTCATTCTGATGATGAGCGCAGGAACTGGACATCAGGAAATCTTTCCTTTCTTGCTGTTTTGCTGGTCATCACACCCTAATGTCTGAACACTTCACCACACTAACATCTGCTCACAATCACACATATTTAAAGGATCAGTCCACTTTTAAATAAACTTTTCCTGATAATTTACTCACCCCCATGTCATCCAAGATGTCCATGTCTTTCTTTCTTTAGTCGAAAAGAAATTAAAGTTTTTGATGAAAACAGGATTATTCTCCATATAGTGGACTTCAATGGGCACCAAACAGTTGAAGGTCAAAATTAGTTTCACTGCAGCTTCAAATTTTGAGCTGAAACTTCACAGACACATTCTGGAGACACCAGCGACTTATATCTTGTGAAAGTGGCTAAATATGGTTAAAATATGGCTAGTTAACTTGTGGAACAAGCAATATTCAATAACTTAAATATGAAATTGAAACAAATTGAATTTATTGATAATAAATATATAAACCTTGTTAAATCTGACCTGTTTCATTGTTTCCAGGGAAACTAAAACTTTCTTCTCCTGCTAGTATGAGGTACTGAAATAACAGCCAGATTTATGTTTTATCACAAGAGTATAGAATTTTGTACATTTACAGTATGCTTCATTTACGCAAATGCACTCAAAAATTATTTAGGTCTTTAAACTTTAACAGATCTGGTGTGATGCATCTCTCAGATCTCGTTTTAATGCATCTGATTAATTCATAAGAATGCAAGAAATGCCAGATCAGACTCTGCATTCAGATGATATTCAGAGCGTTTTGAGCGATCAGTCACACAGACACAATGAGCACATTGTTGTGAGATGTTGCATTGATGTTTTGGCATGTGTCTGCTGATGCGAGCTGTCGTTCCTCGCTCTGATGTGGAGCTGCTCTGCCGTCTGAAGCAGCACACTCCTGCGATGGTGGCTATATTTGGACTCAACATGCTCACAGTGAAAGTCGTTCCAGCTGAGAAGGTCCTGTCAAATTAGGTCCCCCGTCCAACATCGGATCTCTGAGAGCAGCTGAACAGAGAGACGTCACAGCGGAGCCTCGACTCGCCGACTGAAGCCTGTTACACTCAATAAAACTCCAGCGTGCTTCACATGAGGAGACATAGAGATCTATCTATTGGGGGTTATGCTGTCTATCTATCTATATCTCTAATTAACTCCTCATGTTCTTCACACTTTCTGGAAGAAAAACGTTCCACGTTGAGGCCAATTATCCTCATGGTCCGGCAGAGACAGTGATGACCTTTAATTGCTTCTGTCTGTTGTTCGTGAAGAATCTTTCACAGAAACACGAGTTGGTGAATTTTTCTCCCCCTCAGGCGTTCGTTCTGTCCTCTCATGACATTCATTGTTCAGAGTGTTATTGTGCTAATGAGAGAATATGACCGTGATGATCTCTGGCAGTTCTTCTTGGCCTCTGAGAGAAACTTCAGACTTTGTTGAAGATGAAAACATGCAGCTTGAATCTTTCAGTTTGCTATATATCTCTTTTAGTTACTAATTCTATAAACAACCCAATTTGGGTTGTTTTAAACCCCAGGACTGGGTAAATACCGTACCCCTATTCATGTGATTTTGAAACGCAGTGTGGCTGTAGCCTTCCTTGGCCAAAGCCTGGCATACTTCTGAAGCTAAGCAGGCTCGAGCCAGGCTGTGACATGGATGGGAGACCTTATTTGACAGCTGCTTACACCAATGGTGGAAATCAGGCAGTTAGTATATCAGAATATGTGGGAGAGGTTTGCTATAGTGTGACTATACTGTACTTCAATGCAGGTGGTACAGTATAGGACAGAACACATGTTGGGTTATTTAACCCAGCATAATGGGTTGATTCATTTTTACTATAAATGCTTATTTTTTATTTTTACTTCATACATGAATTAATGTTTATGGATTAACTTAAATCCTCTCAACTTTTTATAACGTAGCTACTCCACACAACCACTGGTTTGCATGATAATTCATTTATTTTCAATTATATTTAGCATATATTATATCGTGTTTTTTTTTTTTTTTTTTAAATACATATTGCCTACATTTAAGCTCATTTAACAAATATTATAAGTAAAAATGAAACATTTAGAAGTAATTCAAGTGTAATGGACCAGTCTCTGTTGTCCTGTTTCTCGTGCCGGAGATGACTCGCGTTCGGCGGGGGAACTGATAAGTTTAGACCGCCGCCGTGTGTTTCACTCATATCCGAAATTGGCTATGACTGACTCCATAATCTGTCCACAAACAAACAGTGTACAATTCAGAGAACATATTTTAACATCCTAATTATTATATTCTGTATATTTTTGAATAAAATCATTACATTTCATGCAAGGCATCAGGCGTTTCCATCACACGAAAACACTTCTTTAGGTGTCTCACATCGCGGCCCTGTATGTTGCTTTGCATAAAATTAAATGATATATAGCACAATAATGAATTCATAGAGAAAATAAAACGTACACAAACTTGTATTGAACCGAAAACATGCACCAATTTGACGGAGCTTCATGCTCTCTCCTAAAGAGGGCGCAAAAAGCCAGCGAAAAATAACCCAACCCCTAAGTTATATCTGACCCAGGAGCTGGGTAACACAAAAACTAAAAAATAACCCCCCAAAAATAACCCAAGATTTTTTAGAGTGTACCCTGATAGCACACATACATCTTGGAGACGTCTATTTGATGTGTGTGTTTACGTCTGGAAGACGTATTTTTTTAGAATGTTTGCTCATCTGCAATACGTCTATAGGACGTTTCCTGTCAGATGTCAAATAGACGTTTAGAAGATGTTTCTAAGATGTTTATGATTTAGAATGTATGTAAAACTGACATCTATCAGATGTTTGTAAACAGCAGATGCTTTCCAGATGAAGTGATCTTTAACAGACGTCTTGCAGACATATGTGTGCTATCTGGGTAGTAGACCTATTATATATTTTACTGTTACTAGTGCATGTTTAAGGAGTTTTGCAGAACTTTTCCAATCTTATGACTCACTTTTAGTTGTTTTTTTCTGAACTAAGACTTATCAGATCACAGAACTCCCTCGACTGATAGTTAAACATTGCAGCATGGGAAGATGAAGTGAAGGGAAAGGAGGAATAAGAAGCTTTGCTCTAGTGACTCTAGTGTCCTCTACTGGCCTCACAGCTACATTAAACCACTAATATACTTCCCATAGTATATAAAAAATACTAAAATAACACTTTTGAAACTTCCATCAGAGAATCTAAGCAGCGCAACATCCCTTTAGATCAGAAACACTGTTGGATGAGAATCATGAGATCTTTAATGGGAATCTGAGACGAGCGTCTCTCTCTGATAAGGTCATGATTCTGGTGTCTGTCTGGGAATGGAGGATCATCTTATTATTATTGACTCACTACTTTCACAGACAAAGTGGAATTTCACTGGAACATCTTTGAACCATCAGTTTTAAGAATGATTTAATTTATTTAATGAATGCAAAGAAGTTTCTTCTGATCACCAAGGCTGCGTTTATTTCATAGAAATACAGTGAAAAAAAATATTACAGTTTAAAGGGTTCCTTGATTATGATTTCCCTTTTTTTTTTTTTTTACTTTTTAAAGTTCAATGCAAAGGGAGATATTTTTCTGTTTAAGGACTACAACAAACGGCTTGTAGGGCCGTTTGAGCTTCTTCCTGAGTTAGTGACATCACAAACCCTAAAATTTACATAAACCCCGCCCCCGAGAACACACAACAAAGGGGGCGGGGCAATGTTGGGCTGCTTTAGAGAAGAGGAAGAGTTGTTGTAGTAGAGTGTTGTTGTCATGCCGTCATTTTATGCTTCACAAACGAGGGTCAATTCAACACAAATATGAACATGACGGCACATGCTAGTGGATGAATCAACTCCACAGCAACTACATAAATTTATCCACTAACCATTCAGAAACGTCCAGTTTCATTCTAAAAGTTGTAACTTCTTCCTGAGTCTCTCCATCAGTGTCAACTCCGGTTTGAACAATGTAAGGCTGAACACCGTTACTGACAATCCTCATTTTGGCTGTGTGAGATTCTCCAGCTTTGTTGTTGTTGAGCTGTTAAGGCTCCGCCCTCTTCTGGAAAGGGGGCCGGGAGCAGCAGCTCATTTGCATTTAAAGGGACACACACAAAAACGGCGTGTTTTTGCTCACACCCAAATAGGAGCAAATTTGACAAGCTATAATAAATGATCTAATGATATAGAAATCTTTTGTAACATTATAAATGTCAGTTTTGATTAATGCAGCTGTCACTTTATTGCCTTTTCTCCCAATCACATATTTTAGTAATCATCATAAATTATTCAAAAGCATAAAATTAATCAAAACTGTTTTGAAATTTGACATTGCATTACAATGGAAACGGTACTTTGAAACATTTTAGGGGGCTCGATTTTTTGTGATATAAACTTCAAATTTGGAACACAACTATGGCGTTTAAACAAATAATTTTGTAAAATATATATTTTGTATAAAATAAAAAATGTTTTGTTCAGTACATTTGCTTTACAGTAAACTTAAACTTCTATAACATTCCCAGCTAACAAGTTATAAAACATTTATAACGTTTTTTATTAAAAGCATTTTTCCTTGGTTATGTGAACATTAAGGGAACGTTTAATTTTATTATTATGCAAACATTATTGAATTGTTACTTTTGAATGGATAGGAAAAAACATTCCATGATTTAAATAATGTTTTTGTGCTACTGTTTTGAGAACATTATTAAAGACCAGATAACATTCTATCAATGTTACTGAAAGAACGTTTGTTCATAACCTTGCCAGAACGTTCCGAGAACGCACTGAGCAAAATGCAGCATGGACTACAGTTCCCAGAATGCACCTGCTCGCAGTGATGATGCTGATGGAGTGTCTTCGCAGCATCACGCGCTCGCAGTGCTGGAGAAGGAGATGTGATGGGTCTGCTGAAGTCATGTTTCCCGGTGTCCTGTACGCGCTGCTGGCGGGATTTCTCGGCGCCGTGGCGTCCTCGTCCGCCAAACTGTCTCTCGGCACCGACTATCTGAAGGGCGTGTGTGAGACGGGACTGCGGACGTGGGGCGAGCAGAGGAAATTCACGCAGCACAACGACACGAGCGCGTGCGACTGGGTGAGTGTGAATGAATCACTGCTGGAGCTCAACAAAACAACGCAAACACCCTCATCATCAGGCTTCACATTACACTGCACATGTAATGCATGATGATGATGATGATGCTGTTACGTGACAGACACACACGTATGACCTTCAGCACCGCGCGCGCACGTGCCATCGCTCTTCCTGATGAATTAATGGAGCACTGGGAATCCCATTAGACTTTTATGGCTCCTGAATTTGACAGCGTATAATAAGTGGTTTCTAATCCGTCCCACTTTATCCCGTGACAGCTGCACATCCCTCTCAGACTGCTGTGTGGAGGTCTGCTGTTCACCTGTAACGCTGTGATGTGGACCTTCCTGGCCAAAGCGCTGCGGAGCTCGTGCTCGTCCGCGCGCACCACTGTGACCACCACCGCCTCCAACTTCATCTCCTCTGTGAGCATCAGCACTGCTTAAGATAAATAAGGGGTAATTAAAGGGTTAGGAGTGAGGTGCACTCAAAATTTATTGGTAGGAAGTTATGTTTTGAATTGCATATAAATTTCCAAGCATTTGGATTCCATAAAGGTTTTAACATAAACTAATAAACTTGTGCATATTTGTCAGTCATTCATTAATGAAACAGGTCATATATTTTCAACAGAGGAAATGCAATTATTTTCACAATAAACGGATTTATACTGATTCTAAGACATTTAAAAAAAATTTTTTTTTTTAAATAAAATCAAATTGATGCACATAGTTAATGAACTATGCTGTGATTTTTTTGAGTGCAGGAATATTGTTTCTTTTCATTTATGTGTGACTAACAAATATGCATCAGTTTATTAGTTTGTTTTAGTGCTGTCAAATTGATTAATCGCAATTAATCACATCTTACATAAAAGTTTTTAAATATATAATATGTATATGTGTGTGTGTGCATATATATATTTATATATATATATATATATATGCATATGTGCATATATAAATAAATTTTATATATATATATATACACACACACACACATTCATGAATATAAGAAATATTTACATGTATATATGTATTTATATTTATATATAATTTATATCATATAAATATAAATATTTTATATATAAATATAAACACAATATTTATTTATAAAATATTACATATTTTATATATAAATATGTAAACACAAACTTTTATTTTGGATGCAATTAATCACGATTAATCGTTTGACAGCATTAATATTATATATTATTTTTAGATATGCTCAGCTTAATCATAATTATAAAATATAATATTAATAACAAATTAAAATAAAATCATCTTCAGCTTGAAAAATGCTCTAGTATTTTTACTTTG
Source organism: Ancherythroculter nigrocauda (assembly GCA_036281575.1). Taxonomy (NCBI): domain Eukaryota; kingdom Metazoa; phylum Chordata; class Actinopteri; order Cypriniformes; family Xenocyprididae; genus Ancherythroculter; species Ancherythroculter nigrocauda. Next base: position 3,683,043 of record VTFQ01000009.1, read on the forward strand.
TGGATACAAAAATTGCACTCAAAAATATATGTGTAAATGCTATAAAAATCATCATAAAGTCATCATGAATGAATACAAAAATCATGGAAAAGTCGTTATTTATAGATCAAAACAGTGTTTTATTTGACAAATTGTGGTACAAGTGGAAAAAGTCAGTTTGGATTTGGCCTGCAAATGAATGTGCAAAACAAACAAATAAATGGACATGAAATATTGATTTGATTTAAAAAATAAACAAATAATAAAAAATGATTTTACTTCATGATTTTACAAAATAGATAAAATAGATAAACTCAAAATGATAATCCATTGCAGCATAGAAAATAATTTACCATGCAATAATATTAATTTGTATATTATAATTATGGAGGTGTTGAGTTGTATCAGTGTATGTGTGATGATTTTACGTTTGCTCGACAGGCATTTCTGGGGCAGCTAATATTTGGGGAGACCCACATGGCCCTGTGGTGGGTGGGAATCTCTCTGACTCTCTCTGGTCTCCTGGTGCTTCATCACACGTCGCCCAACCTCACGCAGTCACACGCCAGCAAGAGAGAGTGACCTGCGCTGACGTGCACGCTCACGGTGTGACCAATGACACGGCTGCCTTCATTGTGTTCAGAAACATATCAGAAACAGCAGCTTACACACTGACATCGCCACTATTCTCACTCGCTGTGGGTCCAACTGCTCTAAGACACACAAACAGTCGTAACGAGTCTTTCGTTTATTTCGCTTCACTGCGTTAGAATATTTGAGCAGCCGTATTTCACGTGGAAAGTCTACTGTCATGCCAAAGATCCGTTTAAATATTTTAAAACAAATATTAAAAACATTTATTATTATTTAATATTAAAAGAATAAAAATCCATAAAAAGTATTAAAAACAACAGGTGCATGAACCTACATCACTGTTAATGTGATAATGAATCTCTGACATGTCAGGATCATATTTCACCTCAAAATCAATTTTTTAATAAAGAGGATGAAGGCTGTTTTTAGCTAATAATATATAGCTAAAAATGAGCATTTTCACTTTCGGGTGAAATATTTATGGTAACACTTTACAATAAGATCTCATTTGACAACATAATGCATTAACTAACATGGACTAACAATGATTTTACAGCATTTATTAAAGGCACAATATGTAAGATTTTTGGATTAAAATATCCAAAAACCACTATAGCAGTGTTTAGTTGACTTGTGTACTTACATTATCCCAAATGTTTCCAAGAATGTTTAAATCCAGAGAAATAAACAATTTTAACCAGGACACGGACTGTGTCCGTGCATCGCCCTATCAATGACATAATACCTGCGTTACCCTTGATTTATTTTGTAGAAACCATGGAAACACCAAAGACGCTTTAATATATTGTGTGTTTTATTAGACAGATGAGCAACTGTTTGGATACATTCATCGACAGAAAACTAATCATGTTATATAGCTCAACACAGTCTTAGGGCCCTATCAGACACCTGGTGCAATGTGATGCCAGGCACGAAGCAAGTGTTTTTTTGCTAGTTTCAGCCCGACGCAGTTATCATTTTCACGTCTTGCACCACGTTGTTTAAATAGCAAATGCATTTGCACCCATCTGTGCGCTCATGGACATGCTGATCTGAAAACGAGGTGTGTTCAGATGCATTGTTGGCGTGTTGCTATTTTGAGGCAACTGAAAACGACTGCGCCATTGACCAACTGAAACCTGCTCTAAAGTCAATGCCGCAGTATTTTTTGTCATTTAAAGAGTGCGTTAGTAATATGCACCTATATGCAGATGCACAACATCTGCACACATCTGCTTATTACACACACAGGGACGCGCGGCAGCACACAAACATGCCAAATATTAAACATAAAAGGATCACAACGTTTTAATGGGAGACGAGATTCTGATTGGATTATTGCACGTAACGCCCAAAACACACCCATGACACATTAAGAGAATAGGTATAACCCTTTTGGATCATGTGCCTGGAGTGCGACCATTTTTTCCGTCGTTAAACTAGCAAAAGAGTATTTGGACACGGCCTTGTTAAAATAGTGCCGCTTATTGTTTAAATCTCGTTTTCTTGATTTACCACCAGTACCATGTTTTACCATGCCTAATATCGATCTAGCTTACTGCAGTGTGCAACAAGTGCCTCATAGTATCCGTCGAGCAAACGCACATTATAACATATATTATAGCATTATAACAACTTTCAACACTGAAATGTATCTAATATGATAAACAGCGCTGCGTTACCCACATACTCATGACCGGAAGAAGCAAAAGCGCTCGTCTGCGGCATAATAAAAGCTCCACTGCTCTCGAGACGCGTGTCACACTCGTCTCTCATTAGCAGTCGCTCCAGAGGCCTCGTTCCGCTCCACACCCTGCTTAATACTATAGTAATGATAATAAAACTTATTAGCTCATCCATGATTATGTTTTCTCCCTGAGACTTGTCGGATTCTTTTCCACCAGTTTTAGACATGAAGACAACACCTCCCATGATTCCACCAAATCAAGGCGTCATCAAGCTACGCCTTTGTTTTGAATAAGCGACCTCTAGTGGTGAAAATTACATATTGTGCCTTTAACCTTTGTTAGTGAATAGTGAAATTAACATGAACTAAAATTGATACTCTAGAAGTATTGTTATTGTTAGTTGTTGTTTACTAATGAAACCTTATTGTAAAGTGTTACCATATTTATTTAATGCAAAACATCATTTCTTTTGAAATATGAGCTGAACATGAACATTTTCATGAGATTCTTCTGGTAAGAAAATAATTTTTTTTTTTTTGCCCTTTTTCCCTTTAGCTACAAAATTGATTTGACAAATGCCATAAATTTAATTTAATATTTAATTTAAAAGTAGTTTTTCACACCAACAGCTTCCTGTCCCTTATTTTCATATTTCACGCCCTCGGTGACATCACTTCCTTCACTGAGTTTTGCAGGGTCTCACAGTCATTCTCTCCATCACCCTACAGCACTGTGAGTGCCGCGTGTGGCAATAATAACAGCAGACCTCTCCAAACGTTGGCATTGTACATTCTTCAACGGAAGATGCTTTTCCGATATATGCCACATATCTTATGCATGCAAACATCCAGTGATGTGAGAGCAAAGACACTTTCTGTAGCTGTGTGAATGAACACCAACCAAAACCTGTTCTTCAGCCCCTTCTTCAAACACACAGAAACTTATCAGGATGATGCAATGCTGGAAAACAACTAGTCACGCTTGCTATTTGACCTTTGTAATCACATATAAATTTCCAAGTGAAGCAAGATTATTGACTTGAAGATTAATGAGATCAGTAGCATGTATTAAGAAAGCAATTGGAGTCCAAACCACCTTAAGCTGGTTTTTGTCGACCTCCCAGGACACTGAAGCAGTTTCAGCAGATGTGTGTGATTATTAGGGGACTGAAGGACCAGGTCGAGGTCTTGTACTTCCTGTGAATTCCTCTAGTTCTTCCTGTGGTCTCGGTCGGCCGCATGCACCCAGACACTCGTAGAGCAGCTAAACATGGTAGATCTTAATCGAATGAACATGGACCGAATGCGTTATACACGTCCAACGCTTCCTGAAGCCAACATAATGTGACGTTATAAAGTCCCTGGCAATGTGATGCCGTTTCTGTGTTTAATGTTGAGAACATCCGTCCTGCTGTGTTTAATTATTAATATATAATTGTAACGATGAGCACATTAATGTTTCGTATGGTTATAATTAGGGGTGTTTCTGATGATGAACATTCAATGCATCCATTATAATCAATTGAAAAGGGTATAATCATGGAAAAAAATACCACATTCAAATCAAAGTTTCACTTCATTTAGTAAGTCAATATTAGAATTGCATTGTTGTCAGAGCAAATAATTGACACCCCTAGTTATAATAATGCTAACATACTAATAATTGTCAATCAGTTAATGCTGAATCAAGGCCAAAGTGACACTAAATGTACACTTTAATAATGATTGTTACCATATAGCATGTAGTATTTGAGATGCGAAATATAAATTGTTAAAGTATAAATAATTTGCCTTATATGTGGGCATTCCTTTTGTGTCATTATCATTAACTACTATCATATTTGGCATTAGATACTGTATCGTTGGGGACCAAATGAGTAAATATTGTGCACTGAGGCCTGTGTGTAAATCTTTGATAAACGAACATAACCATCTTGTAATAATAAGATCTGTCTCTCATTCATGTAGCGTATGCCGTCTGTTTGTGTTCCGGTCACTGTATACAAATAAGGCCACATCTATAAATGTGTAAATAGTTTTATTATTTAATGGACAAACTATACTCATTTAATGAAACTATACTACAATAGTGAATCATTAAAATGTTATAAAGTGTTTTGTGCCGATTCTTTCTTTGTATGTGTACAGAAAACACTGAAATGATTTCTGAAAATGGTGCAAAATCATTTTAGTAGTTTGAATCTGTAGATGCGTGGAGATTTTTTTCCTCATAAACAGTGTTGGGGAAAGTTAATATACTGGTATTTGTGCCAGTGGTCAAAAACCATATGTGGGTCACTTTGTATACAGCAGATACTTTTTTCTTTTGAAGAGGAATATCTGAAGAACAAATAATGTTGAAACTAGAAATGTATCTTTTTTTTCCCCTCTCTCTCTCTCAGCTCAATTGCATAGGACATGCCTGTCTGAGTGCCATAAATGCTCCTTTTCCGAAGTTTGCATGCCTGTAACTCTAAAAGTATTCAAGAAATCTTAATATCCTTCTAGATTCTCATTCTTAATAAACTTTTCTTTTGAAATCTTTATTTTTAAGGCCGTATATGGTAGGGATGTGTAGTTTCGATACTGCGTATTTGAACTCTTGGTAGCTTCAGATTGTTTCGATTCTTTCGAGAGCAAGTTAATGTTCCTCCACTGAACCATTTTCAGTGGATTTTTGGTACTCAGAGAGTTATTTTTATGCAATTGTTTTGATAGAGGGAAACAAGATACATTTCTAGTTTAAACATTATTTATTCTTCAGACATTCCTCTTTAAATGCAATGAATATCAGCTGTGTGCAAAGAGAACCACAATTGTTTTCACAATTGCATGGAACTGATTTGAGATCCCCATATCTATGGAACTGAACTATATAGGGCTTTGAAAATGAAGATTTCAGAGGGAAAGTTTATTAAGATTGAGAATCTAGAAGGATTTTAAGATATCTTGAATACTTTTAGAGTCACAGGCATGCAAACTTTGGAAAAGGAGCATTTATGGCACTCAGGCATGTTCTATGCAACAGAGTTGATAAAATCAAGATACATTTCTAGTTTCAACATTATTTGTTCTTCAGATATTCCTCTTTAAATGCAATGAATATCAGCTGTGTGCAAAGTGAATTGTTTTTCAATCACTGAAAATAGGGGAAAATTCAACATTTTGAACATGGAACTGAACTATATAGGGCCTTGAAAATGAAGATTTCGAAAGAAAAGTTTATTAAGATTGAGAATCCAGAAGGATATTAAGATATCTTGAATACTTTTAGAGTTACAGACATGCAAACTTTGGAAAAGGAGCATTTATGGCACTCAGACAGGCATGTTCAATGCAATTGAGTTGATAGAAAATCAAGATACATTTCTAGTTTCAACATTATTTGTTCTTCAGATATTCCTCTTTAAAAGTAAACAAACGTATCAGCTGTATGTAAAGTGACCCATATTTGGTTTTTGACCACTGAAAATGTGTACAATTTACCAATTTACTCATGGAGCCGCATTAAGATCTCCATATCTCTGGGATTGAGCCATCAAGGGCCTTTAAAATGAAGATACCAAAAAGAAAGTTAGTTAAGAACCAGAATCTAAAAGGACATTAAGATATCTTTAATACTTCTTGCGTTACAGGCATGCAAACATGAGTCAAAGAAACACAAAAAGTGTTTTTTTTCCCATTTTTGAACAGTCACTGTTGGCAAATAATGCAACAAAGATTGCTAAAGTCAACCATTTTTACTAATAGATCTACCAATCTTTGTGAAAAAATAAAATAATGATGCTGCCATCTTTCTAAAGTCATTTTTACGCCCCTCTAATTTGGCTTCAAATCTCAGGTGAAAATAGTCATTTTGATCCCACTCTACAAAATAGTGGATTACTCAGTAAATATACATCTGTGACATTTAATATTTACAAAAGATTGATTACAGGTTATATTATCTGTTTATTGAAAGTTGAAAGTAATGTGTTTTGTTACTTTTGTACATTTTAGTAAAACACTAAAATGTAGTTTAGTAAAACAATTGAGCTAAAAAGTACCATGCATTACTTCAATGCTCAAATATTGTGTCAAGTGATGCACTACTTTACTCATTACATCAAAAAGTAATCTAATTACTTAATGCACAGTACTTGTAATGCGATACCCCAACACTGCTCAGAAATAACCAAAAAGACGAACAGCAATGAAAAAACAGAAAGAGAAATTTATTGAATTGACTTTCAAAGTGAAAGCAACCCGAAACACCCAAAACTGCATTAAGATATTGATATATTTAAAATGCATGCACAACATAAAGCACAGATTTAAAAAAAAAAAAAAAAAAAAAAAGACAGAATAAATTGAAAACAGGCAAAAGAAAAGAAAGTGCAAAGAAAACAGAAACAGAAATGGCAATCGTTGAACAGCAGTGATTATGAAGACTGAACGTTAACGACCCGTAGAAACCCGCGAGCAGACGGGAAATACTGATCCACCAGCGAAGCCATCCAACACGTCAATGCATTCGAATCCAATCAACTTTCAGTCGTAAGCAGCAAAGTGAGGCTTCAAACCTGACATAATTGTGCCCAAGGATAAGACAGAGAAAGCCCTGATCAGATCTCAGGGGCGTCTACAGCCGTCAGTCTCTCGTTTAAAAGCGTTCGAGGCTGCAGATCATGAAGACAAGATGAATATCTGATGGTCTGAGCTGGATTTGGAAGAGAAGCAGGATTGATATATCATCATGTGAACCTGAGGGACGTCTGGAGTCACTCGATTAGATTCAGGAAGATCAAGCTCACGCTCAAATACTGTAGTGACACCAAAATGTAAGGAATCCATGAGCACCACCGCCTGAAGACAGTGAAAACCGTCTGGAGAATGGCTGGAAGTATTGCAAACGTCGTATTATAGTCACAAAAGATATTTCTACAGCAATAATGAGATACTGCATTCATGAGGAAATTACATTAACCCAACGAACCAGACAAAAACGTCATATTTCACCCCAAAATCAACAGAAAAAATTAAGAAATTGTGTTTAGCATCAGGAAACATCAGGCAAAGTTAACTGACATAATTTTAAATATGAAAATGTATAATTACTGTAATGCAAAAAAATATTAAAAATAAATTGTAAATATTTTTTAATAAATGTATATATGCATGTATGTATATATATACACATAATTTTAGCATTTATTGTATGTATAATTGCTGAAAAATTAGAAAGGAGAATCACCAGAGAATGAGAATTACAAAAAAAATTAAACTATTATAATTCCAATAATGTAAATCTGAGGGTTAAATGTATTTAATGTCAAGATGCAAAAAGAAAAAAGGATTTTGCTGTGGAATATGACCTGAAAAAATTAAGAAATTATGTTTAGCATCAAGAAACATCAGGCAAAATTAAATGACATCATTTTCAAGATGATTAATGAAAATGTATAATTACTGTAGTGCAAAAAAATATTACAAATAAATTGTATATATTTTTTAATATAATATAATATACATACTTTTTTTTAATATACTTTAATATAATATATATTTTTTATAATATACTGACTTTTTTAAATGCAATTCAGTAAAAACGACTGTATTACAGGATTTTGATGTGGAATATGAGCCGGACATGTTTTCATTAGTGTTATGCGAGTGATGAACTTGTTTCGATCAAGAAAGAAATAACTTTGGGCATTGGAGATAATGGAATAAGATTTGGCAACATTAGATTCCTAATACACGTTAGTTTCTAAGGCTTGCGAACAACATGAGCGAACGGTCTCCAAAAGAAAAGGCATTTCTTAATTAACCAGCAAATATAAAGGCATCTGTCAATCAAACAAAAAAATCTGTCATCACATCAACGAGAAACACTTCAGTTATTTGCCACGGCTGGTGATGGTTAGTAAGTTTCATGGTCAAGGCCTCTAAAATCTCATCAGCTCATATTCAAATTCATCACGAAAACATGATCTAGATCACAGCGTTCACAGTGTGATAACAGTGCAGGTTGGGCCGGCGGTGCTCAGGACGTCAGTATTACTCTATGAACGTAAAGAAGCCACTAGAACCGTGTGGCGAGAGTTTCTGTGCTGTCAGATCTTTCAGAAACAGAGGTAAAAAGCAAAAAGATGTTTGTGGAGAGACAGAAGGGGGAGGTTGCGCTCGACGGATCGCCGTCTCAGACCACGTACTGGTAGAGATTGGCCTTCCCCTGATCCGGCGTGGCAAACGGACTGAGCCAGGCTAGAGAGAACGGGTGACCGAACACCACCTTCATGTTCATCCACTTCGACCTTTTGGCCCATCGTCGCTCTTCTTTCTTCAGCTGCTCGATTCCCTGCGAACAGAGAGATTCAAAGTGTTTGATGAGATGATTTCTATGTTCAGTTTCAATCTAAATGATTTCTCCAGCTGCACAGGAGAACAAAGAAGACAAACCCTTCACACATGGACTGATATCTGTGTCATATTCACAAATTAATAAAATGAGATTTGTGGATCTTGAAAAGTGTAAGATGAAAAACAATCAATTCAACGTGATGATTGGTCACATCAGAAAAGGGGTTAAAAACTGCTCCGATTTTATCAAAAATTCAGGTAAAATTCAAGCTAATTTTTGTTACTTTAAATCAAATAAAAACTATAGACATAAAAACAGTAAAAATGACAAAAACTTTAACTGTAATTAAAGTGAAAAAAAAAAACAAATAAAAAAATTAAAACAAATTAAAATACTATAATAAATGCTTAAATTTTACAAAATGTAATTAAGCAGTTATTTAAGTATCATTGATGTAATATTATAGTTTTATTATTATTTTTATTTTTTTTCCATTTTCAAATTTTAAAGTCTTTTATTTTTTGTTTGTCATTTTTACACTATATGTCTATAGTTTTTATTAATTTTATTTTAGTTTTAGCTTTAGTAATTTTAGAACTTAAAATGAGAATTAGAAATATTTCCTTGGCAACAAGCTGAAATAAAACAAGTTATTTTATTTTATTTCATTTAATTTCAATTAACATTTATTTTATTTAACGTAACAAAAATGTTTTTTATGGTTCAAAGTGCCCCTATTATGCTCTTTTAAAGGTCCTAATTCTGTTTTGGCATCTTCTACAGCAGGTTTACATGCATCAAAGGTCAAAAAACACTTTAATTTTCTCATAATATGCATTGCAGCATCAGCTCTTTTCTCTCAGTGTCTGAAACGGTTTGATAAATGATTATCTAAACCCCTCCTTTACTTAGTCCTCCTCTGCTCTGATTGGTAAAATGCTCCAGTCTGTTGTGATTGGTCGATTGATTACAGCTCGTGTTGGAAAACAAAACACTCATTATTACCATATCTGAATTTCCGCTCTTCTTCAGTACTAGAAACACAGTGATACGAACAGTAACGATGGCGTGGGTTTTACCGTATCAACCTCAAAGTGGATTTGCTTTGGCAGCAGAAAACAGCGTCTCGACACGAACCAAACTTTTCCAGTCTCAGAAAAAACTACAGTGATTGAGGGCGGGGCAAAGCAGATGCTGTTCAGCCAATGAAGACCAGAGGCAGGCATTATGCAAATTAGTTACAAACCTACGTAGGTTCAACAGGAAGTGAGACAGGAATTACTGACGACTCATTTCAGTCCATTTATCTGCACTCTTTGAAACATTGCAGACCTTTTACATTCACAAACAGCTCTATCACACTCTACATGAAAGGTGATATTAAGGATAAGCGTCACTTACGGTCTCGTCGTTGCAGATGGAGTGCACCTGCGTCCCGAACATCACAGCGGTGAAAATGAGGAAGAGCAGAGCCTCAAAGCACAGGAGGATGAGGAGGATGACGGTCGCCGGAGGAGAGAAGGAACTGCACTCTGAGGACAGGAAGCAGGAACGATCAATGCAGGACTAATCAGAGAGCTCCGTTACAACATGAGCAGCCAATCATTTAGCAGCAAATAAAACCCAGGCTGTGATGCAGACACAAACACTTACTTGTCCAGTCTTCTTCAAAACAGAAGACAAAATGTAAAGCCACCATCATGAGAGCATGAAGGGAAATCAAAGCAATGTACATCTGGAGAAGAGACAGGAAACAGTACGGATTACTTATATACTTTTATAGTTTTTATTAACATTTAGAACTTTTATTAACATTTATTAACATTTTAGCTTTTATTTTTATTTCAGTTTTAGTAATGGGTATCACTTTACAATAAGATTTCATCTGATGATATTAATGCATAAACAAAAACTAAGAGCAAAATATCACAGCATTTATTATCCTTTGTTAATGTTAGTTAATAAAAACTGACGCAACTAACTACTAACAATTTTTGATATTAAAAATGTAGTAAATGTTGAGATAAACAGCAACTAAGATTAATAAATGCTTTGAAAGCATTGTTCATTGTTAGTTCATGTTAACAAATTAAATCTTACTGTAAAGTGTTACCTTGTACTTCAACTTTTAATTATTTCAGTTAGTTGCCAAGTTAACATTTCTCAGTTTACGTTTTTCATCTACTGGTAATATTTATCATATAATTCTTTCAGCTTATTTCAATAATGAAAACGGTTTCTATTTACAGCCCGTTTTTACAAGCATTGAGTGCTGTAGCCAATCACAATCATATCTGCTGAGTGCCTGAATGCAATGGCCAATCAGAGGTGCTAGTCAGTAAGTTCATCAGAATCTGCACAGTTCAACATGAGCCGCACTCTCACAAATCCTTTCATTATAGCTAACACAATGTACAATTAGCTTGTGCTTTAGAGATCGACAGCCTTACACCGTGTCCTAACCAGACGCGACACGCGATAAAAGGTATCTTTTCCATGTTAATAAGAGTTTTTGTCCTAACCAGCTGCGATGGTGACAGGTGACGATTCTATTTTAGAAACGGTTTCTATTTCTCTGCGACGTCGCGGCTGAAACAGCAACACAAAGTATGGCAATGAAAATATCAGGTACTGTTTATGTGCTTTATTTAATGTTGAAAGCATGTGATGTGAGTTTAAATATCATTCTGTGTTCCCAGTTTTTTAGCTGTAATGAAAACAACACTTGCTAATTCACCTCAGATCTTGAAAATAAATAAATGTGCACAAGAACGTTCAAACTGTCAACTGAATGCGAACAAACAAGTGTATTCTATGACAAAGATTGGTCCGAATGTACTTTAAATAATGTTTAAATGGTGTAATATTTATTAATTTTACTATGTACTTGCCCATTTCATTGTGTCTGCTGTGCTCTTGCAGAGAGAGCCCGCCCACACTCTCTTCTGATTGGCTGTGGTTTTTGTCGTTTTATCATTTCTCATTGTCGCGTCACGTCTAGTGTGGACAGTCAAATTGCTCGTCGCTGGAATCTTATCGCATTGCGTCTGGTTTGGACACGGTGTTAGTGACTATAAAGGGAGGCTCTTCTCTTGCTTTCTGTTTATTACCCATTCACAGCCTGAACACAAGTTCACTGCTGCTCAGTACACTGAAAGTTTCTGGATAGACAACCATATTTTAATGTGCGATTGGATCGGAAACTGCGATGATCGACAGTAATAACCAACGGACGAGACAAAATGGGACATTAAAGTGCTTAATTCAACAGTTTTTGTTCTGGTACTGAAAACTTCAAAATTGTACTGGTATTGGTACCAAATACTGAGGTTTTGAAGTATATAATTATTTGAATGTGTGTGTTTTGTGAGTAGTTGTGATGAAACTCACGGTGAAAAGCACAAAGTATTTTTGGTTGTTCTCTCCCACACAGTTGTTGACCCAGGGGCAGTGATGGTCCATCTTCTTGATGCAGCGTTTACACACACTAGACGGAGCAAACACACACACTTTTAGGAAACTATCTCTGAATTTAAGGTCACAGTTGAGGTTTCTTGCACCAGCAGTGATCATTTAGCTCTTGATACTGTATGTGTGTGTGCTGTCACCTGCAGTGATGCGCTCGATCAGGTTTGATGCTGCAGCATTTGGGACACTTGTACACCACCTGTCCAGGCTTGAGCTGCAGACTCTCGATGAACTCCTTAGTGGCGTTTCCCTTTGGAACGGCTCCCTGAGACCACAGGAAGAGGAAAGAGTCAAAACCTCAGAGTCTGAACCATTTATCATCAACTGATATAACATTAGTACTGTAATCAGAAACTTTTGGGCCAAATTGTGCAGCCCCACAAACAAGCACAGCAAACCTGGATGTTTTTTTAATTTAATAATTAAAGTATTAAAGGGTTAGTTCACCCAAAAATGAAAATAATGTCATTAATTACTCACCCTCATGATCTTCGTTCATCTTCAGAACACACATTAAGATATTTTTGATGAAATCTGATGGCTCCGTGAGGCCTCCATATAGGAAGCAATGTCATTTCCTCTTTCAAGATCCATTAATGTACTAAAAACATATTTAAATCAGTTCATGTGAGTACAGTGGTTCAATAATAATATTATAAAGTGACGAGAATATTTTTGGTGTGCCAAAAAAAACAAAATAACGACTTATAAAGTGATGGCCGATTTCAAAACACTGCTTCAGGAAGCTTCAGAGCACAAATGAATCAGCGTGTCGAATCAGCGGTTCAGAGCGCCAAAGTCACGTGATTTCAGCCGTTTGGTGGGTTTGACGCGCGATCCGAATCATGATTCGACACACTGATTCATTTATGCTCCGAAGCTTCATGAAGCAGTGTTTTGAAATCGGCCATCACTAAATAAGTCGTTATTTTGTTTTTTTCTTTCTAATATTAATATTGAACCACTGTACTCACATGAACTGATTTAAATATGTTTTTAGTACATTAATGGATCTTGAGAGAGGAAATGTCATTGCTGGCTATGAAGGCCTCACTGAGCCATCGGATTTCATCAAAAATATCTTAATTTGTGTTCAGAAGATGAACGAAGGTCTTACAGGTGTGGAACGACATGAGGGTGAGTAATAAATGACATGACAGAATTTTCATTTTTGGGTGAACTAACCCTTTGATTAAAAATCGCAATTAGATTTTTTCTCCAAATTGTGCAGTTCGTTGAGTGTCTGTTTCTTGTTCAGTGTCACTGTAAGTCAGTCATTGGTTGTTTGACGCTTTCAAAGCGTTGATCTGTTTGTCTGAGTCACTAAGCAGGATTCAACCAATCACATGAGTTCAGGGCGGGGTTATCACAGAAGAGGGGAATGTTTTAATTCTGCATTATTTTTGCTAATTCATTTAGTTACACAAAAGGCAAAGAAATGACATACTTCACCTATAAACAAAGTATGCTCCAATTGGCTGCAATTCTGTCACGTCATACTGTATTTCAGGACAGAAACATGAGTTCAACGGCTGTTCACACCAAGAACAAGAACTATATTAGCATCCTTATCATTTGCAAACCAGCAGATGATAATGCTCTATTTATAGCTATATCGACCTTTAGACTGATGGATGATGACGTTCTGTTTATTGTAAATGTGCGCTGCCACTTTAAATGTTTTTTAAAGCTGAAAGGATTCTGATTCTGATGTTTTTATCCTTCATTATCTGGAAAATAATCATTCTGAAAGATATCATTCCTCTGTGTCATTATCATTATAGTTGGGGTGTGGACTTCACTATTCTCAGAGATAATTGTATGGTTGTCGTTATAGTTATCGTTCCTGGTGTGAACGTGCCTGGATACGTGTCGCATTGCTCCTGATCAGGATTGGTGTGTGTTTGTGTGTGTGCGTCCCTCACCGGGTCGGTGCACATGGCTCTGAAATGCGACGCCAGCGCGAGGAAGGCCAGCCCGTTAAACACGGCGCCGTTAATTAAGCTGTACACCACATTCTTCGCCGGCACCAGCATTACGAAGACAACCACGAACTCGGCGTAGAACACCAGCAGCCACGTGATCACGCCGCACACGATGCCGCAGCCGTCCCGGATGAACCACATCTCACCGGCGGAGTGGGAGCGCGGAGGGGGCGGGGTGCAGTGCTCCGGGCGCAGATATCCGGCCTGCCGCTCGATGTCCCGACTGCGGTTAGCTGGGGAACTCTTCATCCTTCCCAATGGGAAGCACCCACATCCTCCTTCAGAGAGACAGAAAGACAAACGTGAAAAACTTACTTTGCATTTAAAGGGATAGTTCAGCCACAAATGAAAATTATCCCATGATTTACTCAAGTCATCTTCTTTCAGATGAACACAATCAGAGTTATATTAAAAAATATCATTGCTCCTCAAAGCTTTATAATGGGAGTGAATGGGGGCCGAGATTTTGAAGCCCAAAAAAGTGCATCCATCCATCATAAAAATAATCCACACCGCTGTCGGAAGCCAATTATTATAGTTTATAAAGTTTTCTTACAAAAACCCATTGATTCACTTCAGAAGGCCTTTATTAACCCCGTATGGATTACTTTTATGATGGATGGATGCGCTTTTTTGGGCTTCAAAATCTCGGCCCCCATTCACTCCCATTATAAAGCTTGGAAGAGCCAGGATATTTTTAATATATCTCCGATTGTGTTCGTCTGAAAGAAGATGGTCATATACATATATATATATATATATATATATATATATATATATATATATATATATATATATATATATATATATATATATATATATATATACACACTACCGGCCAAAAGTTTGGAAACATTACTATTTTTAATGTTTTTGAACAAAGTCTCTTATGCTCCTTAAGTCTGCATTTATTTCATAATAAATACAGAAAAAACAATATTATTGTGAAATATTATTACAATTTAAAATTACGGTTTTCTATTTTAATATACTTTAAAATATAATTTATTTCTATGATCAAAGCCGAATTTTCAGCATCATTACTCCAGTCTTCAGTGTCACATGATCCTTCAGAAATCATTCTAATATGCTGATTTATTATCAATGCTGGAAACAGTTGTGTTGCTTAATATTATTTTATAACCTGTAATACTTTTTAAGGATTCTTTGATGAATAAAAAGTTAAAAAATATCAGCATTTATTTAAAATAGAAATAATTTGTAACAACATACACTACCGTTCAAAAGTTTGGGGTCAGTCATTTTTTTTCTTGAAAGAAATTAATACTTTTATTCAGCTCGGATGTGTTAAATTGATAAAAAGTGATAGTAAGGATTTATATTGTTAGAAAAGATTTATATTTTGAATAAATGCTGTTCTTTTTAACCTTTTATTCATCAAAGAATACTGAAAAAATATCACAGGTTATAAAATAATGTTAAGCAGCACAACTGTTTCCAGCATTGATAATAAATCATCATATTACAATGATTTCTGAAGGATCATGTGACACTGAAGACTGGAGTAATGATGCTGAAAATTCAGCTTTGATCACAGGAATAAATTACATTTTAAAGTATATTACAATAGAAAACCATAATTTTAAATTGTAATAATATTTCACAATATTATTGTTTTTTCTGTATTTATTATGAAATAAATGCAGCCTTAATTGAGACTTCGTTCAAAAACATTAATAGTAATGTTTCCAAACTTTGGACCGGTAGTGTATAATATATATATATATATATATATATATATATATATATATATATATATATATATATATATATATATATATATAAACATATAAAATGTTAACATAAGTTATATTTATAACCTAATTCCAACAAAATCCCTGCTTTTTTATACTTAATTTTTGACAGAGATGTTAGATATCGTACCAAATTATTCTTGAAAAACTACAATGCGAGGGGAGACCTGAAAAATCTACATTTGTGGATAAAATGCTTAGCCATTAAAAGAAAACAGTGATACACAAACTATCACACACACTCACCGAGGTCTGTGGCTCCTCCAGCAGCGCGCGACTGAGCTTTAAATGATGAATTCTCTTCCCACTAAAACGCAGATCATTTGATGTAGTGATGTAATGTTTATGTGTTGCATATATGAGCAAAACGATTGTGTTTTTGTGTAAAATATTGCTCCAGTTTCGTCAGGTGAGGCGCGACAACCAGGAAGTTTCGGCACTGGCGTCACACACCCAACACAGTCCGACTGAGTACTTCCGCTCTGGAATATTATAAAATAAAAGTCTCTGTCGGAAACGCTTCGAAAATAATAAAACAGCAATCCTAGATTTGTACTTTTTTTTTTTTTTTTTTTGGCGTTGTAAACGTGTGTAAAAATGTCTCGCGAATACATGAATTTTATTTAAACGTGTTCGTTTTTTAATAAACTTTTTTCCTCTGACGTTTCTTGTGATAACACTTTATAGAATCGACAAACAATACGCAATGCCCTTTATAAACAATACACGAGTCGTATTTGTATGAATGAAGCAGACTTTTATGTTAGCGAAAGTGGCGGGTGCGCGCGCTGCGGTTCCCCTCAAGCGCATCCGGCAACATGTCGGCAGCTGAGCGCGCGCTCGAGGTGAGAAACACAACACACAATAAAACACACATTTACACGTGCATGCTTAATTACAGCCGTGCATCTGCATGTTTAAGGTTGCGTTATGAATGTGTATTCCCCAGCGGAGGATATAACGACGCTTTCATTCAATGGTTTTCACATGCTGCTGGTGTTGCAGCATGTAGTGTTGAGTTCATCACTGTAACATGCACAAGTTATGCGGCTTTTCTGATTAATTGCATATTTGCATTGATCCTGTCAGCTGCTGTTTAAACCAATAAACGCGTTACGGTGTAAGCTGATTGGTGTTGCTAAAATATTAAGCATGTGAAGTTTATGACCTCTGATTATCAGTTTAATGCAAATAAAACAATGGTAAATATTTTGCTGTCACTTCATATTTATTTAAGATGACCAAGTTTCCTCTTTAAAACTTGAGTTTATTTGTTGCTATTGATTACAACAGCAGGTTTTTGTAAACTGGAAATCGTCTGTGTTGATCATATTTTAGTGTGTTTATGGACTATAAGTCATATTAACTGAATGTTTTTGACTATATTGCTCCAGACTCCATCAGATGAGAGCTCTTCTCCTCAATCCAAACATGAAGGTGAGGGTGTCACTCTTTCATATTAATGTTTAATTAGTAGAGATGCACAGGAGAAATCAGTGATTGGCCACTCTTTTTCTGTATCAGCATTAGTTTGATTAGAAAGCAGGGCTTCAGACAGGTTTCACAAACTCATCTGGATCTGTGCTAAAGTTCATTAAAATGTTTTGATGTTATTTCATTTTAATGCACAATTGTACAGGTGTATAACATAGGACATTAAAGGGATAGTTCACCTAAAAATGAAAAATCTGTCATCGTTTACTGTATGAGTTTGCTGAACACACATGCAAAAACATGATATTTTGAAGAATGTCTGTAACCGAGCAGTTGTTGGTCCCCATTCACTTCCATTGTATTGGCTAAAATACTATGGAAGTCAATGGGGTCCAAACAAATATCTTTTTTGTGTGTGTGTTCAGCAGAATAAAGACAAACATACATGTTTGGAACAACTTGAGTGTGAGTAAATGATTTTTTTTGGGTGAACTATCCCTTTAATATTATTTTGGTATTGCAATCAATAACAGTTTTTATTAAATTATCGGCATCAGCCTGATTAAGTTGGCTTTATATGAGAAATACAATAAGATCGCAGGTTTTTCTATCATTAATACTGCACATTATCACATTCTTATGCCTGATTTCACTTGAAGCATGTAAAATTCAAGACTAAAGCATTTGAAATTGTTTAGATTTATTATAATAATCTAAATTTCTGGATCTGTGCTTCTCTATTAATCTGTATTGTTCTAATTGTGATGTTTTTGTCATGTTAGCGGAGCCGATTTCACCTGTAAAGGGAAAACAGATGGAGGATCTCACGGGACGTCAGGATGATGGACGGCCCTCCGCGTCCACTAAAACCTTCGTAGGTGAGTCACCGGCAGGGTTGCCAGATTTCCACAACAAAACCCGCCCAATTGCTACTCAAAACTATCCTAATCGAGTTTTAGGGGGGTCCCCCGGTAAAAATCGCATTCCACGGGGTAAAATCCACGTTTTTGGTGTGGTTTCCCTTGTAAATTTTGCATTCCACGGGCTAAATATCATGTTATTTTGTTATGCCAAAGCATGAAAAAAATATATATATGTGACCCTGGAATAAATAATCTTTCCACTGATGTATAGTTTGTTAGGATAGGACAATATTTTGCTGAGATACAACTATTTAAAAATCTGGAATCTGAGAGTGCAAAAAATCAAAATATTGAGAAAATCACCTTTAAAGTTGTCCAAATGAAGTCTTTAGCAATGCATATCCACTCACAAAAATAAATTTTTTAGATGTTTACGATAGGAAATTTACAAAATATCTTCATGAAACCCATACAATGTATTGTTGGCTATTGTTACAAATATACCTGTACGACTGTATGACTGGTTTTGTGGTCCAGGGTCACATATGTTGTAAATGTAAATAGTAAAAAACAACAAAAAAATGTATTTATTTATTTTTTTACACTCTAAAAAGTAATTCAGTGAACTGATTACTACAACTTAATAAAATTCATGGTTGCAGGATAAAAAATAAAACTAATTTATTGATATTAATTAAACCTTTTAAGTTGAAACCTTGTTTTGATGAGTTATATTGATATAATGTTGATCAACTTAATATTGTGTGTAATTTAAACTCAAGTTTCTGTGGTAATATTGAACAAGGAAGGAATGAAGGAGATGCATATGAAAATGTGAATTGAACAGACAAAAATATACATGGACAAAGTTTTCTTTTGGGGCATTTGCAGTTGAAAAAAGGTAATATATCACAATATGTTATCACAATACTCAGCAAATCGTAAAATGTGTAAAATTGCAATAATATCATATCATGGGTTAAGTATTGTGATAATATGGTATGGGGTGATTCCCACCTCTAGTTAATTATGTTGAAACTAGTCAACATTTTTGCCTTTTTCAGTTTTGTTTTTTGATCATTTTGCCTGCGTTAATGCCAACTACATAAACTTTGGCACAGGTGTGTATTTTTATAGGAATTTTACTATTTCACCCCCATTTCCTTTAATCTGTTTTACACTAGTAACACACAATAGTTAATCTCAGGACTTTAAGGACAAAAATGTCCCCATTGAAACCCATTAAAACTGCAATTTTTAACCCTGCTGGCAAGGCTTCAAAATGTAAATTTTACTATATATATATATTATATATATATATATATATATATATTTGCTTTATAGGCTAAATCTGAGAATATGGCACCATCTGGTAAAAAAAATACATATATATACATATGAAGAGTTTTGTTGCAAAACGAGAGAACTCCGTTTTTAACATTTTTGTCAAAACATGTTTATTATTATGTTATCATGTTATTATTTTGTTTTATGGTGCTACTTAGCTGTATTTTTTAAGTTATGAAGGTTTAAATCAAAACAAACCAACTGCAGTTGAATTGATATTAATTGGAATGCACAACCAAAAAACAAGATTTTTGAAAAATTTAAAAAACGGAGTTATCTCGTTTTGCAACGAAACTCTTCATATATATATTTATTTATTTATTTATTTATTTTTTTACCAGATGGTGCCATGTTCTCAGATTTAGCCTATAAAGCAAATACTTGCTTTATTCCTGTTTTCTGCCTCTGCATATTATTAAGCCAATTTGATAAATTATGCAGCTGTAATTGTGTGGGTGTGGATGTGAGAGTGTGGTTTATATGTGTGTAATAAAAAAAAAAGTAATATTTTTGAGAGAAAAGCTACTGCAAATCACAAATTCAACCACTGTGTGCACCAGTTGAGTTTTACTGGCATCTAATGGAGAAAATGTGGTACTGCATCCAAACAATCTTACTGAAAGCTCATTTTTTGAGATATCAACCACAAATTTGGAACTTGCTTAGATTTTCTAGCAATTTTAGAGTTTCATAAAATATATATTTTATATAAAATATTGTTCATAAACTTAAACCTCTATAACTTTTTTTGGATTCACTTTTTAAACATTTTTTTTACTTCAACAATAATCTAAATTTAAACTTTTTTTAGACACGGACATGTTTGTCCACTATGGACCTATGTGTAACTTTTTTAACTGATGCGCATAAATACATTTTCATGAATAATTAACTGAAAAATTTCAGTTTTTCCTGCAAATTAGTTCCAGTGTAGTTTGTTGGTTGAACATAATTTCATTATAAGTTGTCATAACCCTAAAAGATTGTGTTATTTTGTTGTGTGTGTCTCCTCACAGTCAGCTGGGGTAAAAGCGCGTCCCCCTCCACCTCGTCCCTCTCATCGCCGGCGTCTGGCAGAGCTAAGATGAGCGTCTGCGGTCCTGGCAGTAAGACGGCTCCATCATCCTCCTCCTCCTCTTCCTCCTCCTCCTCCTCCTCCTCCTCATCTTCATCTCTGTCTTCAGCCAGTCCTCCGGCTAAAGTCCACCGCGCGCGCAAGACCATGAACAGACCTCCGTTCCCACAGGTTCTTTCATTGGCTATGAGCACACAGTCACGGTGAGGTCAGCAGATGTACTGAAACTGATTCTCCTGTGTTTCTGAGCAGATCAAGTCTATCGAGTCGATTGCACAAGCTGCGCCTGAGAAACCCACCAGCGGCGGGAAAACAGACGCAGACTCAGGTCATCAATCTTGTGTAATCATAATCTGTATAATTCATTTGGGCGTGTGAATAGTTGAGGTTTACATGTTTTTCTCTCTGTGTAGCTGTGAAGAAGCGTAAGGTGGGTCTGGACTCTGATGACTCGGCGCCTCCTGCAGGAACTCCAGAGAAAGTGCAGAGGCCGCAGACGGAGGTGAGAGGAACGACACGTCATGTGTGTCTGACTGCTTTAAAATAAAGCAATAAACCATTAGACGCTGTGCAGCACTTTAACATGGTTTAATTGTGCTCTTAAATACATATAATGTGGTTAAATCACTTTCACACGCCTAGATTGGATTGTTGATCTAATAAAATGCTGATAATAGAAATATGATAAAAGATACTAATGTTCAATACATAGATTAATTAATAATAACAAAAATACTATTTTAAATGATTGTTATAGTAATCTTTTATCAACGATAAAATATTGTTCAACAAATAAATAAATAAATTATAAATTATCTAATTATTATTATTTTATTTATTGAACATTGCCTGGAATGCATTGATTTTATAAAATTATGGTAATTGCACTATGATAAAAGATACCAATAAATAAATAAACAAAATTAATAATAATAATTATTATTGTTGCTATTATCTTCTTTTATTATAGCAATATGATAAAAGATACCATTGTATTAATTATTAATAACAATTATCATTTTTAATTTTAATCATTGCATCATAGCAATAAAAGACAACAGTGTTTATTAAATAAATACATTAATAATTTTATAATAATAATAGTAATAATTGTTGTTGTTAATAATCATAGCTATTATTATTATTATTATTATTATTATTATTATTAATTTATTAAACATTGCCTGAAATTGGTTGTTTTTATAAAATACTGGTAATGGCAATATGATACTAATGTTAAATAAATGTTAAATAAATAATAATAATAATAATAATAATTATTATTATTATTATTATTATTATTTATTTTTGTTATTGTGTTTTTATCATAGCAATATGGTAACATATAGCATTGTTCAATAAATAAATAAAATAATAATAATAATTGTTATTTGTTGTTATTGGTATTTTTATCATAGCAATATGATAACATATAGCATTGTTCAATAAATAAATATATTAATAATAATTAATGTTTTCTTGTTATTATTATTTTTATTATTATTAATAATAATAATAGTCTATGTTAAGCAATATAGATAGTTTATTTGTATTGACTATTGTAGCTCATCCAGTCAGAATTTAGAGGCCTGACTGTGTGTTTTATTATGATCCCACTGCTTATCATAATATACTTTGGTGTTTGTTTTTCGCAGCCCCCGCTCACCACATCTCCAGCGATGGGGAAGGAGGAGCCAGTTGCCACGGCAACTAAAGAGCATCACAGTGGTTGGCTGGAGGATCTTGATGAGGAGGCCGATGAGGAAGATTTCCACCTGCTCTACAACAGTTACTCTGGAGACGACCTGATCTACTCCGACAGCAAGGTGAACACGTCACTGCGATCACATGATTCAGAGAGACTCACGGCTGCTGTAGATCTGAGACACTTGTGCTTTTATTTTGCAGTCAGATGATGGGATGGCAGACGAGACGCTGGAGGAGGGGCATCTGTCTGATCATGTGAGTGTTTCTAACCAATCAAGTGAAAGAGCATCTTATTTTCATACAATTTCAGGATGTTCGGAAAAGATTTCCACAGATACAGTTTTTTTCATGGCTATATCTAGAAAGCAGGATTAAATATTTAAATGTTTTATAAATGAAAACTAAAAAAGTAAGTATAAAAATAAATATTTATTTATATATTTATTGAAACTTAAAAATTCATGGAAATTAAAAAAGGAAAATATTAATAAATTTGGCCTTAAATTATTTTTTAAAAATAAAAAATTAAAGTTGTTGAAAATAAAAAAGTATGTCTATATATTTATACATTATATTTTTTTGTATTAAAATTATGCAAATGGAAGTCTCTCTCTCTCTCTCTCTCTCTCTCTCTCTATATATATATATATATATATATATTTATTTATTTATTTTTAAATTAAAATTTAAAAAGTTAATTAAAAAATTAAATGGCCATTAAAAAAAAATACCATTTTTAAAAATAAAATAAAATAAAATAAACCAGTAAGTCTTACATTTTATATATATATATATATATATATATTTATTTATTGAAACTTAAAAAGTCATGGAAATTAAAAAAGAAAAATAATAATAAATTAGGCCTTTGAAAATTTAAAAATAAAAAGCAAGTCTGTATAATTATATATTATATATTTTTTATTTAAATTTAAAAAAAAGTTATGGAAATTAAAAATAAAATTTAAAAATAAAATATTAAAATGTTTTGAAAATTTATAAATATATACTTTTTTTATTATATAATATATATAATATACTATATATTTTTATATAGTATACATTTTTTATCAAAATTAAAAAAAGTTATGGAAATTAAAAAAGAATAATACTTATAAATTTGGCCTTATTGTCTAGCAATTAAAAGTGTAATATGTGTAAAATATTAAATTAAATCCCTATCCAATAATTTTGAATGCCTGGAAAAATTAGTTTTTTGGGAAGGATAGTCATTATAATTAATTTGTTAAAATATGTTTGATCTCTAAACATTTTACACAATATTTAGACAAAATTAACTAAAAAATAGTCCTTGCATTCTTGCAAATGAAGATAACAAGGCATAAGTATTGTAATTTTACTGCTGCAACCTAAAATAATTAATATACTTAAGTTTTTTTATTTTTACAGAGTAAATTGTAATTAGCAATTGTATTACAGCAGTAATATATTTATCCCCATGTTATCGAAGTTTGAAGTTAGAAATTCCAGTATGTATGTATATATAATATATATAGATATAGATATACCATTGTTTACTTATAAACTGACAGAAGAAGCAACGGCATGAACTGATGCTGATATCAGAATGACCAGTTGTGTGCTGGTGAACTGATAAACTGGAGTGTGTGTGTGTGTGTGTGTGTGTTTCAGAGCTCGGACTCGGATCGGCCCCTCGCCTCTTACAAGAAAGCAGGAGCAGAGAGAGACGAGACGCCATGGAAGCGTCAAGGGAAGGGTAAAGGGAGAGACAAACCCCCCGCTGGAGAGCCGCAGGCAGATAAAGGTGAGACACACACCCAATAATGATGATGATGATGATGATGATGATGATGATGATGGTGGTGTGTGTAGATGTGAGCAGTGTGTCTGTCTGACAGGTGAATCCGCAGCGGCAGCGGCCGACTACACTGAGGTTCCTCTGGACTCACTGGACATCTCAGCAGCCGACAGCCTCTCTCTCTCTCCACACGCAGGTGTGTGACCATCACATGCTCACATGAAAAATACAGTAACAATTGTGAAATATTATTACAGTTTAAAATAGCTGTAATATATTGTAAAGTGTAATTTATTCCTGTGATCAAAGCTAAATTTTCAGCATCATTACTGCAGTCTTCAGTGTCACATGATCCTTCAGAAATCATTCTGATGTGCTGATTTGTGTGTGTGCAGACGGCAGTGACGCAGAAACGGAGCGTCTGGAGGAGCTTCCTCTGTGCAGCTGCCGGATGGAGGCGCCGCGTGTGGACGGATTCAGCGCTCGGTCCAACAGGACCTGTATGGCCATAGAGAGCATCAACGGAGAGGTGAGCCCTGCTTCTGCAAGTGTTCGTCACAGAGGGATTTATATAACTAAAGCTGATCTCCCCCGTCTCTCTGCTGTGGGTCGTCCCGTCCTCTGTGTGTTTCAGCTGGTGGGCTGTACCAGTGTGATCGTGAAGGGGGAGACGATGCGTCCCTCCAGCCGCGTGTCTCTGATGGTGTTGTGTGAGACGCACCGTTCACACATGGTCAAACATCACTGCTGTCCCGGCTGCGGATACTTCTGCCTCTCCGTGAGTGTCTCTGAACACGGCAGTCATCTTACAGGAAGAAGAGAAACTTATTGTTTACTCACCATCATGTTGCATATTATTTAACAAAAAATAAATAAATAAATGTACAATTATAATTAATTAAATTAAAAAAAAGTAACATTTTAACATTTTATTTTAAAATAAATACAACCTAATTAAAATACTTAGTAATAATTAATTAAATTATAAAATATGCAAAATTAAAATACATAATTATTTTTATTTTTCAGTATTTTTCAAATTAAAAATAATAAAAAATAAAATAATAATAATGAATTAAATTATAAACATGCAAAATTAAAGTAAATAATTTTAATGTTAATACAATCTTATTAAAATATTTAGTAATTAATTAAATGATAAAAAATGCAAAATTAAAATACATCATTTTAAAATAAAAACAACACTTAGTAGGAATTAAATCATATAAATGCTAAATAAAATACACAATTTTAAAATAAAAGAAATCAAAATAAATCACTAATAATTAAACTATAAAAATGCAAAATTAAAGTATATAATTTTAAAATAAAAATATTTTTCCATACAACAACAGTTTGTAGTGTTTCACAAAATATTTAATAAAAAATAAATATTTATTCATTTATTTCTGGATTTAACCATTTATTTACATAATTATTTATTTCTACTTTTTTTTATTTATATATATATTTATGTATTTGTTTATTTTTATATATATATAATATAATATATATATATATATATATATATATATATATATATATATATATTTTATTTATTTTATTTTATTTTTTATTTTTTGTAAATGATTCCTTTAACTGTTTTTTAAAAGCTTTATTTCAGGGATTCCCAAATGTTTTTGTCAGCCAAAACTCTTTAACTGCAAATATTTAATTAAAGCTCTCCTGAGATTTGAAGTTATTATTTCAGTAATACAACATATTTGCATGTTCACAGTTCTCTCATGTCTGTAAATGGTCACATGACACAGGTAACTAAATAAATAAATAACTTTTAATATGTAATTTATTACGTATTTATTTTAATCTTACATTTTATGATTTAATTAAGCTTTTCATCAACTCAAAAACCCCATTTTTAGGAAAAAATGTCTAACATGAAGCTCAAAGCTCCTCCTCCTCATGTTTTTCGGCACAGGGAACGTTTCTGGAATGTTGTCCGGACGTTCGTATTACTCATCGGTTCCACCGCGGCTGCGTGTCGGTGCTGGGCGGTGGGCGGAGCCGTGGAGGAGTGGGCGTCGGCCTGCTGTTTTGCCCTCACTGCGGCGAGGATGCGTCAGAGGCGCGTGAGGTCACCATCCCTCCTGCAGCGCCCTCATCTGGCTCTAATGTGGTCACTGCAAGCGCCTCGTCCACCACCACCACACCCTCCCTGCTCCCGTCCGCCCTCGCCGCCACAGCACGGGCGCTGAACAACGACAAGAAGATGGGAGAGCCCATCAAGTGAGTTAAAATAGTTTACTCATATGACCTCCTCAATAAATATGATCTTTTTACTTTTTTGTTCTGATTAAAATTTAAGTTTTGCAAATAAACAAAAATGTTTGTTCTCTTTGCTAATGAACAAATATTGGATTAAAAACCGTCTTTGATGTCTGTTTTATGTAGCGCGAGGATGCGCTGTCGTGGAGATGTAAGAAATGGGGTGGAGCTGCAACCTCAGCCGGCCAATGCCACTCCAGGAGGGGGCGGGGAGGAGGATGTGGTCGCCCTGGGTGACGGCGGGGTGGACAGTGTGGGACCGTCGCTCGTCCTACCCAATGGGAAGCCAGTCTGTCCCAGCGCACTTCCGCCTGGAGACAGGAGGGCGGCGCTGCAGAGAGCCATTCTCACACAGGACACCGAGAGGTGACCACATTCATACATCAAATAAACATATTTATTAAATATTTATTATAGGTATTAAATAAATATGTATTTTATAATGAATATGTATTTTATTCATTTAAATTTAATTTTATTGTTTATATGATAATTTAAGTCTAAAAACATTTGTGAAGAAATTCAAATACATAACTTTAAATCTTTTAAATTAAATAATAACATTTTAAAATAAATACAATCCAATTAAAATACTTAGTAATCATTAATTAAATCATAAAAATGCTAAATTAAAATACATCATTTTAAAATAAAAAAAATTCAAAATAAAACAGTGATAATGAACTACATGCACATTAATTAATTAAAAAACAATTTAAATAAAATACTTAATAGTGAATTAAAAATATAAACATGCAAAATTAAAACACATTTTAATATAAAAACAATCCAAATACATAGTAATAATTAATTAAATCATAGAAAATTTAAATGCATCATTTTAAAATAAAAATATTCAAAATAATGATAATGAATCAGATTATAAACATGCAAATTAATTAATCAAACAAACATTTGAAATAAAATACTTAATAATGAATTAAATTATAAACATGCAAAATTAAAATAAATATTTTTTAAAATAAAACAATCAAATACTTAGTAATAGTTACTTAAATCATAAAACTGCAATATTAAAATACATAATTTTAAAATAAATCAAAACAAAACACTCTAGTAATTTATAAAAAATACAATATTTAATTATATAATTTAAAAGTAAATAAAATTGAAATGTGAAAAACACATTTTAATATAAAAACAATCAAAATACATAGTAATAATCAACTAAATCATTAAAATGCAAATTTAAAATGCATCATTTTAATATAAAATCAATCAAAATAAAATAGTACATAATTTTGAAATAAAAGCAACCAATATAAAATAATGAAATTATAAAAATGCATAAAAAAATACACAATTTTAAAGTAGTAATAATTAATTAAATTATGAATATACAAAATTAAAATATATTGTGCAGAATTGATGCTAAAACAGTATGGTAGTATGCCACTCTGCACATACTCAGGCTAAAAATGATGTCATTGTCATTGTCATGTGATCTGTTTGGCTCTTTCCGGTTGGTCAGGAGGAAGAAGCTGCGGTTTCACCCCCGTCAGCTGTATCCCGCAGCCAAACAGGGTGAAGCTCAGCGAGTTCTGCTCATGCTCAGTACGTACCTGTGTTCTCGTGTTCACGTCTCACACCTGTTCAGCTTCTCAGCATCAGAGCTGATGTTCTCTCTGTGTCTCTGTCAGTGGAGGGCATCGACCCGTCGTATCAGTCGGACTCTCAGAACCGACGCTGCGCTCTTCACGCGGCCGCCCAGAGAGGTCTGCTGGAGGTCTGTTACCTGCTCGTACAGGTGAGCTCCACTGCCACACTTCACTGACTTCTGAACATCCACTGCACGCTAGAGTTCACTGGATCTTATGGATCATATGGTGATGATTCAGGGTTTCCCAGACTGGGGTTCGTGAGTTAATAAAAAGATAATAATAAATTAAATCATAAAAATAGAAAATTAAATAAGAGCAATCAAAATAAAACCCTTAATAAAAATTAAATAATAAAATTGCAAAATTAAAATGCATAATTTAAAAAAAAACAATATTTAGTAAAAAATAAAAATTTTAAAATGCTAAATTAAGATATGTAATTTAAAAAAAAAATAATAATGTTAATGATACAAATAGAAAATTTAGTATTTTTTAAATTACAGCAATCAAAATGCAACCCTTACTAAACATTAAACCATAAAATTGATAAATTAAAATACATAATTTTAAAATTAAAAACAATCAAAATAAAATTAGTAATAATTAATTGAATCATAATAAAATTACCATTTTTATGATTTAAATCATTATTAATAAATTAAATCATTTCAAAATAAAAAAAATCAAAATAAAATTAGTATTAATTAATTGAATCATTATAAAATAATTGTTAATAATGATTGAATATAAAATTAAATTTAAAATAAGCAATAAATAGTAAATAGTAAATAAAACCCTTACTAAAAATTAAAACATAAAATGCAAAATTAAAATACATAGTTTTGTAATAAAAACAATCAAAATAAAATTAATAATAATTAATTGAATCATAAAAATGGAAAATTTAATATTTTTAAATGAGAGCAAAATAAAACTCTTACTAAAATGTAATTATAAAAAGATATGTAATTAAATAAGATAATGTAATTAAAAATAATAATAATAATAATAATTACGTAAATCATAAAAATAGAAAATTAAATACTTAAAAACAGCAATCAAAATACAACCCTTACTAAACATTAAACCATAAAATCTATAAATTAAAATACATTATTTTAAAATAAAAACAATCAAAATAAAATTAGTAATAATTTATTGAATCATAATAAAATTACCATTTTTATGATTTAAATCATTATTAATAAATTAAATAATTTTAAAATAAAAACAATCAAAATAAAATTAGTATTAATTAATTGAATCATTATAAAATAATTGTTAATAATGATTGAATATAAAATTAAATAATTTTAAAATAAGCAATAAATAGTAAATTAAACCCTTACTAAAAATTAAAACATAAAATGCAAAATTAAAATACATAGTTTTGTAATAAAAACAATCAAAATAAAATTAGTAATAATTAATTGAATCATAAAAATGGAAAATTAAATATTTTTAAATGAGAGCAAAATAAAACTCTTACTAAAATGTAATTATAAAAAATGCAACAATTTAAAAATAAAAATAATTAAAATAAATCCCTTACTAAAATAAAAAAAGTCAAATTAAAAATAAATCAGTGATAAAAACAATCAAAATAAAATTAGTATTAATTAATTGAATCATTATAAAATAATTGTTAATAATGATTGAATATAAAATTAAATAATTTTAAAATAAGCAATAAATAGTAAATTAAACCCTTACTAAAAATTAAAACATAAAATGCAAAATTAAAATACATAGTTTTGTAATAAAAACAATCAAAATAAAATTAGTAATAATTAATTGAATCATAAAAATGGAAAATTAAATATTTTTAAATGAGAGCAAAATAAAACTCTTACTAAAATGTAATTATAAAAAATGCAACAATTTAAAAATAAAAATAATTAAAATAAATCCCTTACTAAAATAAAAAAAAGTCAAATTAAAAATAAATCAGTGATAAAAACAATCAAAATAAAACACAACATATATGAAATGTTTACTGTGAATATGTTATTAAATTATTGAAACGTTAACTTAAAATCTTTAAGACTTTAAGACAATATTTTTGCTCTAAGTGGTTTGGATGACAAAAACATTTGGGAAACCCTGCTGCAGAAAAACGTTGTTGTTTTCTGAGTACTGGCCTTGTCTCGGTTTGTATCTGAGGAAAATGTTTATTAAAATTCCTGCTTTTGTGCCATGCTTGATTTTAGGCAGGCGCTAAGGTGGACGCCCAAGACAAGACCCTGCGGACCCCTCTGTTAGAGGCCATCGTG
The DNA here is from genome assembly GCA_036281575.1 of Ancherythroculter nigrocauda. Lineage (NCBI taxonomy): Eukaryota > Metazoa > Chordata > Actinopteri > Cypriniformes > Xenocyprididae > Ancherythroculter > Ancherythroculter nigrocauda. The sequence goes on from VTFQ01000009.1 coordinate 3,713,261, forward strand.
AACAATCATGTGGAGGTGGTGAAATACCTGATCCAGAGCGGAGCCTGCGTCTATCATGCAGTGAGAATCACACACACACACTTGCTTAAAACATCCCAAGCCACCTGCTCCTAGTTGTGGAAAACGATAAATATAAATCATCTAGTTTTGTGTGAAGTCACATTTCCATGTTTGCATTTGGCAGACGCTTTTAAGCCACTTGCATTGCGTTCAGGGTGTGCATGTGACAGTTCATGCCTGACTCAAACCCATGACCTTAGCGTTGCGAGCGTCATGCTCTGTTGCTGGCGTTCAGTGCTGAATGTGGTGTGTTTGGTGTTCAGGAGGAGGACGGATCTACAGGCCTGCATCACGCTGCCAAACTGGGGAACCTGGAGGTGGTGATGCTGTTACTGAGCACCGGACAGGTGGATCTGAACGCACAGGTGTGTTTCTGAGCGCGTCAGTCCGTCTCATGCTGCAGCTGCAGGTGTTTGACATCAGCTCTGTGTTTCAGGATAGCGGCGGCTGGACGCCTGTCATCTGGGCCGCAGAACACCGACATATAGACGTGATCCGAGCTCTGCTCAACAGAGGAGCCGACGTCACGCTCCGAGACAAAGTGAGTCTCTGACCGTTGATATTTAATCATTTAGCAGACGCTTTTGTCCAAATCAGCTTACAAAAGAGAATAATAGAAGCAATCAAACCAATAATAGGGCAACAATATGTTAGTGCTGTGACCAGTCCCAGTTAGTTTTTTTTTTTTAAATAAATAAATATATAATAAAAAGATACACAGATAGAATAGTAAGTGTTAGTATTAATGTGTCAAGTTTTGATGAAAAAGTTGCATCTTTAGCCTTTTCTTTAAAATGTAAATGAAGAAAAGCGGTCCAAGCACTGAGCCCTGAGGCACGCCAGTAGCTAGATGATGTGATTTAGACGCAACGCCGCTCTCATGATGTCTCTCAGAATAGAAATATTCAAAAAATAAAAATGATTAATAAATAAAAATGACACATGCACATACAAAATTACTAAAACTTAAACTGAAATTAGAAACTTAGCAGCTAAAATAACATATCGAAGTGCTAAAATTACTAAAACTGAAATAAAAATACATTAAAGCTAAATAGAGATATTAAAAAATAAAAACAAATAAAGATGACAAAAGCACATATCAGAAAATTAGAAGTGTCGCCTTGGCAACTAATTGAAATAAACAAATTTAGGTTGAAGTAATAAAACTACTAAAAGTACAACTGAATTAAAATGAAAGCTAAATAAAGATATTAAAAATAAAAATATAGATGACAAGCACATGACAACATTACTAAAACTTAAACAAAAATAAGAAATGTTGAAAATAAGAATTAAAATCCGTTTTATTTTTAATTACTTTTTACAATTACTAAAACGGAAATAAATAGAAATGAAAGCTAAATAGAACAATATAAACTAAAAAAAATAAAATAAATAAAAATGACAAGCAAATAATTCTTTGATTTGCACTGATTTGATTCAATTATTTTAATTGTTTTTATTTTAAAATTTTGCAATTTTATGATCTAGGATCATTTTAATTTTAGTTAAAGTTTTAGTAATTTTGTTGTGTTTTGTCTTATTTAATTTTTTTAATTAAAATATTAAACCTTTTTAATATTTTGTGAGTCAAGTTGATTTATTTCAAGTAACAATAATATTTTTTTATGGTTTTGGTTAACTATAATAACTCTCCAATGAATTCACATTATTTTTCTTGTCATTTGTTTGATTAAAGGGATTATTATCTTTCTTCTTATCTTTATTTACAAATAGCAATCTGACATAACTTGACTAGTGCTGTCAAGTCAATTAATCGTGATGAATCGCATCTAAAATAAAAGTTTGTAAATATATAGTGTGTGTATATATGTATGCAAACAATCTTTTATGTTAGATGCGATTAATCGCGACTAATTGATTTGACTGTATTAAACTTGTCATGACTAGAAGAATGATATTAATTATAAAGCGTTCTCCCGATGTGTGTTTTGTTTGTACAGGAGATGAATGTTTGTCTGCACTGGGCGTCGTTCGCGGGCAGCGCTGAGATCGCAGAACTGGTTCTGAACGCCGGCTGTCCTCTGTCGTCCGTCAACCTGCACGGAGACACGCCGCTGCACATCGCCGCGCGCGAGGGCTTCACCGACTGCGTCACGTGCGTCACACGCCGCCTGTGAGCCTGTTTCTGGTGTCATGTGCTCATCTAACATGTCCTGTGCGTCTTTATTTCAGACTGTTTCTTTCTCGGGGTGCTGACATCGACATTATGAACAAAGAGGGCGACACGCCGCTCTCTCTCGCCCGCAGTGACACGCCCGTATGGGTGGCGCTGCAGATCAACAGGAAGTTGCGTCGGGGAATCGCCAATCGCGTCGTACGGACGGAGAGGATCATATGCAGGTGAGTGTGTCTCTAATGCTGAGAATGAAATGTGTGTATCAGTGTGATTTTAGTAGTATTTATATACCCGTATAGTATTTATTGTTATTTTGAACTAGATTGTGTGTGTGTGTGTGTGTGTAGTGACGTGGCTCAGGGTTATGAGAACGTTCCCATCCCGTGTGTTAACGGTGTGGACGATGAAGGCTGTCCGTCTGACTACAAATACATCGCGGAGAACTGTGAAACATCCGCCATGAACATCGACCGCAACATCACACACCTGCAGGTGCCTCTCAACACTACAGTAAATACACAACATACAAAATATTTGTAAAATCTAAAATTATCGTGACAAACAAATGAATCACGTAAATAATAGTTTATAATAAAATCCAGTATCTAACAGATGAAGATTGTGAAGATCACAGTATAGAGAAAAAAGGACAAATTTAAGATATTTGCAGAATGAAAGGAGAGGTAGAAGAGATGAAGCAGAAGAAAAGTGAAGAGCAAAATAAGAGCAATGAATATATATATGCAGGAAACTTGCATCCTCTTATCAACTTATGTTTTGTGCTGTGACTAGTCCCAGTTAGTCTAGCACAGTACATATATATTTATAAATAAATATATATATACAGTTAGAATAGTAATTGTTAGTATTAATGGGTCAAGTGTTGACGAAAAAGATGCACCTTTAGCTGTTTTATTGAAAATGTAATGGAGAAGAGAAGCGGTCCAAGCACTGAGCCCTGAGGTACACCAGTAGCTAGATGTCACGACGTAGACGCCTCACCCCACGCCGCTCTCACGATGTTATAAATGTTATATAAATGATTAACGAAATCAATCACACGTAAAATAATAATAATATATAAAGAATAATTAATAAAAGAAATAATATGAATAAAGACATTGACCATTTTGGTTTATTTCACATTTTTTTGTATTTTTGATCAAATAAATGCAGCCTTAGTGAGCAGAAGAGACTTCTTTCAAAAACATGAAAAGAATTTTACTGATCCTAAACAACAATAATGAACAATAATGTATCAGTAAATGAATCATTGTTATAAACTATTACCTCCCAACTGTAATTTTGATTTGGACTGTTTCTCAAATCTCTTTTTCATGACTGAACCAACCAAAAAAGAATAATTTGTTCTCAAATCATTACTGTCATTAATGAATAAAAGAAAAATAAGTGATTAAATAAAAATAAAACCCTTTGAGAATAAAAAAAATCCTTTAGTGCCCAAATAAAAAGCTTGTTAAAATCACCACAATTTAATGTTTACTTTGTTTTACACTTTTTAAGTGTTACTTGTATAACCAACAAAGGCATTGACAATACTAAGTATCTATAATTGTACTTCATAATAAGATGAACTCACATTTCTCCTGTGTTTGTTCACAGCTGGTTTTATAGATGTGTGATGTGTTTGTTTCAGCACTGCAGCTGCACGGACGATTGTTCCTCCAGCAACTGTCTCTGCGGGCAGCTCAGCATCCGCTGCTGGTACGATAAGGTAAAATACAGCTTCATGATCTCTATGAGAAGCTCTAATATTCCAGACCGAAGACTGTATAACAGCACGCATGTGTTCTGGCAGGATCAACGTCTTCTTCAGGAGTTTAATAAAATCGAGCCGCCTCTGATCTTCGAGTGTAACATGGCCTGTTCCTGCCACAAAACCTGCAAGAACAGAGTGGTTCAAGCTGGAATCAAGTAAGTTATTTTCAGAATAAATCTGCTGCGTTTGAAATGTTTTGCATGTCAAATGAACGCTTTTGCATGAGCTGGTCATTTGAAACACCTATGGGTCCTTAAAGTCTTAAATTCAGTTTTATCAAATTCTATAAGAAAGGTCTTGATTATCATTTCAAGAGGTCTTAATTTTAAAGACAGAAAACCAGGAATCGAGATATGGCTTAGTGAGATCATTACACTTCAAAAGGCGAGGATTTGATTACGTTTGAGCGTTGAACGTTTTAAAGTCAAAACGCTGCGATGTTGCATGTTCAGAGCTGTTTGCAATCAGTGAATACTGTGCATTTATGGCAAATGATTGTTTATGATCCACCGTCGATAAATTATGACAATGTTTATGTCATACACGCAAACTAGTCACATTTCTAAAGTGCAGCTGCACAGGGTAACCGCTATATTTCTACTGTTCCGTAAGAGAGTGAAAATGAATTTGCATTCAGCTGGTGATTTGAAAAGAAGCTATTTTCATTTGAAACAATTGAACAATTGTTCATCTGAACAATTAGAAAAAATATTTATTTATATAGTCATATTTTTAATGCCTATAAGTATAAATAATTGATGATTTTGACTAATCCCTTTATTTTTTCTCATGGCGATGTACTTGTTCATTCTTCGTTTAAGGGTGAAAAGAAGTTTTTAAATAATTAAATAGCTTTTTAACAAACATCCAGATGCCGTCCACGTTGCTGAGAGCGACATTTAGACAAACATGTAAATATGTGCTGCGCGCTTTCCTCTCAATAACAAAATAAACAACAAAAATGACAGCGGTGAGAAAACAGCAGTTCAGAAAGCATCTGATCATAGCAATGTGGATATGTTTGCACCAGATCTGCGATTCAGGACTCCCATAAAGTCACATCACGTTTATTTATCTATCACTTTATACAATAATTTGCTTTAAAGCAGCAGCTTCACAGTATTAAACATGAAAAACAGTGTCAGTGTCGCTTTAAACTACAATTACAACTTGATGTTCTGCTATAAAGCGGCTCTTCAGTGTGTTCATGGTTTTACTCGCGTCTAACCTCAATGGACTAAACAGAAGAAATGAACCAGAAGAGTTACACGTCAAAGAAGGTGGAGCCTCAGAGCCACACCCACCTATGACATCATAAGTCTCATGACCAATAGGGGTTCAAAGGAGTTTACAAGCTTCTCTTTGTTTCAAACTCCAGAAACGAACACCATTTTGACCTGATTTTGTTTGAAATGGCGTCACGTCAGTTCGTTCTTTAATTTGGCTTGAATAATGTTGGGTTGTGTTGTGTGTTTCAGGGTGCGTCTGCAGCTCTACCGCACTGAGAAGATGGGATGGGGCGTCAGAGCGCTTCAAGATATTCCTCAAGGAAGTTTCATCTGCGAGTGAGTTTCTCTCCGTGTGAATTTGTGCGATGCCTTCAAAGTATCTGTTTAAGAGCTCAATGCAAAGCTGGTTTAGTGGGTTTCTCAGCTTGTTCTCCTCTTGTCCTCTTGTCTTCAGAAGGGCTTCCTGTTGTTTCTGCTGTAATATCTGTGTATTTCTGCAGGTATGTTGGCGAGCTGATCTCTGACGCTGAAGCAGACGTGAGGGAGGATGATTCGTACCTGTTTGATCTGGACAACAAGGTGCAGTGACTCTGATTTCAGTCTGTTTACTAGAAGAGTGACACGATGCAAATTCACTGACACAAATTTGCACCAAAACTATTTAGCCTCAATGTAAATCTCAACTTTTTGCTTGTTGATGCTTGTAAATTATAACTATATTATCGCACATCTCTCTCTATATCAAATTTAAATAAGTATATCTTGCATACAGTCAGTCTACTCCTGTAAAGCAATATATGCTGTATAGCAAATCACAACTGCACGAGTGTTTATAGCATCACAAAATCTAACTATATTATCACTCTGCTCTAATCTGCTAAAGACAACTATAAGGCATGCAGATATTATAAACATTAACATCATGATTTTCTCTAAAGATGCTTTGTGAAAAGCAGATAATTTTGACTTGACATTTTTGAGAACTACGGAAAAAAGTTTGATTTCCTGACCAAAACCGGCATGCATATGGTGGTCATTCACCTGCTTTAATACAAAATGCAATGCAATACAATATAAAAACACCAACTATGTACAATGCAAGTAATATTTTGTGCACTTAGAGACACTATCAGGCCATCAGACGCTATATAATCACTTGAAATATTTCCTGAATTCTGTCTTTTCACCAGTGTTATTTTGGTATTATTTAAATAATGTATAATTTGTTTACATTTTTAGTCATTTATTTCTGTGCTTTTCAGGGTTATTATAGTAAACTAAAATTTAAATTGAAACCATAAAAAAAAAAAACATTTTTGTTACTTGAAATCAAATAAACATTAACTGAAATAAAATGTAAAGAAAATTCAACTGATTTTATTTCAGCTAGTTGCCAAAGCAATTTCTCATTTTCATTGTTTAACTTGATGTATTAAAATAACTAAACTAAAATAAAATATAAAAAATATTAGACACACAACAAAATGACTAAAACTTAAAATTAAAATGACAAAAAAATAAAAACTGATACAAAATTCCCAAACTGTTTTTAGTAGTTTTATCTTAGCAAACTGTAATAACCGTGTCTTTCACAGGACGGTGAAGTGTACTGTATTGATGCCCGATACTATGGTAACATCAGCCGCTTCATAAACCACCTGTGCGACCCCAACATCATCCCTGTGCGTGTGTTCATGCTGCACCAGGACCTGCGCTTCCCTCGCATCGCCTTCTTCAGCTCCAGGGACATTTTCACCGGACAGGAACTGGGGTGAGAGATAAGATGACGTTTGTGTGTAATCACTAATTGCTTTATGATTTCATGGCTGTTGACGTCTCAGCTTGATCCCAAGGAATTTATGGCCGTATTTGCATCCTGTCCAGGTGATAAGTTTTATGAGCGCGTCTGCTCTCTCTGACAGGTTTGATTACGGCGATCGTTTCTGGGACATCAAGAGCAAGTACTTCACCTGTCAGTGCGGCTCAGAGAAATGCAAACATTCGGCGGAGGCCATCGCGCTGGAACAGAGCCGACTGGCCCGTCTGGAGGTCTGTCCGGATCCCGCCGGGGAAGCCGGACTTCCGGTGTTAGGACACTCGTAACGAGACTCTCGAACATTACGCTTGTGTTTAAACGTTTGTGTGACGAATGTACAGCTCTCGAACAGAGACGTGTGCTTATCACAGTGATACTTGTGTTTGCATCTTCAAATGATTCATTTCTTCCATCTGACGGGACACGGGAAACAATAAAACGACACCGCGGCCTGAAGTTCAGCACACGCAAATGCCTTTCCAAAATACCACCAGGAAGTAGTATTCAAATTCACGGCTGTAAATCCTGCTCGGATCAGGAGGGGAAATGTCACAAAACTGGCGATTTTATGCCAACTGTCATCTGATCACAACTGTTCCTCTTTTTCATTAAATATCATGAACTTTTTTTTGTAAGTGTAATTGTTTTAATAAATACTGTTTGATACAGAAATGTCTTTTCCTTTGTTGTTTGTGTCACAAAAGATTTCTTCAGTAATATGAAATCACTTCCAACAATTTATCAGGGTAATCAAATGCAATCATTCTGTTTTTACTGCTGTATTTTTACTACTGTAAAATCATAAATTACCATTTGAAGTGGGACCATCCCAGCTAACAAACTTATTCTAAGAACGTTTTGTTAATGTTCCAACAATGTTATTTCTCAATGTTCAAAATGTAAAAAAAAAAAAAATTAAAAATTAAAAATTAAAAAAAGAAATCTCCTGTGCCATAATCAACAACACAACCACCAATTCAATTAAAATAACTTCATTTTATGTTATAAAGAATGGTAACAATCACAAAAGTAGCAATAACCCTAACAGAACTAATAATAGCCTACCAAAGAGAATAATAATAGAAATAGGGGACAATAGCTTCAGGGGAGGCATGGCCAAAATAACAAATAACTAAGAAACCTCTTTAAAATTACTTGGAAAAAGATCAATAAAAACAAAACTGCAATGCTTTTCCCTTTTTAACAATTAACAGGATAAAATCAGGATTACAAACAAAAAACATGGCAATGTTGTGCTACTGTGATATATAGCCTATATGGAATTAGTGTTTTGTGGAAAGTGTAGTTGGATATTTTACACTTTCTTCCTTCATGTGTTGACCTGAATTATCAGTCTTTAGTGTGTCATTGAGTGGTTTGTATTACTCATGTCTGATAAGAGTCAGTAGAAATCAATAACTCAAGGTCAGTTTTATCAGTCTAATGGTGAAATGTAAACATTATAAACAACCTGTCAATTGTAATTTATAGCCTAATTCTTTTGTTTAAACTTTACAAATTAAATAGTTATATTTGTAAAAATACAGAAATGTAAATATAGAGTATTTACTCATAAATATGAATAATTTATAAAAGGGTTAGTTCCTGTGCTTGATTCTGATTGGTCAATAGCTGTGTTTTATTCACCCAACGATTCTGTGTATCACTACACAACACCCTTAGCAACCACTCTTAGCAACGTAAATTGTATGTTCTTAATTGATATTGTAGGATATTATGTAGAAAGAGAAAGAGTGAGCGAGTTTATTACCTGCATTCAGATTTATCATTTTCCTTCAGGTGTTCATAATAATAAATCTGTTTAAATGTCCGATGCATTATCCTGTCCTTTTAACAGTTAAAGGGGTTTTCCCATGACTGACAGCGCTAGTCAAAGCATTTGTCAGTTGCGTCTTGTTCCGTGTTCACAACAGTTCAGTCTTTTCAATGTAAAAGTCTTCACTACTGACTGACACACTCATAAAGACAGTCTTTGCCGCCATCTAATGGCGTAATAATGTAACTTCTGTTGCTGTTCACGGTCAGGGTCTATTTTTTTCTGGCGGAAGGAAGGCTTTTAGTGAAAGTTTACTTCATGAAAGTTGCACTGATGCATATTTTTGGACTTAATATTTGTATTGTGTGGTAACCGTTTTATAAAAGCAATAAGGTACTCGAGGCTAGTGCTGTATCGTGAATAGCTAAGTCATGGCTGAAGGGATTGCAGGCATCGGCTTCGTGTCATGCCTAACAATGCCCTTCAGCCGTGACTCATTCACGATACAGCACACCTTATTGCTTATTTAAACAGCATTTTCAAACGTTTTAGTAACCACAAAATAGTCGGAATGCGCTAAATAGATGTTTTCGTCCATGTTGTAACCATAGCAACTGTTCCTTGCTCGAGCACTTTAAAGCAGCAAGCCGCGATTTTTGGCCCTCTATAGTTAATAAACAGAACTGCACGTGTCTTGCGGAAGAACATTGTAGCCGGAGCTACTTTTCTCCATGTATGTCTATGGCAGTTACTGTGATACTCTGCAGCGGGTCCTACCAGTCCAGTCTGAAATAGTCAGAATATAAACACTTATTATAAGTGTACCATAATGATTCAGGGTAAGACAAAAACAGGGTTTGCAAAATGGATTCATGTTGTACATTCTCATTATATAATTTTTGTAAATTTTGAACAAAAAAGTAGTTTTTGAACAAAAAAATTTGCGGACATTAACTTTAAATTCGCAAAATTTAAAGTGCACAAGAAAATTAAATTAGGCAAAAATATGCACAGCTCACACAGAAGTAACTTTTCAAAATGCAGCTTTTCTATTTCACATGACCAACAGAACAAGATGCACAATCTTTCGTCCTCGCGCGAAATTAATTCGCGATCTGCTGGATTTCGCCTGTGAAAATTCACCGAACGAACAACAGTAAACGTGACCGCACTTTTATAGCCTACAGGACAACGCATCGACACAACACTTCCTCATTTATTTATTTTTATTATGTATATTTATTATTATATTATTATTTATGTGTCACTTTATTAAAATATCTATCACAAATATCAGTCTTTTATTTACATGCCCGTAGGCAGGGGGGGTTCGGGTGGTTCGAACGAACCCCCCCTCACTGCCAAAGGTCCAGAATTTAAGTGGGTTTTTTTTGTTTTTTTTTAATGTGATTATTGTCATCATTGTTTTAATCAATGCTTGTGACAAATATTCTGGGTTGCTGTTTCAGATTAATATAATACATTATTGTAGCTGGACGTGTGTGTGTGCCGCGCGTGCAGTTCAGAGAGAGTTCGCGCAATACTTTTTCAAAGCAACGGTGAAGAAGCATTGCCTCTGAATGATGGGGGGTAGGGGTTAATATATATATTTTTTAATTAAAAGGATTTCTATATTTTATCCACTCAATAGTCTACAATATAATAGCCATATAAACGTAGCGTAATTATAATAATAAAACATAGTGGGATATTCAGTGATATTGGCTGTGCAATATCGACTTTTGTGATTGGCCAATACCGGCAGACTGGAGCCAATGGAAATGCTTCTCCTTCGGTGCGCGTCTTATTCCTCTGAGAACTTCAAAGCAGACCGCTTGAGGTAAATTATCTGGAATGATTAGTATATTGATTTACGATGCCTATGTGAGAGTGTTATGTCTGTACATGGGCGTCGGAACCATTGTATGTGGGTGGGACAAGACCCACCCACTTTTAAAGACCAATGAAATTGGACCCACTCACCTTTACCGTCTCTAATTCAGCATGTCTTTTTTAAAACATCGCCAAGTAAAACGCTGCGTTTATTTAGAACTGTCTCTTTACGACCACAACAAACGGGACACTTTTCAGACGCGCATTCCGACTTCTCCTCAGCGCCAGGTGCCAGTCAAACGAGCGCGGAAAAGGTAGCTTCAGTTGAACAACAGTGAACTGTGGTCAGAAATGTTGTCAGGCTATGTCAGTAAAACTCCAATCAGCTTTTAGGCTATAGCCTACTGTGCTCGAAGCGTGAACCCAAGAATTGCTCGAGCAAATGCGCCAGCGCACGCTGCATATAACTTTATTATAGCTTAACTAAAGCGCTAAAGAAACTACGGGCATGCACCGTCGTTATTCTGTTGTAAATGAAATCATGAAATTACCAAACATGCGATTAAAGCTGCCTCAAAACTGTGCATGTATGTATTTGTTGACATGGTTTTAAAGCTATTGTTATCCAATTTGTTGGCCTTAAAACGTCTTAAAATGCACATATGTACACCAAGGAAATCTAAATTTTCTCGGGGGAGCATGCCCCCGATAGCCTGACTACGTCAGACTTCCTACTTCCGCTCAATTTCATTTCGCTTCTGTACTCAGTCTGATACAGCGTCAGAGCTTTCTGTTTGCCACCGGTCTGGAAACAGCCGGGCCAATCAACGAACAGAGGGCGGGCTGAGAGCCGTGACGTAGATGCTAAGCGCCGAGTTTTACATTGTAGGTTAGAGAAATCGAAAACCGAAACGACCGCGGAAATGGGAAACGAGACACGGGATGCAATTCGCTCTGTTATGGAGAACATTCAACTCTTTTTCAAACTGCAAAAGTCGTTTACAGCCATGTTCACTCCGGTATTTCGCTCGCATCATCATGTGTTTACAACAGGTTTACAGTGGAAGTTCAATCATAGATTTGAGTTCGATGCATGATGTCTGTGCTTCGATGCGGCTGTACAGGCGCATAACATACGTCATAACTAAACGTATCTGATTGGCTTACGGGTAACCAATGATTTTAAACTTCAGACAAGCGCCCCCTAGCGAGAGAGAAAACACTTCTCTATTATGCCATTCCAGACTCTGTCTACGAAGCAAAGTGAAGTAGCAGAGTCTGGTATTACCAGGCTATGCCCCCGAACCCCCCTAGCATAATACATTTTGTGACCTCGGTAAATATAAAACCCTGCGTACGGCCCTGCTTGTTTTCTAGCTAACGAAATCAAAGTGTATTTCTCCAGTTGTGAAAATAAATGGGAGCAAAAACGAAAAAAGAAAAAAGGTTTGTGTCTCGTTCTATTAAAAAAAATCAATAACTACCGATTGATCTTGGCCTTCTATCTATCTATATGTATGTGTGTGTGTGTGTGTGTGTATATATATATATATATATATATATATATATATATATATATATATAAATTAAAAATGGTACATGAGGAAGCAATTTGACAACAATGCAGTAAATATTTTAGGTGCTCGTTAAGATACCAGCAGACAAGCTAATCCAGCACAAATTAGTGCATAAAAGGTCACCAAAATGAAGTATTTGAACCTCATAATTAAATACAAAAGGAGGAGAAAAACTGCAAAAAGGTCCACTTTTTGAAAAAAAGAACCCCCCCTTTCAATAGGCTGGCTACGGACCTGATTTAAAACTTAGTTAATAGTTGACAAAATTGCCTACAGTTTGAGTTTCACGAAACAAACATCCAGAGAAACCTGAAAACTCTCTTCCTCCAAGTTTCACTTCGGCTGATATAAACAGCAACCGGTAGAGGACGCGCGCATGTGCGAAGATGGAGGTGCACGGGATCGTGAGCGCGCGTACAGGTGAACCAGAGGTGCGCGCAGAGGCAGGTGCCGTGTAACGTCATCAACACAGTGCTTAGTTACACCAAAGATTTACAGACAATACAGCAGCACTGAAACTAACATCCGCGCGCTGATACTGGACTTTATCGAGTCAGATGAACGCTGCCGAGCATTGAAACAGCTCCAGGTCATTTCACACGGTTTATTCTTTTATTTTTAAACGCATGAACGCAAAGTGAAAAGATGGGCGGTAAGAAACGAGAAGAAGAAGAGCAAAACAACTCGGAGTATGGTAAGACTGATTTTGAGAGTGCTAACAGTGTATTTCTGAGTACAGTTAGAGCATTTCTCTCGAGGATCTGCTATAATGCAACAGGGGGTTATTTCATGCCTACTTGAGCGTTTTAATATATCAATATATGATAGACAGTCCCAGTGATCAGATTTTATTGTCGAACTTAAGTTGAAAAATGATGCATAAATAAAGTAAACAAAGTTTACAAGATCATGGAATATCATTTATATAATATAACAACTGTCATAGTCATTTGTCAAGTAAAGTAAACACAGTGACTCTTGCAAACAGTGTCTTGTTTTGTAAAGGCAGAGCTCGTGCATTAGAGCCTGATCCTGTTAAACAGACACTCAAAACCAGCCCTTCATATGTGAATATCTTCATTTACTTCATTGGTTTGTAATCGTTTATGATGCCGTGATAGTTGAGGTGCTCTTATACATGATGCTGTAATAGATAAGAAGTCTTCTTCATTCTTGAGGAGCGTTAGAGAATGACTTCTCATCTGTCTGTTTCAACACACTCACCAATGTCTCAATGCGCTTCTTCCTGTGAACCTTTGAGCAACAGCAAAGACATGAACTGTGTGCGTTTAGTGCATGAGCCAGCTTTGAGATCTAGTTTCATTTGCTCTTTCACACCTTTTTTCTGTTTACTCTCAAGATCTGTAGTGTTTGTGCCCGACCGTCATGGGTATTTGCTCTTCCTGGTCACCAACATGTTTCAGTAGAAGAACGCTGGAGATAAGTCATTTCTCTGGAGGTTCAGTTACTGGGTAACAAGCCTGTTGGTCAACATTTAAACCAGGAAGGATCAGATATTCATAAACACTCTCACATTGACCCTGAGTTTTAGGTGCCGACGTCATTTTAGCACTTAATTAGCTCTCTCTACATAATTTGAAATAGTTTCCTGAAAGATACGCTGACTCACAGTTTTACACACACCTACAGCTAAATGAGGACACTTTTATTGTTTATATATAAAGCTATAATTTCTGCACACTCACCCACACCTTAACCATTATATATTGAAGAAACTGTTTTGCATTTTCAAATAAAAAACATGCTTTATTTATGAATCAATTTTCAAATTAGACTCCAAACAAAGCAAAAAAAATTTTCCTCAAATTGAAGTTGAAGTTGTTTTAATGTTGGTGTGAAATTAAATTCGCCCTGTCTATTTTCTAAATGCATGTTATTAATCTCTAAAATTTTAAAAAATAATTGTAAAAAGCACATTTACACAGTAAAATACCGTTTTCCACTGAAACTGAAACAATGCATTCTGGGTAATATTATTAGTCATTTTCGAGACAGTAACCTATAAGCTACTTTTTCGAAAACAACTAATTTTACCCAGAGTGCATTGTTTTTACAGTATATTACAGTGCATTCTAGGTAATATTATTTGTCGTTTTCTATAAAGTAGCCTATAGAGGGTATGCATTGATGTCACTTTCCCGCTGGAACGCGCTCCCTCAGCTGGACTGAGTGGCAAAAGAACCTGCTGCATGACTGGATTTAACAGGGGAAACTGCGAAAACGCGAGTAAAACAAATGAATTACACTAAAGGTTTCTTATGACATGTCAAAGAAATCTAATCCATGGATATTGACATGCAGCCAGAAATCGTGATACCAGACATTTATATGTGCCTGATTTCGACGCTGGGGAAAAACATAAAGCAAATCTGCCTGTGAATATTTTATATAAATACAATATAGGTAGATTTAAATCAGACTAATCACTTATATCAATGTTATATCGTCATATCGTCCAGTCCTGAAACTTATATATTTTTTGTCAGTGTTTATTTAAAAACATCCAATGATGCAGAATATAAGATGGTAAATATTTAATTGATGAGTTGTCAACACAATATATAACAGTACAATATATACGGTATGATTTTCCCTCAAAATCCAACAATTTGACACAAAATGATAACTGCAAAACATATTTCAGTTATTTACATATTTCAGTTTTTAAATGTATACCTCAGATTTTGTGTCAAATCTATTTGTACAGTCAATCACAAAGCTCTTTCCCGTTTTGTGTGTTTTTCGCGGCATTCACACTGAAAACCAATGCTGCCGCTCAGTCTTTGTGCCACTCAGTGGGCGTGACCACAGTCATAACAGTCGACGGTGACGTCACATGCATACCCTCTTTTCTAAAAAAAAAAAAAAAAGACAAATATTACCCAGAATGCATTGTTTTTATGGTATATTACTTTTTCAATTGAAAACAGTATTTTACTGTTTAATTTTTTTGTCATTTTTAGAGTGTGTGAACGATTCTTCCGTGCATATGTTTTTTATCTGAATTTTTATTCAAAATGATTTTCCTTTGAAACGACATACTTCTCCAATCATGTAGTTCACTTAAGCCCTGCCCCTTTCCTACCCTCATATTCAGACCCGCCTACATTTGAGTGCCACGCCCACATCTCAAGATCCATTCAACAACCGCCGGATAGAACCAAGTCTCCGCCCTACATTTTTTCTTTCCCAATAATCAGTTTAACTCAAATGTGCGTTGAAATACTACAGAGCCCCAAAAGTGACAAAAATATGAGATGGGAGGAAAAAAATATTTTTTTGAGTCAACTAGATCATCCATTGTGAAGGCCTCATCGACATGACAACCAGTGGCATAGTTCCTCAACAAACCGTCCATACCGGCATGATGAATACGATCCTCAACTGGATGGAACTGAAATAAATACTTCGAATGTTGCGATCCTATCAGACTTATGATAGCAACCTGAATCGTAACAAAGCACTGTTCACCAGAGGAGAACTGGCCCCCCGACTAAGCCTGGTTTCTCCCAAGGTTTTTTTCTCCTTCGTAACACCTGTTTGCCACCTGATGTCACCTGTTGGAGTTTGGGTTCCTTGCCACTGTCGCCTTTGGCTTGTTTGGTTGGGGAAACTTGACATTTGACTTGACATTTGATATTCAACAATGCTTTGATCTGCCTGCATTGACACTATTCTTTAAGAGCTGCTGTGCAGCCAAAATTATGTACCAGTTATCACTGTAAAGCTGCTTTGACACAATCTGCATTGTAAAAAGCGCTATATAAATAAAGGTGACTTGACTTGACTTGACATTCTCTCGCAAAAGTTTTGCATTCCCCCGAGAAACTTTGTGTTTGCACACAAAACCTTTGTGTTTCTTCGCAAAACCCTTTTGTGTTGCCCTGAGCAACTTTTGCATCTGCTCACAAAGCAAACACAGTATATTGAGAGAACACAGAAGCCTTGACATATAATTTTTCCTCCTATCTCATATCTTTTTCCATCACCATGTCCCTTTAGGGGCTTCGTATAATACGGAGGATCTGTCACACACTACTTCTGTTTCGTCACAAATTTAAGTTAATTTTATTAAGCACAGACTAACCCACATCATTAAAGAAAACTGAACAGAAGATTATTAATGAATCATTTTGACTTTGAGGACTCTAACAGGTTTGTCAGGTTTCACACATGCATAGTTCAAAGTTAATAAGATTCGGCTTTCAAGTACACAACTTTATTGAGTTTATTCTGAATTCTGCTGTAAGCATCTGTGTGTGTGTGTGTGATCTCTGGTCAGAGTGTGTGTGTGTGTGTGTGTGTGTGGTTTACTGTAAACCATCACACAATGATCACCACATAAAACCACACATAAAATCTGCAGCACACCCTTTCTTTTACGCAATGCTGTAAATGTCTCTTACAGGGATAATGTTCTCCGTCCTGAAGGCAAATGACCCATCGTGTGTGTGTGTGTGTGTGTGTGTGTGTATATAGTGTCTCTGTGTGTGTGTGTTATGTGTGTATTATATGTGTGTGTGTGTTTAGCGTAATATGATACTGGAATGTACATAAAAAAGTTGAGAAACTGGTTGGACTGACATAATTTTTGTTGGCAAGAACACATTGTTTGAGTTTGGCTTCAATGAGAATTTATGAGATAATCTAATACTTTTATTCATCAAGGACACGTTAATTTGATCAAAAGTGACAGTGAAGACATTTTTAATGTTACAAAATACTGTTCTTTTGAACTTTCTATTCATCAAAGAATCCTAAAAAATAAAATGCATCACAGTTTCCACTGAAATATGAAGCTATTTTCAACACTGATAATAATCATAAATGTTTCTTGAGCATCAAATCAGCATATTAGAATGATTTCTGAAGGATCATGTGGAGTAATGATGCTGAAAATTCAGCTTTGATCACAGGAATAAATTATACTTTACAACATATTCACATGGAAAGCATATATTTTAAACTGTAAAAATATTTCAGATTTTTGATCAAATAAACGCAGCCTTGGTGAGCAGAAGAGATTATTTCAGAAACATTAAACCTGTAGTGAGTCAGTGTGGTAATATTGGTCTCTTTGGTTGGTTTAGTGCAGTATATCCTGGTGTTGAACACGCGTCTGTGGCTCATGAATCATACCGTCAGGAGATTTAAAGACGAGGTTTCCTGCATTTTTGTTGTGGTTTCCTCCATTCTTACTCATTTACAGCATCACTTGTACCCACGGACCTGAAGTTTATGAAGCAAGTTAATTTTTTACACCGTACAGAGTTCTCAGTTCTCCAAGTAATTACAAGAAACATGAACGTTTAGGATCAAAGATTAAATACTCAGACAGATCAGATCTTGTATTTCTGCCTCACATCAACGATTTAATCATGTTACGTTTAGAATCGTGAACATCTAGACATTAAAGTCAACATGAAACAGAAGTTGCGCTAGTCTTCTCTATTGTGACTAGGCATGTGACGGTATCAAATTTTCATGTTGCGATTAATTGATGAAGCTTTTATCACGGTATACGGTATTATCACGGTATTAAAATAAGTTGCAAAACCATTTTTGTCATAGTTTAACAGGTTTAAGAACTCTTTTTGTAATAAAACAAAACAACTCTGACTGGAATTTTCAAACAGATTAAAATGCAAAAGAATTAGGCTATAAAGAACAACAGATAACACTTTACTCTATTTAATGCATTAACTAAGATTGAGCAATAGCTACATTTGTTACAGAAAGTGTTATTTTTTGTTAATGTTAGTTTAGAAACACAACTGATCATTGTTAGTTTTATCTCAGGTCCATTAAATAAGTTATTTTGATTTTAGTAATGTTATTAAATAGTAACTAAGAAATTAACATCAATTAATAATAATTAATAGTTTATAAGTATTTTTATTGTCAGTTTAGTGATAATGAATTAACATGTTAACTAATGAAGCTGTATGTTTTCAAAGTTTTACTGAACAATAACAAATAATCAGAACATTTCTAATCATTAGGGCATGTTGTAGTCCAGATTAAAATATAAAAATGTTTAGGTTTGTAAATAAATATCCTTTTAAGTCTTTAAGTATTCAGTATTTGGTGCTGTGATGAACAACACTGAGATTACAAAAAAATGAATGGCTGTTTGAAGCATTTTAAAAACTTAACTAGCGCAGTTACTTTGCAGTTACGGTTTCCGTGGTAACCGCTGCACGCTGCTGTTCCATCAGCGCCCTCTGCTGTCAGAGAGTGAACGCGCACTTTCATTCAGCTCGTCTCCTTCACTGGTTCCGCCATGTGCTTCTCGTGCACGTTGGGATTGTTTACATCTGAGCGCGTGTCCTTTTGATGCAGAATACAGCGGTGTTGTGCATTTTATACGATTGATGGGTAAAGTATTCTTAATTGCCTTATAAAAAATTAATAATTGGTAATAAATTATTATTTACGGTATTCTGAAGTGCCGACGATTACAATATCGTGCATATTCATTATCGCGATTTATCGCATTACCGAATATCGGCACAAGTCTAATTGTGACGTATATCGTGTGAAACGCTTCTCAAACAAGAACAAATGTAGGGTGGGGCTTGATTTCATCTGTGGGGAATTGATTGGATGTTTGTGGTTTGCTATTGGTGGATCTCATGTGATTGACAGGTTGAAGTTATTCTGATTCAAGATTACATGAATTTTGAATTAGAAATCTGCTGCAACTCAACTCAATCATATTAAGTTCAGCTTACTACAATGAAATTGAGTTCACGCAACTTTTTTTTATTAAGTGCATTGAACTTTCATTATTATTTGAGTGAAACAATCTCATTTCATATCATTTAGTTTTACAGTTGCCTTATTGTAAAGTGTTACTGCCATTTATTTGTGAAATTTACTAACAATTTCTGAGTGAAAATCATTTCCAAGTAAATCTTGCACCAAATATTTTTCAGTGCACGTGACGATCAGATTCTTGCGTGATGAATGGTGAGGTTCAAGAATGTCCTGCACTCCGAGAAGATCCTGATCCGCAGGTTTATTAGAGGAAGTGAACAGAAACACAGAGAGTCTGTAGTTTGGCTCCATCTTTGAATTCAAATGATATTCAAATTCCCTCCCTCTGTCTCTCTTTTCCTGTTTATATACGATCTAAACGGTCGAAAAGCTTGAGCGTTAGTGCCTGCTGTTGACGTCAGTCTAACATGAAACACTGCAGCTGCCAGGAGACAAACCCTCACGGACTAGAGGGATGTGGGTCGATCACATGACACGATGAGCTACATCATTCTAATGCCGGATGCTAAAGATGATTAAAAATGGTGTTAAAGTAAAGAAATTATGAGTTGCAGCACATTAAATTCACACTTTGCCTTGCACATTTGAACTTTTGTACATTTTTCATTTGTCCACCAGTGTGCTTAATATTTTGTTCATAAATCTGTTTTATACAGCACTCTGGTTCAACTTCTGTTGATTTTAAATGCGCTTTATAAATGAATAGTATTTGACAGTATTTGAGTGACTAAAGCGACACTGGTGTTTCTCACCTGCGTTATAATGATTTAACGAGAGGAAGCCTCATACTTCACTTTCATTAGTGGTTTTCTTTTAGTGGTTCCTGCTAAACTGCTGTATTGAAACAAAATAAAGGACATGTAAATATGACGATCGCGCCCAGAAGAGATCCATTAATGCATTACAATCTAAACTAAACTCTGCTTGTGTTTCAGGTGCTCCGGCTCAATATGACCCCACATTCATCGGCCCCATTCACAACAGGTGTGTGTGTGTTTGAGACTCAGGAAAGCAAACATCTAAATGAGAAAATGAGAAATTATGTTTTGATTAAAAAGAGCATACTTTTAAAGATCAAATAATATTTTCTTTTTGCATTCTGACATTAGCTTCATGACAATTCTCATTATAACAATGCATCCAAATGACTTAGTTTTGTAATTATTCTTTATTTATAATAATTGTCATTATACACTTTTTGTTATATATAAATTAGGCAGCAGATAAATACAGAATAATTACATTTTTTTTATAAATATAGAATAATTACATAATTATTCTGTCCATATTAATAATAATTATCATAAAATATGTCATTATGTTTTACTTTTATATATTTTTAGATTAAATTAGGCAGTAAACAAATACAGAATAATTATATTTTGTAAAAAAAAGAAAATAGAATAATTACATATTCCATCCATATTAATAATAATTCTCATAAGATTTTTTTTTTGCATTTACATTTTTCCAGAATAATAATTACATTTTGTATAAATATAGAATAATTACTTATTCTTTATTAATAATTGTCATTATGTTTTACTTTTTAGATTAAATTAGGCAGTAAACAAATACAGAATAATTATATTTTGTAAAAAAAAAAAGAAAAGAAAATAATTACATAATTATTCCATCCATATTAATAATAATTATCATAAAATGTTTTTTTGCATTAACATTTTTCCAGAATAATAATTACATTTTGAATAAATAAAGAATAATTACTTATTCTTTATTAATAATTGTCATTATGTTTTACTTTTATATATTTTTAGATTAAATTAGGCAGTAAACAAATACAGAATAATTATATTTTGTAAAAAAAAGAAAATAGAATAATTACATATTCCATCCATATTAATAATAATTCTCATAAGATTTTTTTTTTGCATTTACATTTTTCCAGAATAATAATTACATTTTGTATAAATATAGAATAATTACTTATTCTTTATTAATAATTGTCATTATGTTTTACTTTTATATGTATTTTTAGATTAAATTAGGCAGTAAACAAATACAGAATAATTATATTTTGTAAAAAAAAATATATAGAATAATTACATAATTATTCCATCCATATTAATAATAGTTCTCAAAAAAAAATTACATTTTTCCAGAATAATAATGACAATTTCTATAAATATAGAATAATTACTTATTCTATATTAATTATTGTCATATATATATATATATATATATATATATATATATATATATATATATATATATATATATATATATATATATATATATATATATATATTAGATTAAATTAGGCAGTAAACAAATACAGCATAATTACATTTTGCAAAAAAATAGAATAATTACATAATTATTTCATCTATATTAATAATTCTCATAAGATTTTTTACTTTTATATTTTTTTAGAATAAATTAGGCAGCTATAATAATAAACATATTTTTTTGTCATACATTATTACAGGAATTATAATTTAATTTGTAATTGTCATGAATAATTTGTAATTGTCAATTTTCTTGATGTCTTTTAAATGTGATGTGACATGTGACCCGGCCGGGTGTGTTGTGTGTGTCTGCAGGAGCTGCACAGACATCATATGCTGCGCTCTGTTCATGGTGGTCATCGTCGGTTACATGGTGGTGGGAATTTTGGGTAAGTTCCTGTTGCCCCATCTCTCTGTTCCTCTGTCTGATCCGCTGTGGTTGTGTCTTCCTGTCTCTGTCTCTCTCTCGTCACTGTGAACGCTGACAGACTCGCTGTGGATTGACGTTGTTTTCTTTCACCTGAAAGCAGTATGGAAATTTGACTCAGTCTGCCTCTCCTTAATGTGCAGCATGTAAATGCTGGAGAGGGCAGGGGGTTATGGGTAACACAGTGTGATTGATTCTGCTGACTGAGAGTAGAAAAACATATTTAGCTCTAAAAATCTCTATATAAAAAAGTGATTATGATTGCTGTAGACAAAGACAAATCTTTAAAGCAAATGTAAAACATCATTTTTAGTATTATTTATATGTCATTTTAAATGATTTTGATTTTGAATTTTGAAAATAGAATGCAGAATTGCAGTTTGAATTTGAATGGAAGGAAGTGACCTTTAGTTGACCAGTGTTAAAGAACACTTCATTTCCCAGAATGCATTCTTGGAACTGAGATTCCTGTTGTGGCCAGTTCAATTCAAATTGAAACGGAACCAGTTTTTCAGTTTCAAACTTTGCACTAGATAAAATATAACCATAAAGACATATGCACACATTTTTTATTATTTTATTTTATTTTATTTTATTTTATTTTATTTTATAATTATTTTATTGTTTTTTTAATTTTTTATTTTATTGATGTTATTTTTTATTTTATATTATTTTATATATATTTTTTATTGTTATTTATTTCATATTATTATTATTTTATTTTATTTTTGTTATTTTGTTTTGCATTCTATCTTATTTATTTATTCATTTTTATTGTTTTATTTATTTTATTTTATTTTATTATTATTATTATTATTATTTTTTTAAATATATTTGTTACTTATTTTATTTTATTTCATTTTATTTTCAAAGCACATTAAAAGACAAATGAAAAAAATAAACAAATTAAATGAAGACAAAAGGTCCTACTTTAAATGTTGCATTGGATTAAAAAGCCATTTGCTTTGATATTATGATCATCCAGACCTTCTTAATTTGACTGAATGTAAAGTTTTGGTGTGTCTGTTTGATCACATGACACGGGTGTTTAGAGTTTATCATCTAAACTTCATTATTTACAGTGTGTTTGTGTGTGAGAGCTCATTCAACTCTCTCTGTGATGAACTGAGATCAACTACAGCTAATGAAGACCAAACCAGACACTAATTAGAGTCTAAGGACTTTTCCACTAATTAGTCAGCAGTTACAGTTAAATAAAGCGCTACAGTGATTTTACCACGGTTCAGGGCTGTTGTTATGGACAACATGGAGTGGAGTTCATGTTTTGTTCTCATCTGATAGATAATAATATTTCTGAATATTAATTGTAATAACACTGTGATTAAATGTGAATCTCTTCTGCTAATATCATGCATGTGTTTGACGTGAAATGGTTTGATTCCTGTAGCCTGGCTGTACGGAGACCCTCGACACGTGCTGTATCCCAGAAACTCCACGGGAATGTTCTGCGGAGTCGGACAGAACAAGTGAGATTTTCCGTCAGTCGTTCTAGAGAATCATCCTGATCTTCTGGGCTTGATTTGTAGTTGTCTGATGTTCATGTCCGTCTGTCTCTCAGGGATAAACCCAGCGTCATGTATTTTGACATCACCAAATGCGCCACAGCGACCAACATCATGGCTGCGGCTCTGCAGGGTCTCCAGTGTCCCACCACACAGGTACCATCAGCGTTTCATAATGTTCCCTGAGCTCCACTTATAATGGTGATTACACTTTTACATCTGAAACGTAATCATTTGGCCATTTTCTGTGCTGATTTTGACCCTCTGGTTTGAACACATTTAATAGGGGCGTGTCTCCTTTAAGAATTCAATGTAAACGCCCACTGCTATGATTGGGTAGCATATTTGCATATTAAATAACTGTTAAAATGTGATGATTTCGGGTTGCTGTGGTTCATGGAAAGTGTGGATTACAGTATTATGTTTTCATTTAGCCTATCACATTTAACTATATCATCGTTGTCGGGCGGAAACCTTGTATCTTCAAAAACTCTACTTTTCTGAAAATGGGAAAAACACTGTATTTTTTTAAATAATTAAACACTGTGTTGTCAAAGTTGATATTGTGGCTTTATATATGGTCAGACACATGCATGAGTCATTATATTATTAACACACTCTAAAAAATGCTGGGTTAAAAACAACCCAAGTTGGGTTGAAAATGGACAAACCCAGCAATTGGGTTGTTTTAACCCAGCAGTAGGGTTAAATGTTTGCCCAACCTGCTGGGTAGTTTTATTTAACTCAACTATTGTTTAAAAATTACTGTATTGCTTAATTAAAATTAACCCAAAGTATGTTGGAAATGAACATTTATTAATGTTCAATGAATAATTATTAAACAATAAACATTTATTAAATTGCTTATTAATAAATTTATATTAATAAACTATTAAACTATTATATATATTAATAAAATATTAAAGCTTATTAATAAACATTCACCTTTTGTCTATTGTTGTTGTCTCTAATTGCATCTGGTTTTTAATTTCCCAACTATTTTGGGTTCATTTTAAGCTAGCCATATAGCAATTTTTAAATAATAGTTGAGTTAAATAAAACTACCCAGCAGGTTGGGCAAACATTTAACCCAACCGCTGGGTTAAAACAACCCAATCGCTGGGTTTGTCCATTTTCAACCCAACTTGGGTTGTTTTTAACCCAGCATTTTTTAGAGTGCACTATTAACAAGTTAAAATGGCTGCATCTGAGACAGTATCGCATTACATTTTCATCATCTTACAGGTTATACAAGCTACGACTCGGCGACAGATGCCAGACTAAGACACTTTTCTTTGCTCCTCAAATACATAAAACATTAGCCTATATATATATATATATATATATATATATATATATATATATATATATATATATATATGTATATGTGTGTGTTTCTTGAGTAAAGAAAATGCCATACTTATTCAAAAAGAACCAGTTCTTTATGTATCATTGCATTGCAAACAAGCAGAGATGATCCAAACTGTGTGCAGCACTTCATTCACCATAGAGGTGGGTGGAGTTATGAGGTTTGACAGTTTGAGGATCCAATGGAGTGACGAGGTTTAGTCACAAGCTCATTTTAATACTTTTCATTGGTTAAATATTTGCAAAACCTACAGACAGACGTAAAGAGTGACCAATAGCAATGTAAAATTATGGAATATGGAGATATGAGGTTTCAGCGAATACATCTCATTTTTATTTAGTTTAACTTGATGTACTGAAATAACTAAAACTGAAACTGAAATAAAAATGAATAAAAAAAAAAATAGACATTAAAAAAACAAAAACTGCGTCTGTAGGTGTGTGTGAAGTCGTGTCCGTCAGCGTTCTGGATGTTGTCTCCTCTCGCCTATCTTCCGACGGCAAAACCAGCCGATCATTTCAAACAGGAGTTTTGCGTCCCGTCCTTCCAGCTGAAAGGCACTAACTTAGTAAGTATCAGTGTGTGTTTAAAGGGATTTTCACCCAGAAATAACAGTTCTGTCATCCTTTACTGACCCTCATGTCATTCTAAACCTGCATGACTGACTTTCTTCTGTGGAACACAAAAGTTGTGCGATTTGATAACAGATATTTGATAATTCACTAACTGAGCCTCTCAAATCTCATTTGCACTTCCCAAGGTTATTAAAGTTGACTAAAACTAAAACTAAAATCATAAAGTAATGTATTATTTGAAATGAAATATGAAATATATAAAAAATACTTATTTTATTGCAGGTGTCTGCCAAGGAAACATTTCTCATTTTCATTTACTAGATGAATTAAAATTGTATCTCAAGGATACTTAAATAACACTGGCGCTTGCGTTCATTTCATATGTGTGTCAGTAAAACGTGTGAGATCAGCTCTCGCTGTATGAATAATATTAGCAGTATGATGATTCTTCAAAACAATACAGGTCATGCAGGTTTGGACTGACATGAGACTGAGAACATGATGACAAAAGTTTCATATTTTGATGATTTATATCTTTAATAAAGAAATATGCTTTCTAATAAAGACAAACTATGAAAATGATGGTTGTTTTCTTACAACTTTCGATGTCTCTCTCTCTCTCAGTCAGCTACAGAGATTATAAATAAAGAGTTGTGTCCGTTTTTCTACACACCGACGACCTCCGGTGAGTGACAGAAGATGAAGACTCTGGAAACTACATTATTTATTATTCTTGAAAACATCCTCACTCGTCTCTCTCTCTCTCTCTCTCTGTCTCTCTCTCTCTCTCTCTCTCTGTCTAGTGTTGGGACGGTGTTTGCCCAGTTTTGGAGGAAATGCATTTAATCCCAGTAACATTCCTGAAAACTTCAGTCTTCCAGGATTGGATAAAAATCAGACTGTGGCAACCATCATGAACGCTACAGGGTAAACACACACACACACACACACACACACACACACACACACACACACACACACACACACACTAATGAATAATAATTCTGCATCCTGATTTACACACCAGTGATCGACTGATTCATTTTGAGATCATCATCATCACCTGTTATTGTGCACAAAAAATCAAAGAGTTACAAAGTTTGTTAACTGAAATAAAACTGAAATAAAATAAAATATATAAATATTAGATACTAATATTAGGAATATTAGTTTAAACGTTAAGAAATGTTGCTTTGGCTGCTAAATGAAATAAGATTAAATTGAAGTAATAAGTTACTAAAACTAAAATAAAAATAAATAAAGCTAGAAAAAATCATAACAAAATTACTAAAACTGAAAATAAAAAGCCAATTTAAAGTATTAATAAATATGTAAATAATACTAAATTAATAGTTCCATTTGGCTGATTAACAGCAATGTTGTTAATTGTTAACTAACACTTAAAAATCTTTAAAAAATTAATTAATTAAAATGAATTTGAAATAAAAAATATAAATAATAAATGAAAAACTCAAACTTAAAAATCTTTAAAAATACTTTAAAAATTAATTAATTCAAATTCATTTGAAACAAAAATATAAATATTAAATGAAAAACTCAAACTTAAAAACTTAAATCTTTAAAAAAATACTTTAAAAATTAATGAATTAAACTTAATTTGAAATAAAAAAATATAAATATTAAATAAAAAAACTCAAACTCAAAAATCTTTAAAAAAAAACTTTAAAAATTAATTAATTCAAATTAATTTGTAACAAAAATATAAATATTAAATGAAAAACTCAAACTTAAAAACTTAAAAAAATACTTTAAAAATTAATTAATTCAAATTCATTTGAAACAAAAATATAAATATTAAATGAAAAACTCAAACTTAAACTTAAAAATCTTTAAAAAATACTTTAAAAATTAATTAATTAAACTTAATTTGAAATAAAAAATATAAATATTAAATGAAAAACTCAAACTTAAAAACTTAAAAATCTTTTAAAAAATACTTCAAATAATTCAAATTAATTTGAAATAAAAAATACAAATATTAAATCAAAAACTCAAACTAAAAAAAGAAATGTAACTGAAATAAGTTACAAAAAATAAATCTAATAAAAAATAACTAATAAAAATATTATTAAATATTCTAATAGTATATAAATAACACTAAAAATAGAGTTATTTGTCGAGAGATAGGACGTTCTTTGTTTTCAGCATTAATTAACTTAATTAATCATTAATTTCTGTGCATCTCATTAAATCTCTGAGATCATGTGTGTGTTTTGTGTCATTCATCTCCTGCTCATCATGTGCACAAGATCTCAGCATCAGCCAGAGAAAAACACTCATATAATCTGATGGATACAGACTATAGATGTTTATCATTTATATACAGCTAATTATAAAAACTATAGACATTAACCACACAGTCAAACCACAGAATATGATTTGCTTCGTTTACATGTTGTTTTTACAAGTGAGGATGGAGGTTTTGTTAAGTTGAGCTCATTTCTGAGGAGTGTAGTGTGTCTGTATGTTGTGTACTGACGCGTGTCTCTCTTGTTGCCAGTGCTGGAGGAGCGTCAAAGTGAGTGACTGACAGATAGAGTCCGTGTGTAGCAGTAGACGTCTGTCTATCTGTGTGTGTGTCTGTGTCGAATCAGTTCTCGGGGTGAAGGACGAGTAGATGTAGTCATGTTAGATCTAGTCTGTCTGTCTGCTTCTCTCAGAGCTTCATTTGTGATCTTTGACAAATGCTTTGTAAAGTCTTCTCAGCTTTACAAAGAACACACACCCTTCCCGGGACGCGCTGGTGTGTCTGTGCTGCGATCAGGGTTTGTTCTGATGGTGATTCTCACTGTCTGCGTCTGTTCACAGCGACCTGACCAGCGGCTTCAACATCAAAGACGTCGGCCTGAGGATCTTCGAGGACTTCGCGAAGTCGTGGCAGTGGATCGTAGCGTGAGTCCAGATCTTTTGTGTCACTCTGACGTTCATGTGCTGATCCAGTCAGTCATGCTGCGGGAAACACTCAAACATTCAGCTAGAGATGCACCGATACCTAAATACCTTCTCCACCGATAGCCGATTATTCAGAGTAATACCTGCTGATAACGATAGTTTGGGCATTCTGCCTTTTGTAACTGGATCAGTTATAAACAAACACATTACTCAAATTAATATTAACACATTAATTAAATTCTGAAGATTAAATGAATATTTCTTAACTTTCTGAATGTTATTAATTCATATAATTACTATCAATATTGAACATCAGCTAGTTTCTTAGCATTTTCTGTACACAAAGCACAAATTCAGTGCATTTTCCTGCCCTCTTTTGATTGACAGCATATATATTTTTAAACTATCAGTGCATCTCTAGTTTCAACAAATATTCTTTAAGAAAATTACTTTTT
This sequence comes from Ancherythroculter nigrocauda, assembly GCA_036281575.1. Classification (NCBI taxonomy): domain Eukaryota; kingdom Metazoa; phylum Chordata; class Actinopteri; order Cypriniformes; family Xenocyprididae; genus Ancherythroculter; species Ancherythroculter nigrocauda. The sequence goes on from VTFQ01000009.1 coordinate 3,741,788, forward strand.
AAAATAAATGCACCTGAACATAAATGCAGCTTGGTTTGATATTTTGTTGTTTATGCATTGAAATTCACACTTTTATATACTTTTATAACTCCATGTATATGCATAATTTTATTATTATACAATTTAATAGTAATTTATACTTTCATTTTATATATATATATATATATATATATATATATATATATATATATATATATATATATATATATATATATATATATATTAGTATTTAGATATATATATATATATATATTTTAGTATTTAGATACTATTATTTTTTATTAATATTTTGAATCATTTTCATTTTAAATTTAGTTAAAATTTTTGTATTTTTTTAATTTTTCATAGGTTTTGTTTTTTAAATATGTCGGTATATTTTAAATTAAAATGTATTGTTTTAATTTAAATTAAATTAAAAGGAAAATGTTGGCAACTAGCTAAAATAAAACAAGTTTTTTATATTTTATTTTATTTCAGTTACCATTTAGCAAAATGTATTTATTTAGCAACAAGTTGCAAAATATGTATATTAAAACACATATTAAAACATGTATAATAAATATAAATTAATTTAATATATTATATAAATGTACACAAATACATTGTAATTCATGTGTAAATTTTTTTATAAAATTATTCAATTTTATATGTATTTATATACAGTATTTATTAGGAAAACAATTGACTTTCTAGTATTTTTAGTTTATTAGTTTCTCTTTTGAATGAAATGAAATCTCTTATTTTATTCACTTGTCAATAGATTATCATTCTTGTTGTAGTTTATTATTTCTTATTTCTTATTATTTATTTATTTATTAATATTTGAAATAAAATGCAAATTTGGACCTTTGTTGTTTGGACATTTTATATATCTGATCATGAAGTTGTGAGATAGTGTGTGAAGTGTTGAATGTGTGTGTGTGTGTGTGTGTGTCAGAGGTCTGGTCATTGCGATGGTGGTCAGCGTCCTCTTCCTCCTGCTGCTGCGCTTCACTGCGCCCGTCCTGGTCTGGATCCTCATCGTCGGGGTTCTGGCGGTCGGAGCCTTCGGTAAGTTCAGCTTTTGAACTCTTCTTTGATCTTGTTACATTGTGTTCTAAACAGCTACGACATCATCAACTGATAAATCCCATATCTGACATCTTGTCCAATCCAGATATGAGAAACTAAGTGCAAATGGACATATTTTCTCACTGGCACAAAATGCTGCTATTAAACATCTCGTTTATTTTGACTGTGTTGCTGGAAACTTGTTGAATCACGCTGCTGACAGGGTTTCACATGATTTAATTGAAGATTAATGAATGGTTAATCAATAACTTCAGACATGCTGATATAAACATTTTGGGCTGGTAAAAGTAGCTGATGATATTTCTCATGACTGATATTCTAAATCAGGAGTGTTTAGAGCAGCTCCAGTGTTTAATGTGTGTCTCTCTATCCGTCAGGGATCTGGTACTGTTATAACGAGTACATGTCTCTGGCCAGCTCCAGCCTGACCTTCAATAACGTGGGCTTCACCACTAATGTCAACGTCTATCTGCAGGTGCGGGACACCTGGCTGGCCTTCTGTGAGTCTCCGCACTTTGAGTTTACACATGCTTTAATACACATCCAAATAATGATGCTTTCATTGAAATACTGGAACTTCATCTCTCAGATCAATTTCTTTTTTAATGTTAAAGTGCTTCTTTTGCAAGATAATTTAAATTTAACTAAAAAACAACAAACTTAAATTAAATTTATACTACATGAAATTAAAATCAAATAGAATTTAATCTGAATATAATTGAAATACTGCAACTTCATCTCAGATCAATTTCTTTTTTAATGTTAAAGTGCTTGTTTTGCAAGATAATTTAAATTTAACTAAAAAACAACAAACTTAAATTAAATTTATACTACATGAAATTAAAATCAAATAGAATTTAATCTGAATATAATTGCAATACTGCAACTTCATCTCAGATCAATTTCTCTTTTAATGTTAAAGTGCTTCTTTTGCTTGACAAATTTTTTTATTGAATTAAAATTTTATTTAATTGAAATATAATTTAAATACTGGAGCTACACCTCTCGGGTCAGTTTCTCTTAAACTTAATTTGCTCGGTTCATATGACAAACTTTTTTTTTTAAAATTTATTTAAAATTTAATTTAAATGTAATTGAAATACTAGAGCTATATCTGTTCAATTTCTGTTTTAATTTTAATGTGCTTCCTTCACATGGCAACTTTAAATTAATTTATACTACATGAAATTAAAATTAAATAGAATTTAATCTGAATATAATTGAAATACTGGAACTTCATCTCTCAGATCAATTTCTCTTTTAATGTTAAAGTGCTTCTTTTGCAAGATAATTTAAATTGAACTAAAAAACAACAAACTTGAATTAAATTTATACTACATGAAATTAAAATTAAATAGAATTTAATCTGAATATAATTGAAATACTGGAGCTTCATCTCAGATCAGTTTCTCTTTTTTAATGTTAAAGTGACAATTTTTTTTTATTGAATTCAAATTTTATTTAATTGAAATATAATTGAAATACTTGAGCTATACCTGTTTAATTTCTGTTTTAGTTCTAATCGGCTTCATTTGCATGACAACTTTATTTAATTTATTTTACATTAAATTAAAATTTAAATACTGGAGCTACACCTCTTGGGTCAGTTTCTCTTAAACTTAATTTGCTTAATTCACATGACAAAATGTTTTAAAATTTATTTCAAATTTAATTTAAATGTAATTGAAATACTAGAGCTATATCTGTTCAATTTCTGTTTTAATTTTAATGTGCTTCCTTCACATGGCAACTTTAAATTAATTTATACTACATGAAATTAAAATGAAATAAAATTTAATCTGATTATAATTTTAATACTGGAACTTCATCTCAGATCAGTTTCTCTTTTAATTTTAATGTGCTCTTTTCGCTTGACAAACTTTTAAAAATGTTAATTTAAATATAATTAAAAATTATATTTTCAAGTATAATTGAAATACTTGAGCTAATCCTCTTTAGTTCCTGCTTTAATTCTAATGTGCTTAATTTGCATGACAACTTTAATTTATTTTATATTTAAATTTTAAATTATAATTCAATTTAAATATAATTGAAATACTGCATCTACATCTCTCGGGTTAGTTTCTCTTTTAATTTTAATTTGCTCGGTTCACATGACACACTTTTTTATTTAATTTATTTAAATTTAATTTAAATGTAATTGACATACTAGAGCTATATTTGTTAAATTTCTTTTTTAATTCTAATGTATTTATTCACATCGCAACGTTTTTATTCATATTAAATTAAATTCAACTAAAATGTAATTTAATTTAAATATAATGTAAATGCTACAGCTATGTTCAATTTCTCTTTTAATGTTAATTTGCTTCATTCTCATGACAAACCTTTCTTTATGTAATCTATATTAATTTAGATTCAATTCAATGAATTAACAGTTTTAAAATATTTGTTCATATTTATGTATCAGAATTATTCTTAATAATTTATAATAAATTCAAATAAATTAAATTCAATACAATAACTCAAGAGTCTTAAAAAAGTTTGCATTTATCCATCAGGATTTAATAATAATTGTGAATGTATTTTGAAGTTAATAATGAAGGAAGCACGACTGTTTGTGTTGCAGTGATTATTCTGTGTATCGTGGAGGCGGTTCTGCTGCTGGCGCTGATCTTCCTCAGGACTCGTATTCTCATCGCCATCGCTCTCATTCAGGAGACCAGCAAGTAAATGAACACTGCTTCATTCATGACGACGTCTCATAGGAGTTTTACTGAAACCTGTTCAGAAACACACAAACCTGTGTGTGTGTGTGCACAAGCTGCTCATGCGTCACACACACGTGATCTCGATGAATCCAGATCTGATCTCAGAACACACACGCACTAATAATATGATCCTGATCATGTTTGAATTGATTTGATGAATTACAGTTTTCTGTGTGTGTGAGTGAGTTAAGTTGAGTAGAGAGTAAACATGTGTGTGTGTGTTTTCAGGGCGTTGGGTCACATGATGTCAACACTTTTCTATCCTGTCATCACGTTTGTGCTGCTGTTGGTGTGTGTGTCGTACTGGGGCATCACAGCACTGTATCCTTGCTGTGTGTGTGTGTGTGTGTGTGCAGATCAGTGTGTGTTTCTCATCTGTATGTGTAAGCACTGTGAAGCTGCTTTGAAACGATATGTATTGTGAAATGTATTATAAATGAAGATGACTTGACTATGTGAGTGTTCAGTTGTGTGTTCAGTGTGTTTTCATGTGTGTGTTGTGAGTCTTTGACGGAGTGTGTGTTCAGATATCTGGCCACGTCAGGCGGTCCCATGTACAGAGTGGTGGCGCTGAACTCCACACAGGACAACTGCAGAAATATACGGGCCAACGAGACCTGCGACCCAGAGGTCCGAAACACACACACACACACACACACATACATACACACACATATACACATGCACACACTCGCACACATTTATTTATATATATATATATATATATATATATATATATGTATATATATATATATATATATGTATATATATATATGTATATGTATATATATATGTATATGTATATATATATATGTATATGTATATGTATATATATATATATATATATATATATATATATATATATATATATGTATATGTATATATATATGTATATGTATATATATATGTATATGTATATATATATGTATATGTATATATATATATATATATATATATATATATATATATATATATATATGTATGTATATATATATATATATATATATATATATATATATATATATATATATATGTGTATGTATATATATATATATATATACATATACATATATATATATACATATACATATATATATATATGTGTATGTATGTATGTATGTATATATATGTATGTATATATATATATGTATATATATATATATATATATATATATATATATATATATGTATGTATGTATGTATGTATGTATGTATGTATGTATATATATATATATATATATATATATATATATATATATATATATATATATATATATATATATATATATATATATATGTATATATATATATATATGTATATATATATATATATGTATATATATATATATATGTATATATATATATATGTATATATATATATATATGTATATATATATATGTATATGTATATATATATATATATACACTCTCTCTCTCTCACACACACATATATCCACACACACACACAGACATGCGTGAGAAACGCCAGGATTCTTCAGTCTGGTTGTTCGTCATGAGGAATGATTGATCTGGTTTGTGCTTGTTTTCCTCCTCAGACGTTCAACAGCACTCAGTATCCCGACTGTCCATCGGCGCGCTGCATCTTCATCAACTATAACACGGAGGGTTTGTTCCAGAGGAACCTCTTTAACCTGCAGATCTATAACGTGGTGGCGTTCCTGTGGTGCGTGAACTTCGTCATCGCTCTGGGTCACTGTACGCTGGCCGGAGCCTTCGCCTCATATTACTGGGCCTTCAGGAAACCCGCAGATATCCCAACATTCCCTCTGATGCAGTCCTTCATGAGAGCGCTGCGGTGAGAGGAAACGCTCCATACATCTGCTGTTCAACCAATACAGACTCTTTACTGACATCGGTGGTTTCATGAAGAACATTCATCATCTGTGGAAACTTTCAATCCACAAAAGATTCTTTCTAGAGGAAACGGTTCATTAGATTATTGAATTATTAGATTAGATTATTGAAATGTTCTTTACATCAAGAAAAAATGGTTGAAAAAAAATGAACTCTTTAGGATCCTGTGGATTAAAACTACAGCCGTCAACTAACATTATCATTTATTTATACTATATTTATATACTATTTTTATATAGTTTTCTATATTTATGTATACCATATAAATGCTTTATACTATATTTACACTAATATATTTTAATCATCATTTCAAGTATCATTTTAATTTATTATTTATACTAATAATTTAATATAATGACTTAGGAGTTAGTATTATTATTATTATTATTATTATTAATAAATATGACATTTAATATAATTTGTTCATAGTTACTGATAATGATTAAACTTGTAGGTCATTTTATTATTATTAGTAGTAATAATAATAATAATAAATATGCCATTTAATAAAATATGATGTATTGGTTATAATAAAAAATTCAATACTTTGACTTAAAAGTCTTAAAATATTTGTTTTTATTCGTCCAACGAAATTTAACCAGTAGATAATAATAATAATACATATTTTATTAAATATTAAATATAAATAAAATATTAAATTTATTTTTTTATTTGTTTATAATAAGAAAATCAATAAAATGACTCAAGAGTCTTAAAATATTAGTTCATATTTTGGATTATAGATATCAGCCTGTGATATTTCTGGATAATATTATTATATATTATAAAATATTTTATATATATATAATTTCTGGTTAATATTATTTTATATTATAAAATTTTATATCTATATATAATATTTGTTCATAGTTATTGATAATGATTTAACTTGTAGGTATTTTTATTAGTAGTAGTAGTAATAATAATAATAATAATAATAATAAATATGCCATTTAATAAAATTTTATGTATTGGTTATAATAAAAAAATTCAATACATTGACTTAAAAGTCTTAAAATATTTGTTTTTATTCGTCCACCAAGATTTAACCAGTAGATAATAATAATAATAATAATAATAATAATAATAGTAATAATAGTAATAATAGTAATAATAATAATAATAAATACATATTTTATTAAATATTAAATATAAATAAAATATTTTTAAAAAGTTTATTTGTTTATAATAAGAACATCAATAAAATAAATCAAGATTCTTAAAATATTAGTTTATATTTTGGATTATAGATATTAGCCTGTGATATTTCTGGTTAATTTTATTTTTCCACAGTCTTGATGACGTCAGGATAAAAGAAAAGACATTTCAAAGTGTTCTTACAGTTTGATTAGTTTTTCTTTTTCGTTTGTTTGTTTAAGATAAAGTGCACTAATAAATCGTTTGGAGAAATATCAGAAATATGTGGAAGAAATCACTCATGTCATTGTGTTTTGAGACACTAGATGGCGCTCATACTTACAGACTCATTTATGAATAGGTTTGTCTGGAATATTTGAATATTAATAAGGGAAACAGATCTGCTGTTCTGGTGTGATTTAAGCCGTGCTGTACTGTGTGAATCTCGCGTCTAGTTTGGTTATTCTGGGTTTGTTGTTGGTCAGGTATCACGTGGGCTCTCTGGCGTTCGGCGCTCTGATTCTCACACTGGTGCAGATCGTCCGGATCATTCTGGAGTATCTGGACCACAAGTTCAAAGGTCAGAGAGAACTTCCATTCGTGCAGCTTTTGTCTTCTCAAACACTGTGAGATGTAAAAATGTGTTTGTCTAGAATAGATTGACTTGTTTATTGTTGTTATAAATAATAATATTTACAATCAAACTATGAGTTGATAAATCATGTATCATCCTCTGATGCTTCACTCAAATGTGTGTGTGTGTGTGTGTGTGTGTGTTCAGAGGCTCAGAACCCGTGCACGCGGTTCCTCATGTGTTGTCTGAAATGCTGCTTCTGGTGTCTGGAGAAATTCATCAAGTTCATTAACAGGAACGCTTACATCATGGTACGTAAACTCTCTCTCTCACACAAGCTGATGAGCATCAAATCATCATCCGGATCCAGAAACGAGTCAATGACAGTGTTTCTGTGGATTATAGATCGCCATCTACGGGAAGAACTTCTGTGTGTCCGCTAAGAACGCCTTCTCTCTGCTCATGAGGAACATCATACGGTGAGACCAGAGCTTACTTATAAAGCCCATTTCTGCCACATAAGGAAAAAATCATGCTTTGGTAAATCTTAATTATGAAGGCAGAATACTAAAAAACTAAGTCATATTTATGACAATTTTTATTATAAATAAAAAGACAATTATAACACAAGTCAAAATTGACAAAAACATCTAAATTGACAATCGAAATTATGACTTAAAATGTCTTGATTGTGATAAAAAGTCAAAATTATGACATACTGAGTAAAAAATTACATAAAATGTAATAATTATGACACAAAAATTCAGAATTATGACTTAAAGTCAATTGACATAAAATGTTGAAATAGAAATAAAATGTTGAAATTATAACACACCAAGTAAAAACTGACATAATATGCCATAATTATGACAAAAAGTCAATATTTTGACAAAAAGACTAAATTGACAGGCAAAATTATGACTCAGGAAGTTATAATTACGACTTTTTATGATTATTAATTCATAATTATGACTTTTTAAGTAAAAAGATTGACATAAAATGTCATAATTATGACATTTTAAATAAAAAGATTGACGTAAAATGTCATAGTTATGACAAAAAACAATTATGATAAAAATAATAATTATTACAAATTGAAATTGACAAAGTCAAAAGAAATTATGACTTAAAAAGTCAGTTGACATAAAATGTTGAAATTGGCGAAACTGACATACTAAGTAAAAACTGACAAAATGCCATATTTATGACATAAAAAAGACAAAATTAATAGTAAAAATTGACTTAAAAGGTCAAAATTATGACATACTAAGTAAAAATTGACATAAAATTCCATATTTTTGACATAAAAAGTCAAAACTGACTACAAATTATGACTTAAAAAGTCATAATTATGACATAAAAAGTTGAAATTATGACATACTAAGTAAAAACTGACAAAATGCCATATTTATGACATAAAAAAGACAAAATTAATAGTAAAAATTGACTTAAAAGGTCAAAATTATGACATACTAAGTAAAAATTGACATAAAATTCCATATTTATGACATAAAAAGTCAAAACTGACTACTAATTATGACATAAAAAGTTGAAATTATGACATACTAAGTAAAAACTGACAAAATGCCATATTTCTGACATAAAAATATAAAACTGACAATAAAAAATTATAAGGTAAATAGTCAAAATTATGACATAAAAAGTTGAAATTATGACATAACAAAATTATGACACAAAATGCCATATTTATGACAAAAAGAGGAAATTGACAGTAAAAATTGACTTATGACATCGAAAGTCATCATTGTAGTCAAAATTATGACTTAAAAAGTTAAAATTATGACAAAAAGGCACCTAACCCTAACCCTAAGCAGAAACTTAGTAAAAACTGAATGTTGTTTATGGTCATATATAATTAGGACACAAGTCGCAATTGTTGCATAAATAGGCAAAATTGACACAAGTCGACATTATGACAAAAAGTCGAAGGTTTGAAATATATAAATGTGTCATAATTGACATAACTTGAAATTTACATGTGGAAATTATGACATGCTTTTTAAAAATGATGACAAAATGTCATAATCAGGATAAAATGAATCTCCTGATTTCTACTGTTGATGTGCTGCTGTGGAGTAAATGTGTTATTGTGTTTGCTCAGGGTGGTGGTGCTGGATAAAGTGACGGATCTGCTGCTGTTCTTCGGGAAGCTGCTGGTGGTCGGTGGAGTGGGTGAGTGAGAGAGAGAGAGAGATCTTCATACGCTACAGACACACTTCAGATCTCTGACGTCTCGTCTCTTCTCAGGTGTGCTGGCGTTCTTCTTCTTCTCCGGCAGGATTCCGACTCCAGGAACCACGTTTGAAACGGCGGCTCTCAACTACTACTGGATGCCCATCATAGTGAGATTCACACACTTCTTCACACCTCAGTCCGCTCAGATCCATTATTGTACCCAAAACCTGAAACTGCAGACTGTAGTGTGACGTGATCCATTCGCTCTCTGTAAACATTACACTTACAAAGAGATTTGATCCATTTTTTAATTTAAACAAGTCAGTTATGACAAAAAGCCTATAGTATAAATTCACATACAAAGCCCAATTTTTTTTTTTTTTGTCTTTTTTCATCATTAATTTTTTTGGTCATAATTTTGACTTGTCATATTAAGATATGACAATAATACTTAAAATAATTAAGTCAAAAATTCAAAATTATGACACTAATTTGAAATTGACAAAAAGGTAAAATGATCACATACAAAGTCATAATTTTTTTGACTTTTTATCCATTTTTTACTTAAGTAGACATGAGTCGAAATGTACATATTGATTTCAAAATTATGAATTAAAAAGTCAAAATGTCAATTTTGATTTGCTATGCCATAATTTAGACTTTGTCATGAATGTTTTGTTATAACTTTAACTTGTCATGATTGTGACTTTTTGTCCATTTTTTTAAGTTCACACGAGTCGAAATTTACATACTAATTTGAAAATATGAAGTAAAAATTAGGTAAAAAAAGGTAAAATTATCAAATATTAAGTCATAATTTTTACTTTTTTATCCATTTTTATTTAATTAAGTCACAAAAGTCGTCACGAGTCGAAATTTAAATACTAATTCAAAAATATGACATAAAAAGTTTAAATTAACATTAAGTAAAAATTTACTAAGTCAAAATGACAATTTCGATTTAGTATGTCATAATTTCGACTTTGTTATTCTTTTTTTGGTCATAACTTCGACATGTCATCATTTTGACGACTTAAAAAGTCACTTATAACAAGTTGAAATTCACGCACTGTCAAAACTGACAAAACGGTAAAATTATCACATTAAGTGTTGCTAGTTAGCTCAATAGAGAAATATTAATAATTATTCATAACTCATGATTATTCATTATGATTAATTATGAATATTTGAATGTTATGAATTTCTTGTCATAACTTCGACTAATTTTGACGACTTAAAAAGTCCTAATTATAACATGTTGAAATTTACGTACTAAGTCAAAATTGACATAAAAAGGTAAAATGATCACATATGAAGTCAGAATTTTGACTTTTTTATCCATATTTTTTTATTTAAAAAGTCATTATAAGCCAAAAGTCAAAATTGACAAAGTCAATCATTTTGGCTTAGTATGTCATAATTTCAACTAGTCATTAATTTTTTTTTTTTTTTTACATAATTTCGAATTTCAGTTACAACATAAAAAGTCAAAATGATGACATAAAAATTTACTTTTATTTTGTAATGAGCTATAAGATGAGATGTAGACTTTAATGAGGCAGAGGTAAGTGTGATCTGGACAGATGCTGGTGTTCAGAGAAGTGACGTGTGTGTTTGTGTGCTAACAGACGGTGGTGTTCGGAGCGTATCTGATCGCTCACGGCTTCTTCAGCGTGTATAACATGGGTGTGGACACACTGTTCCTGTGCTTCTGTGAGTGTCTCTCTCCACAACATCATGATTCATGGTGAGTCTACAGCTTATATTACTGTCCTAACATTGTTTCTGTGGTGCAGTGGAGGATCTGGAGCGAAACGACGGCAGTGCAGAGAAGCCGTATTTCATGTCCAAGAACCTGATGAAGATCCTCAACAAGAAGAACAAACAGCCCAAGACGGGCTGATGATGATGATGATGATGAAGATGATGATGAGGGTTTCTGCCTTCAAACTCTCAAGCACCGTCACTTTCAAGATCCCAGCGAATCCACGTACAAACACTTTTAAACATTGTTATTCCCAGTTTAATTTTTTTCTTCGACATGTTACCAAGACTCGACCATCTCCGAGTTCATTTAACTGATTTTACTGAAAATGTGCCTGTGAATTTTTTCTTGACACACTTTTGTCACCAAAATTGAAGATCGTTCAGTGCATTTGAATGATGTCTGTGAGCCAAAGCATTTTTATTAGCCTTTATTAATATCATTTGGTTTGTATTTTTACTAAGATATGCACAGCGAAACTATATTGCACATTTAATTGACTGTTTTTGGTTCAGACTAATAACTTATCTGTTCTTCCAAAACTACTGTACTGTTTTTAAAGTCACATTTTTCACTTTTTGCAATAGAAAATAAAATACGAAGTCCAAAATATGAAACACCATAAGCATGAATGAAAGAAGCCTTTGTTTTGAATGTTTTTATAGTTGAAGTAGTTCATGCTCGTTTCACACTGTTTTTATATTATTTGTGGTTAGTTTTGTGTGATTTAGTGTAAACTGGAAATAAACAGAGAATATTTATTTAAAGATATATATACATACGGAAATTTAATAAAAATGTTGTACATTAAACAAACCAGGTGCTTATTTTCTTATATATTTGCCATCAGTTTCAGGATTGTGAATGTTTAAACTGAAAATAACAGAATTCACTGAACTAAAGCAAAGCATCTTACAGCCAAATTATTAACACTTCTGTGAAAACAAGTAATACAACTGAAACAAAATTTTTTGCCTTTGCAAGTAATTGGAATAAAATGACTGAAAATTAGGCTATTAGACTTAATATGAAATGTTAAATGAAAATTAAAAATTAATATTATTAAATTCTTAAGTCGTAGCACCGGATCTGATGCAATTAAATCAATTAAAATAATGCTAAACATTTTTAGTTTTATTTCAAAACAGACTGTGATAAAATAATCGTAACAGATGCAGTAGATCGTGTCCATCAACAATCATTAAGCTTCACTAAACCTCTTTGTACCTCTATATTTATTTGTAATTCAGTAACGTTAGTCAGTTTTGATTTATGTTTGATAATCACATTATTTTACATGCTTTGATCGCTTGTTTCTGCTGCTTCTTTTCTGTGTTTTGAAGTAGATTCTGTACTCTTTCAGAAGATGCATAACAGCGCCACCTACCGTATAACAGTGAAAACATGTATTGCTGGAAAATTAATAAATGTGTTTGTGTCCTGAAGGCTTCCTGCAACTCCAAACCAGCAGAACCGGTCTCTGACATCATTCACTGGTCATTATAGTCATGCATCAGTTCATAACAGCTCAAGGTGCAGTTATAATATAACTTGCACTATTTATAGATGAAGCCATATCAGATGACCTGAGCAGATTTATTGACAATAGATCTGATGACGTCTGTGAAGTATTAGATGGTTTGTTTCAACATTTCATTGTGTTTAAGTACACAAAACTATGACATCACAAACTATTTTTCTTGTCACAAATATGCTAAAATCATTATATATCCATTATACACACATGCACGTATATGGGCCATTCTACAGAATTGGTGCAAACTGCTGTCCCACGTCCAAAAAAAACACATTTAAAAAGCATTTGTGTTAAAATTTGAGACGTTTACCAAGATCCTTCTACACTGTACAAAATCAAAAGTTGAGAAAATGTAAAAGTTTAAGGCAACAAACTTCAGATTTTTGAGTTTTCTCAACTTTTTGTTGTATAAACTGAATACAAGAAGTTGAGAAAACTCAAAAATCTGAAGTTTGTTGCCTTAAACTTTTACATTTTCTCAACTTTTGATTTTTTTTTTTTTTTTACAGTGTATCATCTACTGAATCCCACAATAATATTTAAAATATCAGTAAGTTTAATTTATTTAAAATCATCATTTATTGGGTACTTTCAATTGGGAGGTGTCTGTCCCCAACCCTAACCCCTAAATTTCAACTTGTGAAAATATTGAAATAATTTTTACAATTTTTTCCATTGTTGTTTTTAAAATATATATTTTTGATTTAAAAAAATTAAATCATGAAACCTTATGTAAAAATTCATGTCACTACTGAAACTCTCTGTTTTAGTGCATTGGCTGATACTGATTTTAACACATTTTTGATCAGGAAATATCACTACCAAACACCTTTTTTTGGATGTTATTCCATTAAAATTAGTTTTTCTGTGTACAACTGTTTAGAAGTGTGCTAACTAACCATCTAATCATCTTTGAGCTAGACTCAAAAATATCTAAAATTGTCACTATACCGAAACATGCCATCGTTTTGGTAGTGACAAAAGGGAACATATTCATTTATTTGGGGGAAATAAACAACAATTTAGTACAGTTATGCAAATCATTAGTGTTTTAATATGTTTTAGTATAAAATTGTGTAATGTGATGTGGTCACTACCAAATATTTGCAGTCACTACCGAAACACGGGATGTTTTGTCAAAAAGTATATTGAATTATCAACTAAGATGTTATGATAGTGTTTGTATATTCAAACGAATGAATCTTTACTTTGAAATCAGTATGATTAACTTTTTTCCTTTTACAAGGAAAAATTGAATTCAAAACACAACATATCTCATAAATTACACTTGAAATATTGCTAAAATTGTAATTGTTATTGATTTACATGCGAAAACCCTTTTAAAAATAGCAAAAAATATATTTAAAGGTGCCATAGAACTTTTTTTTACAAGATGTAATATAAGTCTAAGGTGTCTCCTGAATGTGTCTGTGAAGTTTCAGCTCAAAATACCCCATAGATTTTTTTAATTAATTTTTTTAACTGCCTATTTTGGGGCATCATTAGAAATGCGCCGATTCAGGGTGTGTGGCCCTTTAAATCTGGTGCTCCACGCCCCAAGAGCTCGCGCTTGCCTTAAACAACATAAAAAAAGTTCAAACAGCTAATTTAACCCTCAAAATGGATCTTTACAAAGTGTTCGTCATGCAGCATGTCTAATCGCGTAAGTACAGAGTTTATTTTGATGTTTACATTTGATTCTGAATGAATTTGAGGCTGTGCTCCGTGGCTAACGGCTAATGCTACACTGTTGGAGAGATTTATAAAGAATGAAGTTGTGTTTATGAATTATACAGACTGCAAGTGTTTAAAAATGAAAATAGCGACGGCTCTTGTCTCCGTGAATACAGTAAGAAACGATGGTAACTTTAACCACATTTAACAGTACATTAGCAACATGCTAATGAAACATTTAGAAAGACAATTTACAAATATCACTAAAAATATCATGATATCATGGATCATGTCAGTTATTATTGCTCCATCTGCCATTTTTCGCTATTGTTCTTGCTTGCTTACCTAGTCTGATGATTCAGCTGTGCACAGATCCAGACGTTAATACTGGCTGCCCTTGTCTAATGCCTTGAACATGAGCTGGCATATGCAAATATTGGGGGCGTACATATTAATGATCCCGACTGTTACGTAACAGTCGGTGTTATGTTGAGATTCGCCTGTTCTTCGGAGGTCTTTTAAACAAATGAGATTTACATAAGAAGGAGGAAACAATGGAGTTTGAGACTGTATGTCATTTCCGTGTACTGAATTCTTGTTATTTGACTATGCCGAGGTAAATTCAATTTTTGAATCTAGGGCACCTTTAAAAGGTATATGTAAACAAAAGATTAATAGGTCAATATAACCCTTCTTATTAAATTATTATTGTGTTTTGGTAGACATATGGGGAGAGGAAAAATATTCCAAAACTTTCTGAAAATAAAATATGAAAATTAACTGTACTATTACTAGAAATGTGTACCTTGATTAAAAAATACTTTTCCAAGACGTTTCCAACTCTGACTTTGCACCAATTCTGTTTCTATAGTTAGTTTTATCTAATTATAGAAACTTCTATAAAATACTATAAAAAGATAACAATAAAAATAACCACACCAGTTGTATTAAATGTTTATTTATCAAGTGCCAGAGAACAGGCCACACCCACTTTAGTTTCTGCCGCATACGCACAATAATTATATGCAATTTAGCTACCAAAAGACTCTTTATGGCATAAAAGACTCATTACAAACATAATTAACCAGTGATATGCAAAAAAGGAAAGAGTAATTTCAACTAAAGTCACCCAAAATCATCCAATAAGAATCAACGGATTCTGACCGTAAACCCCACCCACTTCATGCCCAGCAGCCGTCAATCAACACGACCTGCGTCGACATTTTAAAAGTGGGCGTGGTCAGAGTCTTCAGACAAGAGGTCCAGAAGGACTGTGCAGCGAGAGGAAATAAACACAAATGTTGTTTCACAGGATGTTTGTTACACTGACAAACAGTTAAAACTAACAGGATTACAAACCATCACCTCTCGGCTGTCAATCAACGTCACAGCCAATGACAGAGAGACGCTTAAAAACATCATGTACAATATCCATATATACACATACATACACACTCCAACACAACAATATCAGGATGAAAATTAAATTCACTGTTTTTCTAAGTTTCTTATCTATGACCATATATTTACTCAGATTTCACCCACTCATTCACCCTGTAAATCATATCTAATAGCGTGTTAAGTCATAATCAGGTGATTAATAACAGTTATGACGTCTGCTTTACACAACAAACACAGCAGATAAAGCTGTTGTGGAAACACTTCCTGAACAGACCTGAAGCTCCATCCGGGTCTGAACGCGTGTGAACCGCATCGAAACCGGAACTCTAACGTCTGATCTGGATTAGCTTACGACTAACGAGCATCTTTGAGGCGATTCTAACCCCTGAACACTGAAAACGATGGGTGAATCTCACAAAAGCATGTTCAGGTCATATTTCACTCCAAAATAAATTACGTGTTTTGTTTTTTTTGTATTTACGTGCCGTCCAAACGCACAGTGTAACGGCCTCAAAGCGCTTCAGGAGTATCCAAATAATAAATCCATACATAAATCACACTTCTGTCTTCATATTTCTCTCAGTTCAGAATTTCTTTGGCATGAAAATGAAAAGCTACAGAAAGCGGCGAACATGGTGAACCTCATGAAACCTGTCGAGAATGAGTTCTGGGTAATATTCCACCCCAAAAATCACAAAAAAGAAAATGCACTATGAATTCTTCATGAACTTATGATAGTTAATTACTTAGCAATTAATGAAACATATCCCCCCCTGCCAATTCTTATTACCATAATGCTAAAAAAAAAAAAACACTTTTATATTACTACACTAAAAACATCACATTAAAGTAATGAGAATTTGGGGATGAATGCGTTTAATAATCATGAAAATCCTTTCTTTATGCACAATGTAATTTCTGAGGTGAAACATGAGATGTTTTGGTGAGATTCATCAGCTCCTGTAGTGTTTTATCTACTGACGGCGGTCATTAATACTGTCTCACAACACTGACGTGTGTGTGTGTGTGTGTGTGTGTGTGTGTGTGTGTGTGTGTGTACGCGCGCATATATGGACATGAGACAGACAGGTAGTGAGTTTATCTTCTGAAAGCACACATGGGACAGTGTCCTCGTCCATCATCTTACACGCTCAGCATCCAGAAGAAGAAGAAGATGGCCAGGAAGAGGAAGAGCGAGTCCTGCCAGTTGTTGCCGTTGTTGGCATTGCCGTTGCCTTGATGATCGCCTCCATAATGAGGATCTGAACACACAGAGGCTTCAGAAATGAACCAAACACCTTTGACTGAGAGAGTTCATGAACCCTGACATGATCTTAAAGCTTATTATTTTAATAATAAAACCTTAAAGGGGTCATGACATGGATTTCTCTGTATTATTTTAATATGAGCTTTACTTATAATGTTAAAGGGGACCTAATATGCCTTTTTTCACAAGATGTAATATAAGTCTCTGGTGTCTCCAGAATGTGTCTGTTAAGTTTCAGCTCAAAATCCCCCACAGATCATTTATTATAGCTTGTCAAATTTGCCCCTATTTGGGTGTGAGCAAAAACACGCCGTTTTTGTGTGTGTCCCTTTAAATGCAAATGAGCTGCTGCTCCCCGCCCCCTTTCCAGAAGAGGGCGGAGCTTTAACAGCTCAACAACAACAAAGCTGGAGAATCTCACACAGCCAAAATGAGGATTGTCAGTAAATGTTTATGTAAATTTTAGGGTTAGTGATGTCACTAACCCAGGAAGAAGATCATTGTAGATCATTGATCATCTTAAAAAGTATGAATCAATTTGCATTGAACTTTGAGTGTTGTAACTTCGCAGATGTTGTTTATGCTCAAACAGCAACATTACACACTAACTAAAGTTAAAAAAGTCAAATCATAATCAAGGACTCCTTTAAGCTCTGAAACTTGCAGGATGTTTTAATGGTACAATGACCTCTTATATGACAAAAGATCAAGGCAAATGTGATTTCTCATGTTGTGACCCCTTTATAGAGAGCATATCACAAAGACACACACCAACACTGACCTGGTCTGTGAAAAGGGTCGTTGGCGTTAAAGACTGTGGTGAAAAAACCGAACGGAAAAGCACCGATTCCAAACGACATGTGAAAACCTGTGTCGCCAAAACCCTGAAACTGTTGCAGAGAAGATGTGATCATGTTAATACATTCATAAGCACACCATAATGATGTCAGGACACACGCTCACCCCTCTGCTCTCGGGCTCTGTCCTCTGACCCTGAGGTCGTGGTGGCGTTTTCAATCTGTAATACACACACACACACACACGATCAATCAAACACATGCAATCAAATACACATTAGAATAAAAGCAGAAAATAGAAATAAACAGTAAAACAAATCCTTTTAATGCAGAAACAGGGATATTAAGCAAACATTTTCAAAAAATATTAATAAAAAATTATTAATATTGCCTACCTCTGTCTCCACTGACTAATCGCTTCTCTATATTATCGATATACTATTATAGTTTTTATTAATATATATAATCATCTTTTATTTGAACATTTTCAGTTTTAATTTTACTTTTTTAATCATTTTTTATATTACTTGTTAGATTGTTGTTTATTTCCAGTTAATAATTTCAGTGCTTCAACTTAAGCTTCATTTCAGTTAGTTGCCGAGGCGACATTTCTAATTTACGTTTTTCATCTAATATTTATATTTTATTTCAGATTTATTTAAATCATTACAAAAATGTTTTAATAGTTAAATAATAACCCTGGTGCAGCACTACAAACAAACCCAAATCCCAATGGTTTTCAAGGTTGTTTATTAACATTAATTATTCATTAATTTTTCAGTCCTTATATGAACATGTGACCCAAAGCACACACAAGCTCTACATCAGTTTGTTCTGAATGTCAAGCTATTTTTGCAGTATGTGAATTGTCTGTACACATGAAATAACTGCCAGAAAAATAGAGCTGTGCTGTTCGAGACCCACAATGCAATGCACTTGACTTGACTTTCCATTTCCAGTGAACTTGACTCATTATTTGATCAGAGAACCAAAACCACTTTACACAAAATTAGATTAAAAAATGCAAAATAATAAAAATAATTGGTAACACTTTAGTATGGGGAACGATTCTCACTTTTAACTAGTTGCTTATTAGCTTTTTATTAGTACTTATAAAGCACATATTAATGCATGACCATATTCTACATCCCATAATCCTTCCCAATACCTAAACTTAACAACTACCCTACTAACTATTAATAAGCAGTAAATTAAGAGTTTACTGGGGCAAAAGTCACAGTTAACAGTGAATATGTGTTCCTCATACCAAAGTGTTGCCTAATAATTTTATGTCTGAGATGACTGCTGCACTCACTGAACTACACAAGGAACTTCATAAGGTCATGTGATGTGAAAGTTTGAAATGCCAATCATTGATGATGCCTGGAGTAACAGTCAGTAAGGCAGTATGCAGTACACACAGCACAGTATGCAGTGCACTATTCTTCCGGAGCAGTACCTGGGATCTTCCTGGCTGGTGCTGCCGCGGCCGTACAGAGGAATGACTTTATCTCGACTGATTCCTGCTTTACACACGGGACACTGCTGCCTGCTGGGCCGCGTCTCCAGCCACTGAAACACACGGGACAGCATCAGACTGTGCTCAACAAGACTGCGTTTATTTGATCCAAAATGCAGTAAAACAGTGAAATTTAAAATAGCTGTTTTCTATGTGAATATATAGCAAAATGTAATTTATTTCTGTGATCAAAGCTGAATTTATGATTATTATTAATGTTGAAAACAGTTTCTTTTATTTTTAAAAATGTTATTTTTCAGGATTCTTTGATGAATAGAAAGTTCAAAAGAACAGCATTAATTTGAAATAAAATCTTTTGTAACATTATGAATGTCTTTACTGTCACTTTTCATCAATTTAATGCATCCTTAAAAATATAAAAAGAAAAAAAGAAAAAACATGCATTTTTAGAACTATTAAAATTTCATGCACTTTTCCATGAACTTTACAATTAAACATTTCCCCCCCTCCTAAGTCTTATTACAGCAACGTCAAAAATATTGATATAATATTACAGTAAAAAGGAGAAATATCATGATGAGAATTCAGGGGATAAATGATTTTAATTGTCATGAAAACAATTTCAAAATGCAGGTTAATTGAAATAATTTTCACAAACATTTGTGACCCTGGACCACAAAACCAGTCATATATCACACAGGTATATTTGTAGCAATAGCTGGGTCAAAATTATCGATTTTTCTTTTATGCCAAAAATCATTAGGAAATTAAGTAAAGATCATGTTCCATGAAGATATTTTGTAAATTTCCTACTGTATATATATCAAAAATGTATTTTTGTGAGTGGATATGCATTGCTAAAGACTTCATTTGGACAACTTTAAAGGCGATTTCTCAATATTTTGATTTTTTTGCACCCTCAGATTTCAGATTTTCAAATAGTTTCAAATATCTCGGCCAAATATTGTCCTATCGTAACAAACCACACCTCAATGGAGATTATTTATTCAGCTTTTCAGATGATGATTTCAAAAAATTTACCCTTATGACTGGTTTTGCTTTCCAGGATCACATTTTCTGTAATTTCTCTCTCAATATGCCATGATTTGCTCAATAACTCTCATGTTAAGTGTACAGTATAGCCTATATAACTAATTATAAAGTAATATTAATAACGGTTTTCTATGTGAATATATAGTAAAATTTAATTTATTCCAGTGATCAAAGCTGAATTTTCAGCATCATTCAGTGTCACATGATCCTTCAGAAATCATTCTAATATGATGATTTGCTGCTCAAGAAATGTTTATGATTATTATCAATGTTGAAAACATTTCTTTTATTTAAAAAAAAATATTTTTCAGGATCATTTGATGAATAATTTGAAATCAAATCTTTTGTAACATTATAAATGTCTTATCAATTTAATGTGTCCTTGCTGAATAAAAGTATTAATTTCTTTTTAAAATATAGAAATATAAAATACAATAGTGACTGTACATTATCCAGATTTTTACTGTACATTATAATCTTTTAATACTTGTAAGAATGTGATTCCACTCAGTATGAACAGATAAAGTATCATTTATAATGTCAGCCATTATATTAGTTATGCTACTCATACTTATACAAAACATCACAGTGTGCACTACACATGACACACACAATCTAACAAGAGCTGAACAACAACATCACAAGACTCACACTCACCTGATGAAGACAAGGCCAACTGCACAAGCCAACAAACCAGGAGAGACAGAGACAGAGAGAGAAGTAAAAAATTAGTTCATGCATTTCTGTTTCTCAATATCCTATAGTATTCCTGTAGCTCAAACAGTAGAGAATGCAGTTCAAAACACAAGAAAATGGGTTTGATTCCCACCCTAATCAGATGCAATGTACGTCTCTTCAGATAAAAGCATCTGCCAAATGCATAAATGTACTAAATGCTTATAGCTTATGTCATCTGTGCTACTGCAAACGATATGCATAAATGCAAATGATCTGCATAAATGCAAATGATCTGCATAAATCACATCTGTTCTCAGAATTTATTTGGCATGAAAATTAAAAGCTACCATAAGTTGTGAATATAAAATATGGTGAAACCTGTTGATAACGGGTCTGTGTGATATTTCACCCCAAAAAAAATCACAAGAAAATACATGCATTTTTATTACAGCAATTTGAAAAATACTGATATATTACTACAGTAAAAAAGAGAATTATAGTGATGAGAATTCAGGGGATAAATGATTTTAATTGTCATGAAAACAATTTCAAAATGCACAAAAATTTGTGAACCCTGGACCACAAAATCAGTCATATATCAGACAGGTTTATCTGTAGCAATAGCCAATAATACATTGTATGGTTCAAAATGATCTTTTATGCCAAAAAAATCATTAGGAAATTAAGATCATGTTCAATGAAGATATTTTTTAAATTTCCTACTGTATATATATATATATATATATATATATATATATATATATATATATATATATATATATAATATATATATATCAAAAGTGTATTTTTGTAAGTAATATGCATTGCTAAGGAATTTATTTGAACAACTTTAAAGGCGATTTTCTCAATATTTCTCAATATTTTAATTATTATATACTTTTTTTGCACCCTTAGATTCCAGATATTGAAATAGTTGTATCTCGGCCAAATATTGTCCTATCCTAACAAACCATACATCAATGGAAAGCTTATTTATTCACCTCTCAGATGATTTATAAATCTGGTTTTGTGGTCCAGGGTCACATTTTCTGTAATTTCTCTCTCAATATGCCATGTTTTGCTCAATAACTTTCATGTTAAGTGTACAGTATTATACAGTATTAATTATAAAGAAATATTACGTAAAATAAGATGGAAAGCAGTTGTGTAGGCTGAACCTGAAGTGTTTGTTGCCTAAATATTGAATAACGAAGAGACGTTTGTCATGCACACAATCACAAACACAATCCACAACATCTGCAAATCTACAAAACAAACATGAGTGTGAGACGAGTGAAGGGTCCCGATCACTCAAACAGGGGTCAGCGTTACGTGTGCGTCTATTCTTACTCCTCACTACGACCTCAATCCTCCTGCAGAGTCTAATCTCTCATTAACCTGATAATCTCACACTAACGGCCCTGAACGAGATCCGACCGATACTAGAGAAAACTCACTCAGAGCGCATCAACAAGAGTTCAGCTGAAAAAACAACCTGATTTAATGGAATTAACTCATCAAGACATTGCATAACTGAATGAGGAGCTTGTTTGTTTCAGATGCTCTAGTATTTATTACAGAAACGACTGCAGAAAAACAGACAGACTGAGACACAGTAAAAGCTACTTAAAGTTTAATTAACCCTATAAAGCCTTTTGTATCATACTTATTACATGAATTTCAATCAAAACTTCACTGATAAGCCAGTCACAGTCCTTCTGTCATCTGATTGATAGTTTAGATTTTTTATGCACTGATTTTTATCAAGTGAACGTAAGAATAACTGATATTGTTAGTAATATTTCAAGATGAACATGACTGTGGCAGCTCAGGTTTACTTATCAAATATGATCATTAGGTTTATTTCTTCATCTCTCAATCATCACTGTATTGCGTTGCATTATAGGTTTTAAAACTACAGAGATTTGATCATACAACTAAGCATTTAAATATAATTTTACTAAGACATTATTGGCAGATATTGATATTTATATGCATTTTATGTTGCTTTTCGGTCATATAAATATCAGCATCATGCAAAAATGTGCATTTTTTTTGCTCAGTTGAGTCCATTTTCTCACTATATGAGCCATGATGTGTCAAATATGATACTCAACAAAACCACATATGCAAACTTTTTTTAGATCTCATCTAAAAGTTCAATAAACTGTCCCATTTAAATAAATAAACCAATTAATTCATTAATTACTCTGCCTGACAATTACGTCATGTTATAAACTCAGATAAATGAGTGTTTGAGGATCTTCACACACCAAACCAACACTTAAACAAGCTGAAAAATCATCTTATTAGTGCATGATGACAACAACAAAAACACTTCATCCTGTCAATCATGTCTAACACTCACATGTCAATCATCTCAAACTGACACAAAACTCAGAAAATCACAAAATATCATAGCTGAACAAAAAATACTGTGATTTTACTACTGCAAAATCATTATATTAATATAATGAGCAGGGGCTCATTCTGAACATTGTTTACCACAGTTTTACTATAGTAACAGTAGCTATGACCTCACTGTGGTGGTCCAATGGTATTTAAATGATGTTGCAATGAATATTATGGTATTATAATTGTTTACTATAGTTACAACATTTTAACAGTAACTGTTGTAACTATGGAATTATGATTGATTATCATGGTGAAATAAGGGCAGTAACATGAGCTTTAATGCCTGTCATCATGTCAGACTGTCAGTCAATCACTGTTGTAGTTTGTGTTTCTGCAGTTTTATGTGAGTTAATAATATTACCAGCACAGCTAGGTTTGGTTACTATAAAAAGGGTCTCGCTGTTTCTCACTGTCAAGCTGTGTGTGTTTTAATGTTTAGACTCCTACTGTTATGATATTGATGGTGATCGATTATCGATTGGTTGTACCAGAACAGGTGTCCGCAGAGGCTGATGACGGCGTCTCGGGCGGTGTCCAGGCAGATGTTACACTCGAAAGTGGCTCGATCTCTGTCGCGCTCTCCTTCCGCGCTTCCTCCCGGCCCTGCTCCGCCTCCGCTGCCCGGGACTCCCGCTCCTCTGGCGGTCGCGCCGTCACTCGAGCTCCGCTGCTGCTCTGCGGCCTCCATCCTCTCGCGCTCGCACTCACTGCGCGTACACTCCTCCTGCGTCTCGCTCTCGCGCGGACGTGACGCCACGTCAGTCACTAGCCCCTCCCACTGCGCGCGAGCACTTCCGCTGGAGTCGGGTGGGCGGGGCAGGTTGTGTTGTTGAGTAAACACGTGATTGTTATTATAGTTTAATGCAACTTTGAAGAGCGTTCATGAGGAAAAAGAACAGATAATATGTGTAATGCATGTTTATACGGTCTTTCTGTATGGGTTTAATCCAGCACACAATAAATGTCGGTATGCATGTTACTTATGTGAAATTACGGTGTTCAGCAGGACTAGAGGAGGTATACTGTACCAAAGACTATAGAATAAGTCCCGCCTTCTAAATAAGAGCCAGTATGAGACAGTTGTTGTCAGATTTCATTGGTGATTACAAATATGAAATTTAATCGAAAGCTTGGCTAACAGCTTTGGAGAAGTTGATATCCATGGGAAAACCACAGACTTGGCAACACTGACCATTCTTCTTCTCCAGGTCATTGTTTCCCAAAAGCATCGTAAGCCTAAGCTGATCGTAGCTTTATTGTCATCAATGGAGCTACGATCAACTTAAGCTTACCATGCTTTTGGGAAACGCAGCCCAGTTCAGTCAGGTTTGATGGCTGCCAAGGATGTACAGCCTGATTCAAATCATAGATTCCATAGATTTTCGATAATGTTCAGGTCTGGAGACTATAGGATGGCTGTTCTAGAACACTGTATGTCTGTGCATGGATTCCTCTGTAGATTTGGGACGATGCTTTAGATAAACTAAATAACCTCACAGGGTAACTTTAACCTCTTGACTGATTCTTGAACATAAAAATCTGCTGATACTGTGACCCTCGGCTTTGGCAAGGTTTCCAGTTCCATTACAACTCCATGATGGACCAAATTTTACAGTAGGGAGCAGGTTCTTCCCCTGGAACACCGTGTTATTTTTCTGTTATGCAAAGTGCTTCTGGTTGTGAGCAAATAACTATCTGTCCACAGCGCATTATTCCAAAATAATTCTGGCTTGTCCAGGTCAGCCTTTGCATACCTCAAACAGCAGAAAAGGCTTATTCCACATCAAAAATAAATAAATAAATATAGTATCAATGTTATATTGATAAACGCTCTCGAATATCAGAAGAAAAAACCCACAAAATCTTCCTTTATAAACTTCTGATGAAACATCACTTGGCTTTTGAGGGGTTAGCATGGACTATAATCTGTCCTGTGACATAAATTTGGTTAATTCCTGATTTTATCAAAGAAAACAATATGAAATCTAGAGTAAAATCCACAGTGAAAACAATCTTTGAATGAATACATGCTATTTTATTTCATTACATTTTAAATGAGTTTAGATTTTGTACAGACAAAACAATACATAAAATACATGAACATACAGGCAAAGAATACAAAAAAAGAGTGTAATATGCAGGGACGTGCACAGGGGGGTTGCTCAGGCTGTCCGGGCAACTGCCCATATGCCCTTCTCGACTCACGTTGCCCTTCCGAGGTGGGAAAAAAGAAAAAAAAAAATCGTACAATAGATGCAGAATTTCACGTGGGCCTAGATAAAAAAAAAAAATAATAATAAAAAAAATCGCAAAGCCTCATTCACTTCCATATTCGGGCACCCGTCCGAAAGTGAAAGTCAGTAGGGGAAGGGCAAACTCTGTTTACGTGGCTGCAGCGCTGCACGCGACCGGCACCTGAGCTGAGCCTGCATGAGCGGCACTAGAAGGAGATTGTCACGGTTGTCGGGTGAGACGACTTAACGTTGTCGGAAAGGTGAGTAAGGTTATAATCGTTAACGAAAACGGACGAAAAAACGAAAACTAGGTGGGAAAAAACAACGTCGTTAACTGAAATAAAAATAAAAACGAGGCATTACAAAAAAACGATAACTAACCAAAACTGTAATGTGTGTTTGGCAAAACTAACTAAAATAAAATAAAATTATAGATTAAATGTCCTTAGTTTTCGTCTTTGTCAATGTCTTTCATAGAGCAAACGTTCAGCTACATTTAATTTCCCTGCGTCTCTCACTCACGCGTCTCTCTCACATACTCGCGCGCACACCGCGCCTCCATGAGAACGAGTGTTGGAAGCAAGTTCGCGAAAGGTTGGTATCTCGTGAAAACCTTTACACAATCACACATTAAAAAGTGGTATAAAATATTTTTAATTCTGAATATAATTTTGTCAGTGTGTTAATGTCGACCCGAGAAGCGATTGCTACTTTAGAAAGTTAACAAGACGCAAGTTTGAGGTAAAATGCACTTGGGTTGTCGATGTCAAAACACTATTTAAGCTGTGATTCAAGTAAGAAATAATTGACGACGGGCCGTTGAATTATTAGAAAAATAATGCACACCTGAGGTCGTGATTCGGTCACGACTGGAAGCGGAGTCAATTATTCCGCTTATACCACGGTTATTCTCAGTTCATATAGCCCGTGAGTTTTTTTTTTTTTTTTTTTTTTACTTTAAAAAAGTAGTAATTAGTTATAGTTACTTCTCACAAATAACGCAGTTAGTAACTGAGTTGCATCATTATAAAAGTAACTAATTACCAGGGAAAGTAACTATTGCGTTACTTTAAAAAAATAAAAAAATATGTCAAATAACTTGAATGCCCCCAATATTAAATATAAGTCTAAGAATAAATTATTCTTGATCCGACTCGTGACTCATGATCCGCTCTTGCTTATGAAATTTCTCTGTACTGTACAATACGTGCTGGTAGCCATTAAAGAAAATGTAGTTTCATATGTATGCTTAAATAGTCCTATGTTATGTTTTAGATTAATTTATTTGATTATGAAAAGTGAACAGCATGAGACAGAATAGACAGAATACATCATAAGATGTGCAATATATCGGGAGTCATGGAGTGTGTCAGACATGATTTTGACCACTTCATTAAGTTTTGTTTTGTAGAAAGCCTTTCTTTAAAATGAATTTCGTTTTGTAAAAATGGTATCTTAATTTTAATCAATGTTTCATCAACCAATTGCCTGGATTTAATAAATAAGAAGCAAATATAGCAGACAATATAATCATGGCAGGCGCAGGCGCGATCACTGGCGCGTGAACTGGAGCGCGACTTATATAGGCTAAATGAACCGAAACTCAGCGTATAGGCTGCTTACCTCGCAGACATGAGAAATATATCTATTGAAAGCTTGAAATATCTAAAAACGAAAAGGCTACTCTGATTATGTAGCCTAATCCGAATTAAATGTGCAATCTCTCACAATGAGCAGATGATGAGAGTCAGCAATGTCAACTTCATCTTCGCAGCCGACACTGATTCAGAAAACATTAGTTTATTAATAAACAACTAAAATGTCTCCTTGCTGTTTTGGTCACATTCATAATTATTACTTTTGCCGGTTCTTTATGGCAAGCCTTATGCATGCGCTTTAGCCTATATTACATAAACGCTCATTATTATGGTTTGTTCTCTCCAGTATTTAAGAAATTAAATTAATGTGATTAGTCAACTAATGGCTTAAATAAATAACTACTAGTCGACTAGAAAAACTTATTTCACATATTTTCGATCCAGCATGTCACAAAGGGTATTCTGCTTTGAGCTCGCGCTCCGCTCACATGCTCACAGACACACACACAGAGCATCGTTAATTATTATCAGTTTAAAATTATATTTGTGCATGACTAACCGCAGCACCCACCAGAGAAAAATCTTTGCAGGTCCTATGGCTGATGAAAACCAATTCAGTGAGCTCAATTATAACGCGGCATTTTTATTTATTTTTTTGCCAGTAACGGTAACGGCGTTGTAAGGGGAGAAAAGCAATTCGTTTGATTACTCGTTACTGAAAAAAGTAACGGCGTTAGTAATGCCGTTTATTTATAACGCCGCTATTCCCATCACTGGTCCTTTCTTTCCAGAGCTGAAAAACAACATAAAAAACTGGTAATTTACAGCCATAAAAAACTTGCTTTAAACACCAATATTAAACCGAAAACTAAATTTAATATAAACAATTGACATTATAAATATGTTTATAATTTATATTTTAGGTAAAATAAACTGAAACATTACTGAGGTTTGGCAGTGAAGTGATCTTAGATCTGCAGCGTCCTGAAACACAGAATAACAGCATTATAATTATATATTTAAAAAAAAATTTAGGAATAGAGAAAATACAGAAATTACTGATCTTACTAGGCGGTGGCAACAGCAGAGCATTCTGGGTAAATGTGTTCTGATCAGTGTCTTCTCTCTCCATGGCTGAAAAAACACAAACTATTTCTCATCCTGTCCATCTGACTAAAATAAAAAATAAAAACTATTAATCCCACTGAAACTCACCAAAGTTAGGCAGAGAGATTATTTTGGAGCCCATTGCACCTAGAAAAGTCATTACAGACACGTTGAATGAGTGAGATGAAGAATCAGCGTCAGATAAGAGATGAATTCAGATGTTCTGACCTCGAGCTGCTGCTGGAGTCGCTTCAGTGTCACAAAGACTTTGAGTGTCATGAACCTCCTCAGCTGAAAGAGACGGAGAGAAACCATTAATGAAACACACCTGAACAACATCTGAAGAAGATCTGAACAACATCTGAAGAACATCTGAACAACATCTGAAGAAGATCTGAACAACATCTGAACAACATCTGAGCAACATCTGAAGAAGATCTGAACAACATCTTAAGAAGATCTGAACAACATCTGAACAACATCTGAAGAAGATATGAACAACATCTCAAGAACACCTGAAGAAGATCTGAACAACATCTGAGCAACATCTGAAGAAGATCTGAACAACATCTGAAGAAGATCTGAACAACATCTGAACAACATCTCAAGAACACCTGAACAATATCTGAAGAAGATCTGAACAACATCTGAACAACATCTGAACAACATCTGAACAACATCTCAAGAACACCTGAACAATATCTGAAGAAGATCTGAAGAACATCTGAACAACATCTGAAGAACATCTGAACAACATCTGAAGAAGATCTGAACAACATCTGAACATTATATGAAGAAGATCTGAATAACATCTGAAGAAGATCTGAACAACATCTGAAGAACACCTGAACAATATCTGAAGAAGATCTGAACAACATCTGAAGAAGATCTGAACAACATCTGAACAACATCTGAAGAACACCTGAACAATATCTGAAGAAGATCTGAACAACATCTGAAGAAGATCTGAACAACATCTGAAGAACACCTGAACAATATCTGAAGAAGATCTGAAGAACATCTGAAGAAGAACTATTTATAACACTGACTGCAGTGAACAAACACTGTGACTGTGTGTGTGTGTGTGTGTGTGTTCAGGACCTACTGTGTTCCTTCTCCATACTGGGATCTGTGAGGTTTTCATCATCTGAATCATCATTTAAAGCATCAGTCAAACCTGCACATCTTTCTGCTCCTGATGGAGTTCAGATTGAATCAAATGATGGTTGTTAAACATCTAGTCATGTTCACAGTGAGGCTGTACAGTGACAGTAAACCAAATAATTTTAAATCAGAGGATTTTAATTTATGTGCTTTTTAGCAATTCAGACTCACTTGATTCCTCCAACAGTTCTGGTTTCATCTGTGTTTTATGAAGCGCTGCAGAATCATGAAATAATAACACAGATGATCAGTCTCTTCATCTCATCTCATTTATGCATTTAGCAGAATCTTTTATCCAAAGCAATATGATCTGTATAAAGATTTAGTCTTAGACTCTCTCAGTGATGTTAATGTCTGTGAAATGATCACAGTGTGTTTTGAGTTATTGACTGTCAGGAGCAGGAATCTCTTCAGGACACATCTGGACATGTGTTGTGCTTTAATGAGTAACCTCTGTTAGAGTCAGACTCACCTGATAGTTGCAGTGATGGTGTCTTCAGTGTGTCCTGCTCTTCTGAAATGTTAAACATTAACACAGTCATTCTCCTCTTTAATCCATGTTTATGTGAATTTAAGGGACTTAAAATGATACTCACTTGGATGTTTACCATATTTTCTCAGTTTATAAAATATGAGGGCAATGATGAAGAAGATGATGGTGAAAACAAGCAAAATACAAACTGATCCAATTACTGCATTCCACGAGACCCACGCCCACAGTGAGCTTGTTTTGTGATCCAAGTCAATGACTTCATAGTTATAGTAGTCAGAGTATTCGTAGACGTACTCTGTTTCTGTCACAGAACAAAAATAATGGTCATTAGATGGTGGTGTAGAAATCAGAAATCATATATCAATCCTCAGTTTGGAGCTCTCCAGTACTTAGTTTCCTTTGTTTGTCATGTTCTAGGTCATTTTATTCTGATTCGTTTTACTACAGACAAACTATGCTAGACATTAAGCTTTAGACACCAAACAACCTTTTGCCGATTTTTGAACATTCAGACAATTCACTAGTTATTCTAGTCAGAGGATCTGTACAATAATTTGATTCTGTGATTCTGTACAATAATTTGAAGTACAAGTACAGTTTGAAGAAACAAAGCTCATGATTATTGGATGGCAGCTGCTGTAAGTTCAGTGAGGTTTTGTTCACTCCTCAAATGAAAACTGCACAGATTAATGATTGATTAAAATTGAGAAATCAATATTGTCAATCCAGCCCCAGCGTCCACACGTCTGACATGTTGAACTGCATGAATGGTCAAAATGCAGCATCAGAGAAGAACTAATTAAAAGTCAGTGTTTTAATTATTGATTTTGGCCCAACAAAATTCAAATGCAACAAAGTAAGCACACTGGAAGAATACATCTAAAGTTAAATAAATTGATTAAACATTAGTAATTATATACCAGTAATTCTATCTATCAAGATCATCAAACTTTACAGCATTCTCACAGCACTTTTTGCCCATAAACACATACTCTATTTGGATTTGTTATACAACCCACTAGTAATACAACTACAGATGAATGCAAAGTTTCACATAGTAAAAATAATGGAGACACTTGAGTTTTCTTACCTCTCTCTAACAAATTTTCCAGCAAAAATGCGCAAATCAGCAAAAATGCGCAAATCAGGAGAAAAACTTTGACTAAGTACATTGTAAATTCTCTGTTTCAAACTGAATGTGATACAGCAGAACATCCGCATACCCGTGCATGTGACTTTACCTGTCCTGCTGCATATTTAGTGCGCGAGCACTGATGGTCTGAGGATAGTATTGTAATAGAGGGTATGCAACGACGTCACTTTCCCGCCGAAAACGCGCTCCCTCAGCTGGACTGAGTGGCAAAAGAACCTGCTGCATGACTGGATTTAATAGAGGAAACTGCGAAAACGTGACTAAAACTAACGAATTACACTAAAGGTTGGACTCGAAAGTGTTCCTTAAACATGTCAAATAAACCTAATCCATGGATATTGACATGCAGCCAGGAATCGTGTTTCCTGACATTTATATGTGCCTGATTTCGACGGTGGGGAAATACATAAAGCAAATCTGCCTGTGAATATTTTGTATAACTCCAATATCGGTAGGTCTAAATCCGCATAATCACTTATATCAATGTTATATCGTCATATTGTCCAGCCTTAAAACATATATAGTTTTATATATAGTTTTTGTCAGTGTTGTTTATTTAAAAACACCAAATTATGCAGAATATAAGATGGCAAATATTTAATTGATGAGTTGTCAACATAATATATAACAATACAATATATACGGTATGATTTTACCTCAAAATCCAACAATTTGACACAAAATGATAACTGCAAATCCATGTTTCTCTGCTGGAGTCCAGCTGTTTCTGTGAATTTCAGTGATCCATTTGCTTATTTTTCTGTTGCTTTCTGCAGTTTTTAAATATATACCTCAGGTTTTGTGTCAAAGCTATTTGTACAGTCAATCAAAAAGCTCTTTCCCGTTTTGGAAGTGTTTTGTGCGTTTTTCGCGACATTCACGCTGAAAACAAACGTTGCCGCGCAGTCTTTTGCCATACATTATCTTCTTCTTCTTCTTCTTCTTCTTCTCTGAAATTAAACGCGTTTTTGAGGGCCTAAACGTGCTCTAAAATGAAACTTTGCACGCGCGTCAGAAATGGCGAAAATCTATGTCTGATATGGATTTCAGAATTAGGTGTGCCAAAATGGCTCGATAGCGCCACCTACAAAATTTCAATTAATTTACCTTAATACCTTAAAGGATTAGTCCACTTTTAAATAAACTTTTCCTGATAATTTACTCACCCCCATGTCATCCAAGATGTCCATGTCTTTCTTTCTTCAGTCGAAAAGAAATTATGGGCACCAAACAGTTGAAGGTTAAAATTAGTTTCACTGCAGCTTCAAATTGTTCTACACGATATATAATTTTCAATTTTTTTTCAGAAAATGAGCGATGGTTTCACTAGATAAGACCCTTATTTCTCATCTGGGGTCGTGTTGAACAATTTGAAGCTGCAGTGAAACTAAGTATGCCCTTCAACCGTTTGGTGCCCAGTGAAGTCTACTATAAGGAGAA
Source organism: Ancherythroculter nigrocauda (assembly GCA_036281575.1). NCBI lineage: Eukaryota > Metazoa > Chordata > Actinopteri > Cypriniformes > Xenocyprididae > Ancherythroculter > Ancherythroculter nigrocauda. The sequence continues at coordinate 3,774,629 of VTFQ01000009.1, forward strand.
TAATCCCGGAATGTTTTCATCAAAAACTTTAATTTCTTTTCGACTGAAGAAAGAAAGACATGGACATCTTGGATGACATGGGGGTGAGTAAATTATCAGGAAAAGTTTATTTAAAAGTGGACTAATCCTTTAAAGGAGTACTTCACCCAAAAATAAAAATATCATCATTTACTCACCTTCAAGTTGTTTCAAATCTGCATGAATTTCTTTTTGCTAACATTCCCATTAAGTTATGAAAATGATATTCTGAATCATCCCTAAATGTTCAAAAAGTTTTATTTGTTCTTGTTTTTTGGTTATACAGTATGATGGTTAAAGGAACATTCTAATTTGTTGCAAACATTATGGGAACGTTTTGAATGTTCTCTGAACGTTCTGAAACAACATTTACAAAATGTTAGATGAAACATTCTAAAACATTTTAGAACGAATGAACGATTTATAAATAATGTTTTTGGTCACTGGTCATTTTAACTGAAATCTGCATTTAGAGTTATTTTAGCTACTCAAAGACAATGAAATCTTCAATTATATTTATTAATATGAATCCTGTAAACACACATGTAAACACACATGTAAAATAAACCCATATACTGCTCACATGAGAGACTGTAAATACAGTACATGATTTTGGTTACTTTTAGTAGGACACACTATATGATTTCAGAGCTACATACACAGAATAAAAGCCAAAGACCTTTAATTTCCAGAGTTCTTTAAAAGTTCTTGTCTCTCAGGTTCATGCTGCCCTCTGCTGGTTACAATAAGAAATCAATACAGTACATTGATAAAAACTATTGAATAACATGAAACAAAGAAACAAACCTCTTACATAATACTGTCTATGGTTCATCTCTGCTCCGATTAAGAGAAAACATGAAATCTACAGTAAAATCTTTTGAACCGCTTATGAAAAGGTGTCTGTATAGGCTACATTGACAGCAGAAAGATAATTACTGCATACCGTAAAAAATGCTTTTCGAACAAGAACAAATGAAGGGTGGGGCATGATAGTCTGTGGGGAATTGATTGGATGGTTGTGGTTTGCTATTGGTGGATCTCATGTGAGTGACAGGTTGCCCCGCCCTCATCATCAGAGAAGAGAAGAGATGCTGCAAGAGATTCTGATTCAAGATTATGAGGAACATGAATTTAAAAAAGCTTCATAAATCTGCTCAAAAAAGGTTACAGATGAAACAGAGAGCAGGTGGAGGAACTGCTTGATCTTCTAACTGGAGTCACTGGAGTCCTTTCTGTCAAACTGAAAAACACACGAACTGCTCATTTAGAAAGTTATTAAAAACTGCAGAAGTTCTTTTTAATACACCAATATCAAATAGAAAACTACATTTAAAATGTAAATTGATGTTTTTGAGGAAATTGATGAAATCTTAATTTTTATTTATATTTTGTTAAAATGAACTGAAACATTACTGAGGTTTGGCAGTGAAATGTTCTTGGATCTGCATCATCCCGAAACACAGAATAACAGCATTATAATTATCTATAGAAACAAATAATTTAGAAATAGAGAAAATACAGGAACTACTGATCTTACTTGGTGGTGGTAACAGCAGAGCATTCTGGGTAAATGTGTTCTGATCAGTGTCTTCTCTCTCCATGGCTGAAAAAATAAACAAATTTCTCATCCTGTCTGCCTGACTAAAGCTAAAAATATAATTAAAATAAATATAAACCCACTGTAACTCACCAAAGTTAGGCAGAGAGATGATTTTGGAGCCCATTGCACCTAGAAAAGTCATTACAGACACATTCAGTGAATGAGATGAAGAATCAGCGTCAGATAAGAGATGAATTCAGATGTTCTGACCTCGAGCTGCTGCTGGAGTCGCTTCAGTGTCACAAAGACTTTGAGTGTCATGAACCTCCTCAGCTGAAAGAGACGGAGAGAAACCATTCATGAAACACACCTGAACAACATCTGAACAACATCTGAAGAACATCTGAACAACATCTGAAGAAGATCTGAACAACATCTGAAGAAGATCTGAACAACATCTGAAGAAGATCTGAAGAAGATCTGAAGAAGATCTGAATAACATCTGAACAACATCTGAGCAACATCTGAAGAAGATCTGAAAAAGAACTATTTATAACACTGACTGCAGTGAAGAAACACTGTGACTGTGTGTGTGTGTGTGTGTGTGTTCAGGACCTACTGTGTTCCTCCATTCCTGGATCTGTGGTGTTTTCATCATCTGAATCATTTAAAGCATCAGTCAAATCCGCACATCTTTCTGCTCCTGATGGAGATCAGATTGAATCAAATGATGGTTGTTAAACATCTAGTCATGTTCACAGTGAGGCTGTACAGTGACAGTAAACCAAATAATTTTAAATCAGGGTTTTAATTTATGTGCTTTTTAGCAATTCAGACTCACTTGATTCCTCCAACAGTTCTGGTTTCATCTGTGTTTTATGAAGCGCTGCAGAATCATGAAATAATAACACAGATGATCAGTCTCTTCATCTCATCTCATTTATGCATTTAGCAGAATCTTTTATCCAAAGCAATATGAGCTGTATAAAGATTTAATCTTAGACTCTCTCAGTGATGTTAATGTCTGTGAAATGATCACAGTGTGTTTTGAGTTATTCACTGTCAGGAGCAGGAATCTCTTCAGGACACATCTGGACATGTGTTGTGCTTTAATGAGTAACTTCTATTAGAGTCAGACTCACCTGATAGTTGCAGTGATGATGGTGTCTTCAGTGTGTCCTGCTCTTCTGAAATGTTAAACTTTAACAGTCATTCTCCTCTTCTGTCCATGTTTATCACTTTAAGGGACTTAAAATGAGACACTTGAATGTTTACCATATTTTCTCAGTTGATAAAGTGCAAGGACAATGATGAAGAAGATGATGGGGAAAACAAGCATATGACAAATTACTGATCCAATTACTACATCCCACGGGACCCACGCCCACTGTGAGCTTGTTTTGTGATCCAAGTCAATGCCTTCATAGTCAGAGGCCTCATCTATATCTGTCACAGAACAAAAATCCATTATTTGTCAAGTTTTGGTGTAAAATCACATGTAACACTGATAATGGTCATTAGGATGGCGGCGCTGATATCTGCTTCAGTTTGGAGCACTTCAGTACTTACTGTTTGTGTGTGTGTGTGTGTGTGTGTATTTGTCATGTTCTAGGTAATTTTATTCTGATTCCTTTTACTATATTTGTTAACAATATTAGACATTAAGCTTTAGACACCAAATATGCATTTGCTGATTTTTGAACATTCAGACAATTCACTAGTTATTCTAGTCGGAGGATCTGTGATTCTGTACAAGCATTTGAAGTACAAGTACAATTTGAAGAAACAAAGCTTGTGATTGTTGGATGGCAGCTGCTGTACAAAAGTTCAGTGAAGTTTTGTTCACGCCTCAAATGAAAACTGCACAGACTAAATGATTGATCTTGAGAATCCATATCAGTATTGATTAAAATTGAGAAATCAGTATTGTCAGTCCAGCTCCAGTGTCCACACACCTGACATGTTGAACTGTTAAACAAAACAGACACTGACCTGGTCAAAATGCACCATTGGAGCTGATTAAAAGTCACTGTTTCATCTCAATGATTTAAAAAAGAAAAAAAATCTATTTTCAGTCGAAATCGAAAATTGTTGTTTTGGCTGAAAACTTTCGGTTGACGAAATTTCGGTGCATCACTAGTTTTTATTTAATTCTACTTATTTAATTCTTTTAATTCTGTCTGTACACATGTATGAAGTGCTTGAAGTGGGCTGGTGTGCAGTACCTATATTCTATATTTTAATCTTCAGTACCTTCACATTTTCTTGTGTACCGACTCTTCTTACATGTTGCTGGAACTTTACAACCCAGAGTCAAAGTGTCATTTCTTCATTGCAGAAATTTCAAATGTGAGAATGATTAGCATATGCCAGCCAAAGCACAAGACATTTTTTTTTTCAATTCAAGCACTGTATCAATGCAAGTCCCTAGAGCTCCAGGAAACCTTATCAATTGCTGAATAAAGCACATTCTGATTCTTAGTAGATCTTATGAAACCATAGATTAAATTTTGATCCAACAAACTACATAAAGCCAGTTCTACAAACATTTCAGTATCTTTATTATTACTTGTACGGCTGTCTTCATGCAGAATCCTTCGGTCCACCACACACTGATACTGAGATGTTTCAGACGGCAGGATCTCCAGGCTCTTCATCAGCTGAAAGGATCCGTCTGCGTTCAGCTGCTCATCAGGTACAGCTTCTGATTGTGTCTGATCAGACTTGTGTCTTGTGCAGGACAGATAGACAGAAACAACTGATTCTGGTCTACTTTGCAGCTTATTCTGCAAGGTAAGAGTTCTTTTGAATATTGCCAGTTTAATGGCTAGTTCTTTACTGAAATTCAGAATTTTGTTAAATAAAACTTCATTAAGAGTGTGATAAACTCACATTTCATGATGAACTTTCCCTCTTGTTGAAGATCAATGAAGCTGGTCAATGAGGCGTATTCATCAGTGCCTTGAAGAAACATCACTGAACCATTAGAGTGACTTTCAGCTGCACAGCCGTGCCTCCACTGAAGAACATGAAGATCTGGAGAGAAACAAACAGCTGATTAAAGAACAGAAGACAAAATTCACTAAATCTGACTGTGATATTATTCAAAATGTGGAGGAGAGTGGGGTAAGATGTGTCAGCAGGTGAACTGTATTTGTCATTTTTATCATATAGGCCTACATTTGCTTGTTTTTGAGCAATTACACAAGAGAAATTAGTAAATTTATGCCAAATCTACATGGCAAGTAAAATAAATTTCTCAAAACAAACTTATATTAGTTAAAATCTGTCATAACCTTCCTCATTATGGCTTTAGTGCTTATCTAGATCTCAGTCTTAAAGGTGGAAGCAGTTCATATATGCATTCATTTATAACTAAAGAAAAATGTTTCACTACATTTAAATACTCTGAATATCGAACTTGTTGTTTAATTGATTTAAGAAAATATGAATAATATGCAACCAAATTATATGTCAAATGGGATTGTTCATTAGGAAGTTATTTTTTTGGAAATTAAATTTGTTTATCCATTCCCTAATGACTCAAATTACTTGACATGGCACATCTTACCCCCAACTGACCCCTCAACACAATCACCTGTGTCCCGTGTGCTGCTCTTCCTCTTGTGCTCCATCAGTGTTTTAAGGTTGATCTGAAGCCACTGTTGTTTATAATGCAGATCATCACTTTCATTAAAGAGTCTCTCAGATTCCTCACACAACTGAGTCATGAAATCTGCTTTATTCACACTGTGACACAAAGAGTTTAAACATAGGGGTGAATTCAGGGTGATTGAGATACTTTTTGCCATTGATATGACTTGGAAAATGCGTCCCAATCGACCTGAATTCACCCTAACCCTGACCAATTCAAAGGCAAAATGTAAACACACTGGACAAATAAATCTTAAGGTAAATAAATGGATTAAACATTAGTAATTATGAATCAGTGCATCATGTTCACCCAAACATTTTCAGCATTCTCTCAACATAACTCTTTTTGCCCATAAACATTTACTTTATTTGAATGCATTATATAATACACTAGAAAAATATGGAGACAATGAAGTTCTTACTCTGAGACGGCAAGATAGCAGAAATCAGGAGAAGGACTGAGCACATTGCAGAGCCTTTGAATGTTGAATATCCGCATACTTCTGCAAACATGTTAGAACCTGCATTTAAAGCTGTAGAACTTATTACACGATTTTCTGGGGAATTGCATGAACTAGCGACTCGTAATCTGATCAAACTCCAGCATGATGAAGAATGTGTCAATTCTCTAATTTCACAAAGAACAAAAAGACAGAAGGTGTGGTGTTTAAACAATGCTGGTACTTAAGGGCCCAAAGTGTGCAAAGAAAATATATAACACACCATTACACCACCAGCAGCCTGAACCGCTGACACAAGACAGGATAATTCATGCTTTCATGTTGTTTACGCCAAATTCTGAATCTGAATTTCACAGCAGGAGTCGAGACTCTTTCTATCAGCTAAACCAGTCCAGCCATTCTCCTCTGACCTCTGGCATCAACAGGGCATCTTCACCCACTGAACTGCCACTCACTGGATATTTCCTCTTTTTCAAACCATTCTTTGAAAACCCTAGAGATGGTTGTTATTGAATATCCCAGTAGATCAGCAGTTTCCAACATTCAAACTCATTTAAATCACATTTCTTTCTCATTCTGATGCTGAATTTGAACTTCAGTAGGTTGTCTTGACCATGTCTGTATGCCTAAATGCATCGAGTTGCTGCAGTGTGATTGGCTGATTAGATATTTGAGCTAATGAACAGTTGAACAGGTGTACATAATAAAGTGGCCAGAGTGCATATACTAATATTAACATTACACACTTTCATTCAATTGCATATATTACACTTACAGTTATGTATGCATAAATAACATAAAATACAGGTGTCAATCAAAGGTAATAATATAAAAATCAAAATAAGGCTACAACCATATAGGCCTAAATATATATTTAAAAAACTGCAAAAAGCAAATAAGCTTTTATGATCTTTATGGATTTCTTATTAAAAAGTCTCTATATAGAGCGATGCACTTCACATTTGCCAAAACAGTTTTAAATTCCCATTTACATTTGCGGTTTAAATAAATGCAACATGCTTTAACAGCTTTATAAAGGGGAATATTTTAATTAATCATGTTTCAGCAACATAACTTTAGATTTTCTCATTCACACAATCAATCTGAAAACAGGCATACTAAGATCAGGATTTTTCCCCTTTAAAAACTAAACCAGAGGAAGTTTCTAGCATTATGGATTTAAAATCAAAGATACTAAACAGAAACTCATTCAGATGGACAGTGATGATTAACGTGATGTTAATTAAACCCGTCAAATAACACTGACAAAGATGTGTTTCCACTGAAAATAATGACTACATTTAAATAAGACACAGAGCATTTATGTTTTTGCAGTGAAATGGGAGAGATCCTCCTAAAAATCTGTTTAAACATTTAAAGGATTTAAAGGATAAAAAGTATTTAGAGTCAGAAATCAAACTATTACATCTGGTTTATAATCTGATGCTTAATTCTGTGGCCAATTTTACATTAAATGCTTGAAATGAAATGGGAATGGCATGATTTAAACACAATAAATTCATGCTCAAAATGTTTTCTGTTAGTGAGGAAGGATTACCATTTATTCTATTGTACAGAGATACGTAGAGGATTTGTAAACTATTGTCATTTGTAGCAGATAAATGTAAACTAAATTTGAGGCACATCCACAGTGTTACTGAAATAAAATGTCACATTTCTGTTTCCTGCAGGAATCTGAGCCGAAGGTCGAGTCTGATACTGTAACTTAACGACAGATCATTACTATTAGGGTCTAGCAATGTCATTTCACAAATAACCTTTTGAAATCAATGCTTTTATGAACTAGTGATTAACAAATTTCTAATGCAAACATAGACAATAATTGTCATGCGTTTGAAAAAAGTACTCCTCCAGAGGTAAATGGTGTTCACCGGGATTTTCTTACAAGTAAAACAATAAATTCAAATCATGTAAATAAATGTCATGCCATTTTGCTGGCTCATTGAGCACATGTCCAAATGTTGATCTGGTGTTTGAGCTCCTGAAGCTCTTAAAATCCTCACATTAATGGTCACGGGTTTATAATGAAACAAGCACAGATGACTGTGATGTTCAGGTTTCCATGTTCTTTTGGCATTGATGATGGAAGTAAAGCTCTAGATCTGATTCTTCAAAACAACCTGAACATCTTTAACTGGAGTCATCGCTGTCCTTTCTGTCTTGAGCTGAAGAAAACAACAAAACAAGATTTGATTTGAACTCACAGCCATTTAAAACCAGAGAACTTGTGTTTCTGATTATAAAAACACTAAAATTAAACAGCAAACATTTAAAGTGTAAATGAATGAAAGCATGAATATGTTGTTCATCTTTAGCTGAAATGAACTGAAACATTACTGAGGTTTGGCAGTGAAATGATCTTGGATCTGCAGCGTCCTGAAACACAGAATAACAGCATTATAATGTCTTCATAATCAGCGATTTGACATAATAATGAAATTACATTTGAATGAGAATGAATGAGAAACTATTAACATTACTTGGTGGTGGTAACGGCAGGGCATTCTGGGTAACGGTGTTCTGATCAGTGTCTTCTCTCTCCATGGCTGGAAAAAAAATCACATCCAGTGTCTGTCTGACAAAAAATAAAAACCATTAAACCCACAGTAACTCACCAAAGTTAGGCAGAGAGATGATTTTGGAGCCCATTGCACCTAGAAAAGTCATTACAGACACGTTCAGTGAGTGAGATGAAGAATCAGTGTCAGATAAGAGATGAATTCAGATGTTCTGACCTCGAGCTGCTGCTGGAGTCGCTTCAGTGTCACAAAGACTTTGAGTGTCATGAACCTCCTCAGCTGAAAGAGACGGAGAGAAACCATTCATGAAACACACCTGAACAACATCTGAAGAAGATCTGAAGAAGCTTCTGTTTATACCAGTGACTGCAATGAACAAACACTGTGTGTGTGTGTGTGTGTGTGTGTGTGTGTGTGTGTGTGTGTGTGTGTGTGTGTGTGTGTGTGTGCTTTTGTTTATATTACATTGTGGGGACCAAATGTCCCCATGATGTAATATAAACCTGAGTTCACCTACATCGTGGGGACCAGCCAGCGGTCCCCACAATGTAAATGGGTTTATAAATCATATAGAATGAGTTTTTGTGAAAAAGTAAAAGTTTGCACAGTTTCCTGTGAGGGTTAGGTTTAGGGGTAGGGGCAGGGTAGGGGGATAGAATGTACAGTTTGTTCAGTGTAAAATGCATTGAAGTCTATGGAAAGTCCCCACAATTCACAAAAACAAACATGTGTGTGTGTGTGTGTGTGTGTGTGTGTTCAGGACCTACTGTGTTCCTCCTCCATTCTGGGATCTGTGGTGTTTTCTTCATCTGAATCATCATTTAAAGCAGCAGCCAGACCTGCACGTCTCTCTGCTCCTGAGATCATGTTATTAAACATCTTCATATATTTAATAATCAACACAGTGATGCTGTACAGTGAATGACAGTAACGTTTTATTTTCATAACAATTCAGACTCACTTATTTCCTCCAATAGTTCTGGTTCTATTGGTGTAACAGTGGCTGAATCTGAAATAAGAAATATTCACAGTCAGTCTCCTCAGGTCATATCTTTCCACTTCAGTTTATGATCAGAGTGATCTGTGTACAGATTTCAGAAGATTAATTTTTGTTCATAAAGTAATTTTGATCCGTGTTGAGAGTGAAATGATGTTTGATCATATTCTGATTTAGATTTGTTCATACAACAATTAAAGTGAACAATACTGGATGTAAACTTACTTTTGTGAAAACAAATGAACATGTCAACACAAAAGTTGTTCAAGGAAATAACAAATTAAGAAATTCATACTTTTTTGAAGATTTTAACAATTCAGACTCACTTTCTGTCCACAGGCCTAGTGACTCTTGATCTGAAACTATGAATATTAACAGACAGTGTTGAATTACAGATCAAGAGCAAAACACCTTTGAAATGTACGAGACATAATGAAACTAAACACCCAAAAATAATATTATTCATATAATATTCATATTAATAAATGTAAAACTTTGCAATCAAGGAGATTTTTGTTACTTTTGTACTTAAAGTCATTTTGTTTGTATGACATTACTGAAATAATGTTGTGAATATTGATTTAGTTTGCTTGTTTTTGATATGTTGCTTTGTTGTGTTAAATAAACTGAACAATTAAAGAAAGTAAATATATATAAGTGCAGGAAACTCACATCTTTCAATGTCACAATCTAAAAGAAAGAAAAGATCATGTCAGCACTCTGGATCAAAGTACAGTAGAGAATGAATTATCAATGCGAGGTAGAAGTAAAATACATTACAGACTCTTATATAGGACTATAAATGATAATGTCAATGGCAAAAGATTAAAAGCACAAATTCATGCACCTAATTTGTCAAAAAGTTATTTTATTCTGATTTGTACTTTTGAAAAGAGTTTGATTTACTTGCATCTATTGTTAGTTCCACCAAATCACCTGAAATAATACATTTTAACAGACAGTCTCTTCATCTGACTTCAGTTTATCATCATGAGATGCAAAGATTTATTCTTGACTCATAAACCGCTCATGCAAGATATGAAACATTATTGGCACAGAATATGATTCTGATAGTTCTGATTCTTTTTGAAGACTAAAACAATGTTTTAATAATCAATGTTTAAAAATCAAAACAGCACTGATATAGCTGAATTTATCAAAATGACAAATAGTTTCCTAAAATATAAAATTTTTTATATACTGTACATGGACTAACATGAAGGTTGACAATACATGAAGGAGAACAAACACAGTGTGTGTGTGTGTGTGTGTGTGTGTGTGTGTGTGTGTGCATGTTTTTGTGACATATCAGGACACAAATGTGTATAATGACATGGGTATGACAGAAGAGGGTGATTTATGAGCACATTACCTCATGTCCCCATTTTTCAAAAGGTTTATAAATCACACAGAATGAGTGTTTTTGAGGAAGTAAAAGTGTGCACAGTTTCCTGTGATAGGTAGGTTTGTAGGGGGAGAGAATGTACAGTTTGTACAGTATAAAAACATGTTCATGCATTTAGTCATGGACACAGATGATGCTGAACACTGACAGTAACTTTTTCATTTCGTTTGAGCTTTTTAGCAATTCTGAACTTGATGCTTCTTGATACGCTGCTTTGTTGTGTTAAATAAACTGAACAATTAGAGAAAGTAAATATATATTAGTGCAGGAAACTCACATTCTGCAATGTCACAACCTAAAAGAAAGAAAAGATCATGTCAGCACTCTGGATGAAACAGTAGAGAACGTATTATCAATGTGAGGTAGAAGTAAAATACATTACAGAATCATATATAGGACTATAAATGATAATGTCAATGGCAACAGATTAAAAGCACAAATTCATGTGGCTAATTTGTCAAAGTTATTTTATTCTGATTTGTAGTTTTGAAAAGAGTTCGATTTACTTGCATCTATTGTTAGTTCCAGCCAGGGTCGGCGCAAGCTCAACTGCCGCTCTAGGCGAAACATCGTCGTGCCGCCCCCACTTCACACTCACAATTAAACTCCATCTTTGAGATGCATGTGAAAGACTGGAGGTTTTGTTTATTGATTTATTAATAAACTTGCACTAAAGTAAAAGCATGTACAATGTTTTTCGGATTTCTTTCTTTTTTCTTTCATTCTGCAAGGTAAAAAGATCAGCACAGCACTAACTGTAATTATAGTACGAATATCTCCTGTAAGATTCGGGATAATTCCTGGTGGGCTGCAAATAAATTGGGCCGGCAGTAGCCTATACTTCGACATAAAGCAACTGTTTACGGGACGCGCAAAGCACAAGTCTCTAGTTTATTTTCAATGAGAGAGACACGAAAGCCGCAAATCGGTGGTAGTTCTAGTAGTTGTGAAGTGACGGTGTGCACGCGGTTCTCACACCCAAAATCCAGTCACTTGCGCGTGCACAGCTCTTCGTTATAAATATATTGCATATATAAATATTACGCACACAAAGAGGTGAGCTACGTGACCTCTCCTCCGCTTTCATAGGCGGAGGGCGAACTAACTCCAAGGCAGGGCTAAGGGCTTCCTGTTTAAAAACGCATACATTTCCTTGTAACAGTTAATAGTACCGTTTCTGTGTCGTCGCACAACATACACAGTCCAGCATAAACTCTCCTGACAAACCATTATTAAAGCGTCTGCACGTTCACAAACCACTGCCAATTTCAACAGAAAATGTATAATGGATTTGGCATGGCAGAAAGTGTGCAAAAAGCATTACCTCAATAATCACTAAAATTACATATTATTAGGCAACTTTATCGCAATCTTAGTAAGTTCTCTTATAATAAATGAAGCTGTCTGCACAATGAATCTCTTATTTACATAATGTCTAAATTAGTTTTATTATTATGAGAGGATTTGTGAGCGTGCAAACTCACCGCTCCAAACGCCAGTGTTTTTGTTCAGTGTGCTAATATGCCGCTCTTGGTTGGGTGCGGGGCGGATTTTGGTAATTTGTAGAATGAAGGAAAGATAATTTAGATTTAGAATAACTAATCTGCAGGTAACTTTCTGATATAAGCAAAATAATTTCAAATGAACGTAGGAAAAAAAATTAATTAAAAACTAAATTCCTCTCTTTTTTGCCGCCCTCACTGTGCTGCCGCCCTAGGCGGCTGCCTAGTTCGCCTATAGGCATGCGCCGGCCCTGGTTCCAGCAAATCACCTGAAATAATACATTTTAACCGACACTCAGCCTCTTCATCTGACTTCAGTTTATCATCATGTCAGACACAGACGAGGACACAGAGGTAAGTGCAAAGTGAAACTTATTATGAAGTTTATTAAACAGAGGTATCGGACACAAGCAGAACACAGGAGGATATCTTGACACGTAGAACTCTTTATGGATGATAACTGTTTACTTTCCTTTGTAGATGGGGAGGACGAGGAAGACGATGAAGACGAGGCAGGAGATGAGGACGGTGAGGAAGACCAGAACAGGTAAGAAATCCACAGGTTAGTAGACGCAGGTAACAGTCAGGGTGAGGTCCAAGACCAGACAGCGAGTGGTTGAGTGTGGCGTGCTTATATGTGATGCACAGGTGATCAGAATTCCGGTGATTGTGAACGAGTGGGTGTGGCGTAAGTGTCCGTGACTGCGATGGTTGGCGGCGACGGGGTCTACCACGGCCTCGAGGAGCGGGTCGGTCAGGATGGTCCTGGTGGAACTGAGTCAGAAGATTGGGGTCAAGGATGTCATTACGGTTGATCCAGCACCGTAATAGTGGCACCGTGAGTAGTGATACGTGGAATGATGGTGATATACGGTACTGTGCAGGGAGGTTGAGTCGGTATGTCACTTCATTCAGCTGCCTCTCGATGGTGAAAGGTCCAATGTAGCGGGGACTCAACTTACGGCAAGGCAGCCGGAGACGGATGGATAACCAAACCTTTTGCCCAGGTTGGTATTGCGGTGTGGGTCCTCTCCTGACGTCAGCTTGTGCCTTGTGTCTCCGGACTGCCTGCTGGAGTTGCACGTGGTGGAGTCCCAGACCCTCTCGCTCTGTCGGAACCAATGATTTACCGCTGGGACCTCCGAGGGCTCACCCGACCATGGGAAGAGAGGAGGCTGATATCCCAGGATGCACTGGAACGGGGTGAGCCCTGTGGTAGACTGCCGGAGGGAGTTCTGGGCGTACTCGGCCCAGGGTAGATATTGGCTCCAACAATCCTGGTTCCGATGGCAGTAAACCCTCAGGAATCTCCCGATTTCCTGGATCTTGCGCTCAGTCTGGCCATTCGTTTGAGGATGGTACCCGGAGGATAGGCTGACGGATACTCCTAGGAGGCGGAAGAAGGCTGACCAGACTCGGGATATGAACTGGGGTCCACGGTCGGATACGATGTCCTCAGGGAGTCCAAAGTGACGGAAGACGTGTTGGAAGAGTGCCTCCGCCGTTTCCAGAGCGGTAGGAATCCTTTGAGGGGAATGAGCTTGCACGATTTCGAGAAGCGATCCACGACGACCAAGACACAGGTGAATCCTTGAGATGGGGGAGATCCGTCATGAAATCCACCCCAATGTGAGTCCAAGGGCGTTCTGGGATGGGCAGAGGCACTAGCTTCCCCTCAGGCAATCTCCTAGGAGTATCCGCAATGGCGCAGACTGAGCACCCCTTGACGTATCGGGAGATATCCTGAGGCATGGAGGGCCACCAGTAGCGCTGACGTAGGAGCGAGAGGGTCCTTCTCCTGCCTGGGTGTCCAGAGCCCGGTGAGGAATGAGCTAAGTCCAAGAGGGGAATGCGATGGTTAGGTGGTACATACAGGCGCCCCTCTGGACCTCCCGGCAGAGCAGGGTTTTGGGTGTTCTCTAGTTGGATCTGTTGACGGATGGCCCACTGAATGGGACTAATGAGCATGGCTGGAGGGAGAATGGTCTCGGGGTTTTCAGGTTCAGGATCCGCTTGATATAGTCAAAATAGAGCATCAGCTCTGTTGTTTTGGTCTCCAGGACGATACGTGACCTTGAAGTTGAAGCGAGTAAAGAATAAGACCCACCTAGCTTGGCGATGGTTGAGCTGTTTGGCATCTCTCAGATATTCGAGGTTCTGATGATCAGTGATTACTTCAAAAGGGGTGTTTAGCTCCCTCCAGCCAATGTCTCCATTCCTCCAGGGCAAGCTTGATAGCTAAGAATTTCCGATTACCAATATCATAATTCTGCTCCGCCGGGGATAGCTTCTTCGAGAAGAAGGAGCATGGATGGAGTCGTGAGGGTTCCCCCTGCTGCTGTGACAGCACCGCTCCGACCCCGGTAGAGGAGGCATCCACCTCCACGATGAACTGGCAATTAGGATCTGGATGGACCAGGATCGGAGCGGACTGGAAGGCGAGCTTCAACTGATGAAAGGCTTCTTTGGCAGAGGTGTTCCAGGACAGAGACTTGGGATGGTTTTTTAACAGGGAGGTGAGAGGTGAGCTGAGCAGACTGTAATTGTGGATAAAGCGTCGGTAGAAGTTGGCAAATCCCAGGAATCTCTGTAGTTCCTTGATGGTGTTGGGTAACGGCCAGTGAAGAATGGTGTCCACCTTCCTCTGATCCATCTTGACGCCATGGTTGTCAATAATGTATCCTAGAAATTGGACTGAGGTGGTATGGAATTCACATTTCTCCAACTTGAGATACAGGTGATGTTCACTGAGTTTTTGGAGGACTTGGAGTACATGCTCTTCGTGCTCTCTCATGTCTCGAGAGTAGATGAGGATATCATCTATGTAGACGATGACAAACTTGTTCAGGAATTCACGGAAGACTTCGTTCATATAGTTCTGGAAGACGGAAGGTGAGTTGGACAACCCATACGGCATTACCCAGTACTCGTAGTGTCCGGAAGGGGTGATGAAGGCGGTTTTCCACTCGTCACCCTTCCGGATGCGAATGAGGTTATAGGCGCTTCTTAAGTCGAGCTTGGAGAAGATGGTGGCACCTCGGAGTTGCTCAAGGGCTGCAGGGACCAGAGGAAGGGGATAACTGAATTTAACGGTTTGGGAGTTGAGATGACGATAATCAATACACGGCCGCAAGCCTCCATCCTTTTTTGCCACGAAGAAGAAGCTCGAAGCGGCAGGGGAGGTAGATGGTCTTATGAACCCTTGTTGGAGCGCTTCGTGCACGTACTCCTCCATGGCCTGCTGCTCCGGGATGGACAGTGGATAGATGCGGCCTTTGGGTAAGGTAGCCCCAGGCAGGAGGTCGATGGCGCAGTCCCATGGCCGATGAGGTGGACATTTGGTAGCCAACCACTTACTGAAGACATCCTGGAACGCCCGGTAAGCTGGAGGAATGGTTACGCTGACGTGGGTGTCAGGACTTTCCACAGATGTAGACTGCACTGGAAGCTGTTGGTAGACTGGAGAGGATTTGGGTTTAACTTTAATTGGACGAGTTATACAGTTCAGGAAGCAGTTTTCACCCCATTTGAGGATTTCGCCAGAGGACCAGTGAATGTGGGGTTGATGCAGGTTTAACCATGGGTGTCCCAGGATGATGTCAGCGGTTGACTCCTCCAGCACCATGAATGTGATGGTCTCCTCATGCAGATGACCGATGCAGAGAGTAAGTGTGGGGGAGAAATGGCGGACACGACCTCGGCCCATCGGCTTTCCCTGTATCGTGGTGATCCTGAGGTCGACTGGGCAGCGTTGGCGACGTGCATTGCGTCTTGCGTCTTTGGAGGGTTTGCTGACTGATGAAGTTCCGGGCTGACCCGGAGTCGATGAGGGCTTGTGCTAAAATGGAGGAGTGAGAATTATTAACGTACACCAAGGTCTTTGTAAGATGAGCAGTATGTGAGGTCGAACCGGGCAGGTGGAAATCCCGTGTCCATCTCCCCCACAATACAAACACAACTGTTGGTTAATGCGGCGTTGGCGTTCGGTAGTGGTGAGATGGTGGGTGTCAGTCTGCATGGGTTCTGGTGCTGGAGGTGCGACAGATGGTTGAACGGGCAGAGGATTGACAGCGGGCGCGATGATACCACAAGCTGATAGACGTTGTGATACTCGGACAGTTTTCTGGATTAATAACTCAAGACCCAGGGAATCTTCATAAACTACGATTAGTTTTTTTACCTCATCTTGGAGGCCATGGCGGAATGCAGTGATGAGGGCGGTTTCATTCTAACCGCTAATACATGCCAACGTGCGGAAACGTAAAGCATATGAACTAGCGGTCTCTCTCTTTCCTTGACGAATGTTGAAGAGTTGGTCATGAATAGACATTTCGGCAGCATGTTGACCGAAGACTTCCTTTAAATTATCACAGAAGGCGGAGACAGAGCCAGTGACCGGAGCATTCGATTCCCACAAGGACTGTGCCCATTGCAGTGCTCGTCCTGAAAGCAAGGAGATGATGAATGCCACTTGGCCTCTCTCATGTTGGAACAGGTGGGAGTTCGCTTCTATGTATAGCGAACACTGTAACAGAAACCCGCTGCAATCCTCCGCCGCGCCGCTGTATGTCGCTGGTCGGGCCATGGGACTCGCAGAGGCAGCTGAGGAAGTGACGGGTGCCGCAGGTGATGGTGATGGCTGTACGGTCGTGCTAGCCGCTGGTGGTGAAGGGTTGGTGTGTTGCATCAGTGAGGACTGTACAGTTTGAACCAGGGCAGTGAATGGGTCAGCGGTGCGGTCCCCGCCTGTGTCTGGAGAGCTCTGCATACGGTCTGGTCTTCTGTCAGACACAGAGGTAAGTGCAAAGTGAAACAGTTTATTAAACAGAGGTATCGGACACAAGCAGAACACAGGAGGATATCTTGACACGTAGAACACTTTATGGATGATAACTGTTTACTTTCCTTTGTAGATGGGGAGGATGAGGAAGACGATGAAGACGAGGCAGGAGATGAGGACGGTGAGGAAGACCGGAACAGGTAAGAAATCCACAGGTTAGTAGACGCAGGTAACAGTCAGGGTGAGGTCCAAGACCAGACAGCGAGTGGTTGAGTGTGGCGTGCTTATATGTGGCTCTGGTGATGATGCACAGGTGATCAGAATTCCAGTGATTGTGAACGAGTGGGCGTGGCGTAAGTGTCCGTGTCTGATGGTGCAGGCAGTGCGGTTGTGACACATCATGAGATGCAAAGATTTATTTTTGACTCATAAACCGCTCATGCAAAATATGAAACATTATTGGCACAGAATATGATTCTGATAGTTCTGATTCTTTTTGAAGACTAAAACAATGTTTTAATAATCAATGTTTAAAAATCAAAACAGCACTGATATAGCTGAATTTATCAAAATGACAAATAGTTTCCTAAAATATAAAATGTTTTATATACTGTACATGGACTAACATGAAGGTTGACAATACATGAAGGAGAACAAACACAGTGTGTGTGTGTGTGTGTGTGTGTGTGTGTGTGCATGTTTTTGTGACATATCAGGACACAAATGTGTATAATGACATGGGTATGACAGGTATTACAAGAAGAGGGTGATTTATGAGCACATTACCTCATGTCCCCATTTTTCAAAAGGCTTATAAATCACACAGAATGAGTGTTTTTGAGGAAGTAAAAGTGTGCACAGTTTCCTGTGATAGGTAGGTTTGTAGGGGGAGAGAATGTACAGTTTGTACAGTATAAAAACATGTTCATGCATTTAGTCATGGACACAGTGACACTGTACACTGACAGTAACTTTTTCATTTCGTTTGGGCTTTTTAGCAATTCCGAACTTGATACTTCTTGATACGCTGCTTTGTTGTTTTAAATAAACTGAACAATTAGAGAAAGTAAATATATATTAGTGCAGGAAACTCACCGCTTAAAATATAAGAATCTAAAAGAAAGAAAAGATCATGTCAGCACTCTGGATGAAAGTACAGTAGAGAATGAATTATCAATGTGAGGTAGGAGTAAAATACATTACAGAATCTTATATAGGACTATAAATGATTAGACAAAGTAAATATATATTAGTGCAGGAAACTCACTTCTCATGGGAGGACCTAAAAGAAAGAAAAGATCATGTCAGCACTCTGGATCAAAGTACAGTAGAGAATGAATTATCAATGTGAGGAAGATGTAAAGTAATGTTTTACAGTACTAGAAATCATACAGTGATGCTGTACAGTGACAGTAAAACAAACATTTAAATGAAGAGACTTTTTAAAATACATTTTTGGTCGTTTTAACAATTCAGACTCACATTCATCCGCTAGGCATAATCTCCTATAATCTGTAATTAATTTCTGCAATTACACTGTTGACCCTTCCTTTACCCTTAAACCTTCCCATACCACCACACCTGTCCTCACCTGACCCGTATCACACCTCACTAGCAGTGAAACTGTTTTACAGTACAACATCAACACAATCCTGGAGTAACAACTAGGTTTACAATGTTGTGTGTTCTTACATGGACAGTTAGATGAAGATGATGTCCCATGCGAGATGCGAGTGTCAACTTCAACTCAGTTCAAGTAGTAATCTGATTTATATTGAAGATACTAAAAATAAGTATAGTATAAGAAACCTAATATAAAGTGTGACCTCTAATCTGATGTTAATGTCTGTTTTGTGTGGTGAATTATTTACTAAAATCAGGAAAATGTATCACAAACCAAACACCCAAACAATAAAGACACTTCAAATAAAGACACTTTAATTATTCTTGTAAAATTTGTTATTCTTATCAGAGTTAGGGCTTTGTGTGAAAGAATAAAAGGGAATGAATGATCACATACACTATAATCTTATCAAGCACTGTAAATAAAATATATTATGATTTGTACTGCAGTGGCTCATAAACAGCAAGTGGAACATACATTATCAGCACAGAATACTTATATAGGTTACATGGACTCACCTGTAGGTGGCTGGTGGATTGTAGTTTCATCGACTCGTTTTCTTATACAAATTGATGCTGTTTTTGACAAGTCTAAAAGACAGAGAGGAAAGTTTAATTACAGTTCTGTTATCTGATTCACATCATGACTGAATTTATGTTTGACTTAGAAGAGTCAGACTCACACCGTAAAGGATTAGTTCACTTTCAAATTAAAATTTCCTGATAATTTACTCACCCCCATGGCATCCAAGATGTTCATGTCCTTCTTTCTACAGTCGAAGAGAAATTACGTTTTTTGGTGAAAACATTCCAGGATTTTTCTCCATATAGTGGACTTCAATGGACTCCAGACGGCTGAAGGTCAAAATTACAGTTTCAGTGCAGCTTCAAAGAGCTTTAAACGATACCAGACGAGAAATAAGGGTCTTGTCTAGAGAAACCATCACTCATTTTCTAAAAAAAATAAAATAAAAAATAAAATAAAAATATTATATATATATATATATATTAACCATAAATGCTCATCTTGAACTAGCTCTCTTCCTCTTCTCTATTTGAATTCCAGCAGTGTAGACGCTGCTAAGTGTATTATTGCCCTCCACAGATCAAAGTTTGAACTAACTGTTATATACTTGCACTAGCATATTGAATATGACAATTTAGTTCAAACTTTAACCTGTGGAGGGCAGTAATACACTTATCAGTGTCTACACTGCTGGAATTCAAATAGAGAAGAAGAAGAAGAGAGCTAGTTCAAGATGAGCATTTATGGTTAAAATATATAAAATTTTAGAAAATGGCCGATGGTTTCTCTAGATAAGACCCTTATTCCTCATCTGGGATCATGTAAAACGTTTTGAAGCTGAACTGAAACTGTAATTTTGACCTTCAACCGTTTGGAGGCCATTGAAGTCCACTATATGGAGAAAAATCCTGGAATGTTTTTCTCTTCATTTCTTTTCAACTGAAGAAAGAAGGACATGAACATCTTGGATGACATGGGGGAGAGTAAATTATCAGGAAATTTTAAATTGAAAGTGAACTAATACTTTAATTGTCATAACTGATGTTTCCAGTTATATTCTGATTTTTATAAATATTAAGTCATTCTGCCCTGCTATTCATCCTATAAAGGACTTACAGGAATAATACTCACTTTGATGTTTGATGAGAAGACATTTTCTCAGCAGATAAAAAACAAGAATGATGATGGCAAGAACTAAAGCAACTATAAATCCAATGAGCACCGGCAGGAGGACATTCACTTCATCTGTCACAGAAAAACAAAAATACATCACTCATTAACATTTATTTGGGTTATAATGGAGCAAAATCAAATGTAATATTAATTAAAGCTGCAAGCAGTGATGAAAGAGCCCTCGCACCCGTGCCACCGCCACCTGGTGGCTTTAGGAAAACTGAGCACGGTGGGCAATATGCATTGAAGTATATAAATATAGGAGGACTACATCAGTCATTTGCCACACTTCCTGCTACCAGCTGGTGGCGCTATGACTATAACTAAATTTTGGTGTGTAGATGACATTAGGCCAGGGCACTTATCAAACATGTGAAGTTGATTGGACATTGTATGTTTGAGTTACAACAACTTCCTGTTTTGTGGCGTTAAAGGATTAGTTCACTTTCAAATGAAAATTAGCCCAAGCTTTACTCACCCTCAAGACACTTTCTTCAGCTCGTACTCGTTGATCCCGCTCACTGCCATTATAAAGCTCGGATGCATCATGATATTTATTAATATTTCTCCGATTGTGTTCATCAGAAGGAAGAAGGTCATATACACCTAGGATGGTTTGAGAGTGAATAAAGCTTGGGCTAATTTTCATTTGAAAGTGAACTAATCCTTTAATCACATAAATTAGCACTCAGTGTTGTATGATTTATTTAACTCGTTTCTAGCATGTTTGGTACTTTATGGCATATTTAAATATGTTTCAGGGAGTGAATTACAGCAGGTGGCGCTATGACTAACTTTAATGGCGAAACATCAAATTTTGTCAGGCCGCCACGGACACGCCCTTCAACGCCTTTAGATTAGACTGACCACATGTTGATCTGATTATAGCTCTAGGAGAAGTTCGTCAAAGTACAATGTCTGGAAATGGCAAAAAATGCACAAATTTTGCAGAGAAAATTCAAAATATCTCACTTCCTGTTGGGTTTTCTGATTTTGCTCCCAGGGACTCTTTTAGGTATTGCCCTGTTAGATGTGTCTACTGAATTTCATACTTGCTCAAATGGCGCTTAAAGGATAAGTTCACTTTCAACTGATAATTGATCAATTGATACTGATAATTTACTCGCCCCCATGTCATCCAAGTTGTTCATGTCTTTCTTTCTACAGTCAAAAAATAAATTAAGGTTTTTGATGAAAACATTCCAGGATTATTCTCAATATAGTGGACTTCAATGGAGCCCAAACAGTTGAAGGTCAAAATTACAGTTTATAGCAATTCCAGATGAGGAATAAAGGTCTTATCTAGACAAACCATCACTCATTTTCTAAAATAAATAAATAAATAAAATTTTTTAAATGCTCATCTTGAACTAGCTCTCTTCTTCTTCTTCTTCTCTATTTGAATTCCAGCAGTGTAGACACTGCTAAGTGTATTACTGCCCTCCACAGGTCAAAGTTTGAACTAAATTGTCATATTCAATATGCTAGTGCAATTAGTTCGAACTTTGACCTGTGGAGGGCAGAAATACACTTAGCAGTGTCTACACTGCTGGAATTCAAATAGAGAAGAAGAAGAAGAGAGCTAGTTCAAGATGAGCATTTATTTTTAAAACTTATATAATTTTTTTTTTTTTTTTTAGAAAATGAGCGATGGTTTCTCTAGATAAGACCTTTATTCCTTGTCTGGGATCGTGTAGAACGCTTTGAAGCTGCAATGAAACTGTAATTATGACCTTCAACTGTTTGGGCTCCATTGAAGTCCACTATATTGAGAATAATCCTGGAATGTTTTCATCAGAAACCTTAATTTATTTTTGACTGAAGAAAGAGAGACATGAACATCTTGGATGATATGGGGGTGAGTAAATTATCAGTAAATTTTAATTCGAAAGTGAACTAATCCTTTAATTAAAAAATGTTATAGGTGGCGCCAGGGCCGCGGGAAGTAATTTTGAACAGGGGGTGCTGTGAATTTTTTTTTTTTTTTTGACAAAAAACCTGAGCCTATAGGCCTATTTAAAATACATTTTAAAAATAAATACATTGAGATTTACTACTTTATTGTCATATACACTTCAGTGCACAGCCAGCCAGGGTCTGAAACACACAGACATC
Source organism: Ancherythroculter nigrocauda (assembly GCA_036281575.1). Taxonomy (NCBI): domain Eukaryota; kingdom Metazoa; phylum Chordata; class Actinopteri; order Cypriniformes; family Xenocyprididae; genus Ancherythroculter; species Ancherythroculter nigrocauda. The sequence continues at coordinate 3,796,966 of VTFQ01000009.1, forward strand.
AGTTCTCAGATATGCGCAATGCGCTATTAATCTGAAGCAGAAGCAGAATCAGAAATAATAGTTTAATAATCGAAAGAAAACGAAATAATTACTTTCATTACAATTTCAGATAGCCTAAACATACATGCAACTTATTTAGATACAACAAATAATATTACAACAAAATATAATATTAATCAAACTTCACAATAACGCTAAAACAATGCAATCGATTTGGTCAGCTGGCTTGAGTCACTGCACGTTTATGTCACACGCAACTCTATTAACTCCAAAATCTTTTTACGCACACCACAAGGAAATAATCTCTGACTATTTAAGCAATTTGTTTATTGAACAGTTCTCCACATCCATTACGCAAAGAACACACGCACAGTATAAAGCTTTCGGTCTCCATCTCCAACCTTTTTACACAAACCACAAGGAAATAATCTCCGACTAAACGTTATTTAACAGTTCTCCACAACCATTACGCAAAGAACACACGAACGAAATAATACTCTCCATCTCCATCCCCACCACCTTACAAAAATACTATAGTGTGCCAATTGCTTGGCTAGTCAAAGCTGATCCCACACTTGTTGCCAAAAAAATAAATGTTACAAGCGCGGCAGCACCATGCTCTTACCTGAGCTACATGCAGGCGGGGTGCCCTGGTTACAGGTGTCCAAATGTCCAAAATCCATTTCTGTGACATATTTTCTCCTCGTTTCTGTCATTAAACTATGTAAATTTACTAGTCAGCTGCTGCCAAAGATGGATGTATTCTGCATGGAACGAGCGGGAAACCTCTTTACTCGGCGACCAAACCTGCCTGCCTGACGTTGACAACGTAACTTCCGAACCTGTGTTGATTAGGCCTCAAAATATAAAATTAAAATCCAAAATATACGTAATAGCCTACGTGTGTCAAAATCATTTTCTAAAATATTAATAAGGAATTTATAAATTGTGCAAAATATTTTAATAGGCCTACATTTTTTTTTTTTTTTTTTTAAATCTCCCTCTCGTCACTAGGGGGTGCTGCAGCACCCCCAGCACCCCCACTTCCCGCGACCATGGGTGGCGCTATCGAGCCATTTTGCCACACCTTATTCTAAAACCAATATCAGATGTAAATTTTTACCACTTCTGACGCGTGTGCAAAGTTTCATGAGTTTTCGAGCATGTTTAGGCCCTCAAAAGTGTGAATCATTTCGGAGAAGAAGAATAACTGACAGCAATAGAGTCCTCACAGCATCGGTGCTCGGGTCCTTATAATGAACTGATTTATGAAAGACAAACTCTGACCTACCCGTCCTATATGAATCATCATGGTTTCCCCCGATGGTGATGGGTGGTTTAGGCGTGTTATATTGTGGACGCAATGGTCTTCCAGACTCCGTGTTCGAGTCTGAGTTCAGCTGCTCATCAGGTAACGGCGTCTGATTGTGTCTGATCTCCATCTGCACATGTTTAGGGTAGAAGCCTGTGGCCAAAAACACACCAGCAGCTGCTTGACTGATGATCCAGACGCTTTAGTAATTAATTAGCCTATAGCCTATATAACAAACAGCTAGCCTTATTATGTGAAGATCATAACACATTCAAGAGCTCTGAGAGAATGCTGTAAAGTTTGGGTATAGCATAATCCACTACAATTACAGGTGAATGCAAAGTTTCATGTAGTTAAAATAACGGAGACATTGTTGATTTCTTACCACTCTTTTCCATATTTTCCTAAAATAGCGGAAATCATTGACTTTGAGGAACAAATCCTCGTGTTTCGGTTTCGGGTTGAATGTGATCAAGCAGGACATCCGCAATTTACCCGTGCATATTCACATTTCCATTTTAACTACAAAGACTCATAAGCCAGTTAAATTGGAGTGTGTGTCAATTCTCTGTTTTCACAAAGAACGAAGGACAAGCATCTTAAATACTATATATATAGGCTACCTTAATATATTTCTCTTAAAAAAATGGAAATACATTTTCAGAAACTGGTTAAATCACATTCAATGCACAAGATTTGTATTTGAGTGGACAAAACACCATAGAAAACAACTTGTTTAACACGAAATATGCCTTTCACTAGGCGTTTTAGTTGACTTCAAAACATCAGACATGGACTTTAACCCGCAGAGCTTTAATTCTGTGGTTCTGTAAACACAGCTAACAGGGAACATTCTTAAAACTAAACTAACGTTCTGGCAATGTTCATTAACGTTAAAAGTTGTTTTTAATAATGTTCTCAAAACTTTAACACAAAAACATGATCATCCTCCATGGAATGTTAGACATCCTTCTAACGTTTGTAAATGTTACTTTTTTCAGAACGTTCAGAAAACATATAAAATGGAATTTTGAACATTCAAAAATACATAACGTTTTCATACAGAACGCAGTTTCTGAAATATGGCTCCATTCCTCAAAATTCTACACATAAATGTTCTACACAATGTAAAAAATGTTCTACACAATGTAAAACATCACACATATCTTTCAAAAGCAAACACTTCATTCAAAACTATTTTAACTATTCTAAAAATAACTCCACACACAAACATCAAATGATTATCCACATACACACCAAACTACACACAGACGTGAAAAATGTAAAACATTTCTCTCTTACTCTTTTGTGCACATATACACTGTATTTACAGTATGTATGCACAACTGATGAACTTTACAGTTATTGAACTGAAGTGACTTGAGCTGTAGAATGACAATATTGGCTTGTTAGAGCTGCTTTACAGCAGAATTTGAATTTGTTATTGTGAAGCTGCTGTGAAACAATCTGTGTCGTGTGAAGTGCTACAGAAATAAAGCTGACTTGTTTGCATATTCATATAATATTTACAAAATAAACTGAAATGCAAGGATCAAACATGTATTTGTTTCTCAAAACAGAGTTTTGATTTCTAAGTGATCAGTTTAGGTACAAGTGTTTTCACATGATCATTAGGTTATCAGGAGATGACTGTGGCAGTGTTTTCTAAATGAAACAGCAGCTGTTAGTTTTGAGTGATGTGTCTAATAGAGAACTGTGTTCAGCAGACTGTAATGGGAATGACAGCAAAACATTCTTACAATATTTTTGTTAGCTGAAGGTTCAGGACTCTCAGACAAAAAGATTCATGCTGCCCTCTGCTGGTTACAATCAGAACTGAATACAGAATCAAATACATCTGAATGGGACCATTTAGTTTATGTGATTCATTCATAAATTTAAAAAAAAATAATTTAAGTTTAATATTTTTACAAAATGTTTAAAAAAATTCAGATTTTTTTTACTCATTAAAATTCTTAATTCATAATATGTAAGGATTATTCAATTCAATTTGATAGAATTTCACTATTAATCTAAAAAGGGTTACATTTTTTTGAGTGCATAAAATAGAAGAAACAAAGAACACAAACCTTTTGAACTAATGGATTTACTGAGAGTTTTCTTCACTTTTATCATTCCTAATTGTATGATGTCAAATAACACTGACTCCTGTGAATAAGGCACAATAATGAGCCAAATGTTCAAAAAAAATAAATAAATAAAAAAATAAATAAAATTTTTTTTGATCATGGCTACATTTAAAGATGACACAGAGCTATTTGTTTTTGCTCTAAAATGGCAGAGAACTTCCTGAGATGACAGTGATGTTGAAGAAGGACAAAAGATCTGGGGCCGTATTCACAAAACATCTTAAGGCTAAAAGTAGCTCCTAACTTGCCAATTTAGGAGAAACTCTTAAAAATAATGGGTGTGTCAGTCCTAATTTTAGGACTCCTAAATTTTTGCTCTAAGAGTATTTCACAAAGCATTTTAGCGCTAAAACTAGCTCCTAAATCTGTGAAACGTTAGGAGTAGTCAAGAGGACTCCTAAGTCACTACCCCGCTAGAAATTTTACGTTCCCAGAACATTCTCAGAACGTCCCCACTGGTGTTGAGTAACGTTCCCATTATGTTCACAGACGATCACGAGGTGGAGTTCTTTTAAGTTTTGGGGGACATTATTTGGTGGACCTTCAGGGAACATTCAAGGCATTCTCTGAACGTTTAGGGAACCATACTTTATTTGGAAATGTTCTCAGAACGTCCCCGCTGCCCTTGTCAAAAACTTGACTAATAAAAGTGGCTGTTCAAACAAAAACTATTTTCACTTAAAGCTCTATACAGGTATTTTCATAATTAAAATTTTGAAACCTTTTCTTTAAATTGCAAATCTCTTGCATTAAATCATTAGCTGACAAAAACACACACATGAGCTAATGTAACTGCTGTATCACTGCATCAGTAACTACACAGTTACTGTCTTTAAATAAAGCAACATGCAGCAGAACATCAATGTTTCTGGATCATCACTGACTGAAGCACAGGAGCTACCCTTCAGCACAATGGTGACACATAAAACTCAGATAACACAAACAACATTAAACAATAACAGGGGCTGTATTCACAAAACATTTTATCTTACCACTAAGAGTTCTCCTAAAAGTTCTTAGCTAAGAGTTTTCTCTTAAAACCTATTCACAAAGCTGCTGAGACCAACTTTTACTAAGGAATAGACTGAAGTCTTAAGCTAAGAGGAAGGGTGGGGTTGACCTCGTTGCTATGGAGTAAACACACAGTGATTGGCTGATGGGGAGGAGTCAGTGATTTAATCATAGAAATATTGTAGAATGAGGTGTCATGTTTCCATATTAAAATAAAGGTTTAAAAATACAAATGTTGCCCTATTCAAATAAATGTTTTTTTTTAATAAAAATGTTCCCACAGTCAAAATAAAATGTTGACATATTTTTGCCATAAAGGTTTTAAAATGTAGGCTAAGTGTCACTAATTAAACTATCCAGTTAATTGTCCACCTCTTGGATGTCTTCATCTCAAGAGAATGCAGAATTCAACCGACAAATTATGTTTTATAAACAAAGTTTGGGAGAAACACATTCAAACGGTCTTTCTAATCAGCACGAGAAGAGGAATAAATACACAGATGAGATTATATATATATTATATATATATATATATTTTTTTTTACTCTATTCAATTATTTGTAAGTGTGAACCCATGTAAACCACTGCCACAGGTAATCAGACAATATTTATTTATTTGTTAAAGATTAATTTTTGGCACTGATTCAAATCTATAAATTACATTTTTTTTTTATTGCATTGCATTTTATTGCATTTATGAAGAAAATGTTCAGCACCTAAGGCTCTATCCTCTATTCCCTCAATGGTTTTCAGTGTCTTTGTGTGGATTAGGACTGATTGTGATTTGGTCTTAGTGACTTAGGAGTCCTCTTGACTACTCCTAACGTTTCACAGATTTAGGAGCTAGTTTTAGCGCTAAAATGCTTTGTGAAATACTCTTAGAGCAAAAATGTAGGACTCCTAAAATTAGGACTGACACGCCCATTATTTTTAAGAGTTTCTCCTAAATCGGCAATTTAGGAGCTACTTTTAGCCTTAAGATGTTTTGTGAATACGGCCCCAGATCTCTCTAGATCTCTGCATCTTCACTTATTACAAACCAAATTTTACAGAACATTTGGGACATAAAACGTCCTCTTTTGGTTATGAAAGAGCTGCAGTTCAAGGTTCATTATATGATTTTAGGGGGACGTTCCAATTTGGTTTATTTTATGGTCACATAAGAACGTTACAATGAGGATATTTAGGACATTAAACTGAACATTACTGAACTGAACATACTAGACAATGTTCTTAATACCAGTGGACGTTCTGAGAATGTTCTGGGAACGTAAAATTTTTAGCAGGACAACCTCCCACATAGAAGGCAACATTCTCAGGACCTTGCGCAACGTTCCCTAAAAGTTCTCAAAAGGTGATGAAAATTCTGAACCTTTACAGAACATTCGGGACGTTCCTTAAACGTCTTCTTTTGGTAATGAAAGTGCTGCAGTTCAAGGTTCCTTATATAACTTTAGGGGGGCGTTCTCTTTTGGTTATTCTATGGTCAAAAAAGAACGTTACACTGTAAAATGTAATTAGTTGAGTTTACTTAGAAAGCTTAATTAAACTGTTGGGTTTACATAAAAAACTTAAGGAAACCGATTGCCTTAAATTTAGCAAGTAAGTTAACTCATTATTTTGAATTGATAAAACTAGCTACCACACAGTACAGAGTACTTAGAAATCTTGAGTATTCACTGTAAAATGTAATTAGTTGAGTTTACTTAGAAAGCTTCATTAAACTGTTGGGTTTAGCTACCACACAGTACAGAGTACTTAGAAATCTTGAGGATTGGTAATTCAATTTTACAAATTGAGTACTTAGTTCAGTCATGTTAAAAATCTTGTTCACATTATGTAGAAACTGCCTTAAATTTCTCAAGCATTTTTTACTCTGTTGCAACAATGGACCATACATTTATTTGTATTTATTAAACTGGAGATACTGTTGAAAATAATAAAGTTTGATGTCACCATCATGGTGGAAAGTGTTTGCTTTAGTTGGGCTCTTGACCTTGACTTTTAACATTAGTGTTTCTCTGGCTGTCGTAACTCAGTGTTTGTAAGACACAGCTGTTATGGTGAAAAAAGCCAAGAGAAATACTGGGATTGATCTGTTGCATCTTTCCTGATGATATCGTTGAATACCCACAGATTTAATCCTGAGGTTTATACTTTGTGAAAAGTGTGGTTTGTCACTTATTTGTTTTTAATAATCAATGAAACTATAGCAAGAGACGGCGCACTGTTGAAATCATATTTTTAATACGTTAGTCAAAAAACATTTTGGACTATATAGACACACGGAGACATCAAGAATCAGTGGTACAGATCCAACAGATCAATCCCAGTATTTCTCTTGGCTTTTTTCACCATAACAGCTGTGTCTTACAAACACTGAGTTACGACAGCCAGAGAAACACTAATGTTAAAAGTCAAGGTCAAGAGCCCAACTAAAGCAAACACTTTCCACCATGATGGTGACATCAAACTTTATGATTTTCAACAGTATCTCCAGTTTAATAAATACAAATAAATGTATGGTCCATTGTTGCAACTGAGTAAAACATGCTTGAGAAATTTAAGGCAGTTTCTACATAATGTGAACAAGATTTTTAACATGACTGAACTAAGTACTCAATTTGTAAAATTGAATTACCAATCCTCAAGATTTCTAAGTACTCTGTCTGTACTGTGTGGTAGCTAGTTTTATCAATTCAAAATGATGAGTTAACTTACTTGCTAAATTTAAGGCAATCGGTTTCCGTAAGTTTTTTTTATGTAAACCCAACAGTTTAATTAAGCTTTATAAGTAAACTACACTAATTACAAAAAAATTACATTTTACAGTGTACAAATAGGAGATTTGGGACAGTAACAGAATGTTCCCACATGGTCCTCTGTTGATCATTTAATTACGTTCCCGATATGACTTCAGGGGGACGTTCTATTTTGGTTATTTTATGGTCATGCAAGAACGATGTGGAGTTCTTTTAAGGTTTGGGGAACGTTATTTGGTGGACCTTTAAGGAACATTCAGGACGTGTTTAGGGGACTATCACTATAGGACGTTCTGTTAACTTCCCAAATGTCCTCTTTGTAACGTTCTTGCATGACCATAAAATAACCAAAATAAAACGTTCCCCTAAACTCATATCGGGAACGTTATTAAATGACCAACAAAAAAAAAACATGTAGCAACGTTCAGTTAATGTCCTAAATATCCTCATTGTAACGTTCTTGTGTGAGCATAAAATTAACCAAATTGGAACGTCCCCCTAAAATCATATAAGGAAACTTAAACTGCAGCACTTTCATTACCAAAAGAGGATGTTTTATGTCCCAAATGTTCTGTAAAGTTTTAGAATTTTTGTCACTTTTAGAGAACTTTTAGGCAAAGTTGAACAAGGTCACGAGAACATCGCCTTCTGCGTTTGTGTTTTATAGAAAATAATAAAGTTTGAAGTCACCGTTATAGAGGAGAGCGTTTGCTTTAGATGTGCTCTTGATTCTTGCCATTTTTAACATTTGATTTTCTCTGGCTGCTTTAACTGTGTTATCAAAACACATTAGTTCATCAGATGAATTTGGTTGTTTTGTGCTGGTGATGCAATCATCATGGAGTGTCCTGATTCATTGATCATCACCAAAATGTAAACTGAGTGTATTAAATTGCATTTTTGCATTAATTAAAGGTGTTTTTACCCCCTTTTTTATTAGTTTTTTAATACATTATGCAGAGTTTTGAGCAGTGTTTCTCACACAGACATCATGAATCAGCGTATGATCCTCAGCGATGGTGTCACTAAAATATCTTTTTTGTAGCTTGTTTTGTGATGTTCAGTGTTTATCTGAAAATTTTGTCATCATTGTTGAGGATCATATGCAGAATCTTGATGTCTGTGTGAATCTGTATGATACTGTCTGAATAATTTCTGCATAAGGATAAAAACTTTCATAATCCTGCATTATGTCTAGATGAATGATAACACAATTTTCAAAGATTTGTGAATAAGACCACTGTATGAGTTTATATCATCATCAATAATCAAGCATCCAAAACCAATTTGAACAGACTTTAATTTTTTCACAATTTTTTATTGTATCAAATGCTTTAGAAAAACACAGTTACAACAATTGGAGAAAAACTAAAGTCAAATTGTCAAGGGTCAGGAGCCCAGCTAAAACAAGCGCTTACCTCTGTAACGGTGACATTTATAAATTTTGATAAAACATCTACACCTCATTAAGAAGATGTGTATGAAAGAAACAAAGAAACAAAAACTTTTATTAGTCAAAAATCAGCCAATCACTGTGTGTTTACACCATAGCAACGAGGTCAACCCCGCCCTTACTCTTAGCTTAAGACTTCAGTCTATTCCTTAGTAAAAGTTGGTCTCAGCAGCTTTGTTAATAGGTTTTAAGAGAAAACTCTTAGCTAAGAACTTTTACTGCTATTTAGGAGAACTCTTAGTGGTAAGATAAAATGTTTTGTGAATACGGCCCCTGGTTTATAATCTGATGCTTCTGTTTCCCGCTCGAGTATAGTGAGGAAGGGTTTACACTAATCTACAGGGATTATAAGTAGTAAATTTGTAAATTATTTTCATTTGTAGCAGCTGAATATAAATTGAATATAAACATGAGCACATATTTTTACAGATGAGTTATTTGCTGATTATTCAACCCTGAAAACATAACTTGATTTAGAGCTTTTTAGAGGCTGCAGGAAATGAAAAAGAGCTGAATAAGAGCAGTTATTAAACTCTTAAACTCACTTTTGTTGTATAATATCATTTATAGACTTAATGTAATGCAGTTCTTTTGAACATAAATCAACACAAACACAAATGACCTTTTGAAATCAATAATTTTTGAACTAGTGATTAATTAACACATTTCTTATACAAACATACACAATGACTGTAAAAAACACTCCTCCAGAGATAAATGGTGTTCACCGGGATTTTCATACTAGTAAAAATAATAAATTCAAATCATGTAAATAAATGTAACATCATTTTGCTGGTTCATTGAGGATGTGTCCAAATGTCCATAATATTGATCTGGTGTTTGAGCTCCTGATGCTCTTAGACGTAAAATCCTCACATTAATGGTCACGGGTTTATAATGAAACAAGCACAGATGACTGTGATGTTCAGGTTTCCATGTTCTTTTGGCATTGATGATGGAAGTAAAGCTCTAGATCTGATTCTTCAAAACAACCTGAACATCTTTAACTGGAGTCATCGCTGTCCTTTCTGTCTTGAGCTGAAGAAAACAACAAAACAAGATTTCATTTGAACTCACAGCCATTTAAAACCAGAGAACTTGTGTGTTTCTGATTATAAAAACACTAAAATTAAACAGCAAACATTTAAAGTGTAAATGAATGAAAGCATGAATATGTTGTTCATCTTTAGCTGAAATGAACTGAAACATTACTGAGGTTTGGCAGTGAAATGATCTTGGATCTGCAGCGTCCTGAAACACAGAATAACAGCATTATAATGTCTTCATAATCAGCGATTTGACACACTAATGAAATGACATTTGAATGAGAATGAATGAGAAACTATTAACATTACTTGGTGGTGGTAACGGCAGGGCATTCTGGGTAATGGTGTTCTGATCAGTGTCTTCTCTCTCCATGGCTGAAAAAAAAAAAAAAAAATCAGAGCAGTGTCTGTCTGACAAAAAATAAAAACCATTAAACCCACTGTAACTCACCAAAGTTAGGCAGAGAGATGATTTTGGAGCCCATTGCACCTAGAAAAGTCATTACAGACACGTTCAGTGAGTGAGATGAAGAATCAGTGTCAGATAAGAGATGAATTCAGATATTCTGACCTCGAGCTGCTGCTGGAGTCGCTTCAGTGTCACAAAGACTTTGAGTGTCATGAACCTCCTCAGCTGAAAGAGACGGAGAGAAACCATTCATGAAACACACCTGAACAACATCTGAAGAACATCTGAAGAAGCTTCTGTTTATACCAGTGACTGCAATGAACAAACACTGTGTGTGTGTGTGTGTGTGTGTGTGTGTGTGTAGGTGTGTGTGTATGTGTGTGTGTGTGTGTGTGTGTGTGATCAGGACCTACTGTGTTCCTCCACACTGGGATCTGTGGTGTTTTCATCATCTGAATCATTTAAAGCTGCACGTCTCTCTGCTCCTGATGGAGATCATGTTATTAAACATGTTCATATATTTAATAATCAACACAGTGATGCTGTACAGTGAATGACAGTAACGTTTTATTTTCATAACAATTCAGACTCACTTATTTCCTCCAATAGTTCTGGTTCTATTGGTGTAACAGTGGCTGAATCTGAAATAAGAAATATTCACACAGTCAGTCTCCTCAGGTCATATCTTTCCACTTCAGTTTATGATCAGAGTGATCTGTGTACAGATTTCAGAAGATTAATTTTTGCACATAAAGTAATTTTGATCCGTGTTGAGAGTGAAATGATGTTTGATCATATTCTGATTTAGATTTGATCTGCTAAATACAACAATTAAAGTGAACAATAGTGGATGTAAACTTACTTTTGTGAAAACAAATGAACATGTCAACACAAAAGTTGTTCATGGAAATAATAACAAATTAATAAATTCATTAAGACTTTTTTGAAGATTTTAACAATTCAGACTCACTTTCTGTCCACAGGCCTCGTGACCTTTGACCTGAAACAATGAATATTAACAGACAGTGTTGAATTACAGACCAAGAGCAAAACACCTTTGAAATGTGAGAGACATAATGAAACTAAACACCCAAAAATAAAGATGAGTTTTACAAAAGCTGTTCATATTAATAAATGTAAAACTTTGTAATCAAGGACATTTTTGTTACTTTAGTACATAAAGTCATGTTGTTTGTATGACATTACTGAAATAATGTTGTGAATATTGATTTAGTTTGCTTGTTTTTGATACGCTGCTTTGCTGTGTTACATAAACTGAACAAATAGAGAAAGTAAATTTCCCTTTCGAAAGGGAACTTCAACTCTGCGCTGAATTGCGCTATGGGGAACGTCACTCGTGACTCGTGTTCGAAATGCCAAAATCACAACACTCCAATCCTATTGGCCGGCGACAGCCTATCACGTCAAATGGCGCGAACCGTGACGTACAAAGGGAGCGCCTGGGGAAGCAGTTTTGTTCGTGCCATTGTTTCACAAACTCAGGTAGGAAATTACTTCTTTTTTGTCTGCAAATGTTCAGGAGAATATGTTCATCCGTGTCCCCTGGGTTTGACACTTGATGTACACGTTTCTGGCGTTTTTCTGTCTGGAGAGGAGCGAACGCATAGACGATGCTTGAGGGTGGCGTCTATGTGTGTTTGTCTATTATTCACTGTGAGCGTCTCTTCTGACGCTCTGTTCTCGTTTGACACTCTTTCCGAGGGAGGAGGTGTCTGCATCTGTGCCTGTGTTTGTAGCCCCGTGTGTGCTATGACTGCTTCTCTGGCTGCTGGGTATGTGAGCCGCTGTGTTTTTGGGACGCGCTTTTCGGCAGGCTGTGAGTGCGCGTTAAGAAAGGAGCCGCGCGCGGACGGGTGATCGATTGTAAACACCGTTGCGTTTGTAATCGATTCCCCAGCTATTTTAAGGGCGATTTATATCTACCCTCTCCTCTTCTTCTTTCACCTCCCATAAATATATATATATATATATATATATATATATATATATATATATATATATATATTTCTTCTTGCTCAGGTGTTTTTACAGTTAAGCTGTCGGCTGGCCTTTTTCTAAGGCTGCCTTCTGGCTTGATAGTGAAAGTGCTTTTAGGCTTTAAAGAACTTTTGATTTCTTCCTTCTTCATGCTTTAAATAAGGAGGGAATATCTTTGTTCTACGAGCCGCAGGGAGGTAAGCTGGGTCCATATTTTTATGTTTATAAAAAGTGTGGACTTTGTTTCTCCTGTATAGCTTTCCTGAGCATGTAGTCAGTAAAGTTAAAAGGGGCTTTTTTGGGCAAAATAACTGTAGCATTAGGTTGGCTAATTTTCGCTTTATGGCCGCTGTTTTGTAGCCTCCTATGTTAGAGTAGCTTCTCAGCTAATACTTTAGTTTGGTTTGAGTTGGCTCTCGTTGCTTTAGTTATTTGTGTGCAGGACGGCTTATCGGCCGCCTGACACTGTTTGCTTGCAGTGCTTAATTTTCTCCTCATATTTGAAGGTTTCAAGATGAAGCCCAAGCTTTGCTTGGCCCAGTAGGCCTTAGCTAGCGGCTAGGCTAGAGCTAGGTTAGGTGTTTGTTTGTTTACATTCCCCTGTTATTTACTATCCCCTTGTGGTCGCCATTGTTCCTAGTTCTGGCCTCCTCCTGAGGGAGTTGGTGGCCGTTTTTGCCCATATTCCCCTTCATATTTTTGTATGTAGGTGCTTTAGTCAGATCAGCAGCTAAGGTTTAGGTTGCTATATTAGCCTTCCCGGTGCTGTTTGTCTCAGGTGGCAGGCCCTTATCTCTGAGGAGATAAGTTGTGCGTTACGCTAGGCCTCACTGTTCAGAACCTTTCATGCTTTGTTTTCACGTGAACCCCTTGTATTATCAAGTTTGATTTAACGGTGCTAAGCTTCATAGCTTCCGTTTTTCTTGGGTTCAGTACAAATGTCAGATTTGTCCTGTGGAAAACATTTATCCTTGTAAGGATGGCATGTGTGTTCAAAGCATCTTTGCTTTGGGGTTCTTAGACTTTAGCCCTACATATTTATGTGAGCTTACTCTAGTGCTGCCACAGGTTAACACCTGTTTCTGTGATAGCAGGCTGTGTTTAGCCTCTGTCTATGAACGTGGTGTTTTGTTGTACTCCCCGGTTAGGGTTTGTGTTTCACTGAGTGCATCACCTGTTGGATTGCACACTCAGGGTGAGTGTAGAGAGTCCTGTTCTGGTTAGAATAGTATGATCTCGACTTCCCCCAGTTGACAGCTGTTTTACACTTGCTGTTAGATTGTTGGCTCTTTATTATAGCCTCTCTTTAATACGGCTTGTTTTGGGCGCTGTTGGTTTACGATCACTAGTTTGCTCATGCTTTTAGCACTGCCTCAGGCTTATGCTCACATTATTTGAGGTGTTAGGCCTTATAGGCCTTCCTTGGACCGTGATAGCATATTTATATGTACATTGCCTGTTGGAATGTGTAGGCTTAAGCTCAGGTTGTGTAGCTAGTTCCCCACAGTTATCGTGTAGGGTCTAGAACTGGTCCCCTTTAAGCATTGGCCCTGTTATGACCACGGGCTGGCGCCACATGGTGCTTAAAAGTAGTAGGCCTTACCAGGCCTCCTTTGTAACCTCTGTGTTGACCCAGCTGGGTTGATTATATCTAGATTCTTTCCATGGTTGAGTCATGACTTATGACGCTTGCCGCCACTGGCCACGCCCCCCTCCGTACGAATAAGCCTTAGCTCAGGCTTTTCGTTGAGTTCTGTGGCGTAGTGTGTACTTCTCCTACCTATGGCTTTTTCGAGTACTGGCCTGTTGGCTGGCATTTGTCATAACTTACCACTGGTTGTTGCCATGTATCCATGGAGGTTGTAGGCCCTCATTAGGGCCTCCTTTCGGTCTGCATGTTGGCACAGCTTTGTGTGGGTTTTTTGTAGGTCTCTTCACCATGGGTGAGTCGTGATTGCACTAGCTGACGCCGCGTGTTTCATGAGTCGTAGGCTTTCACAGGCCTCCTTTGCTATCACGCTGGAGTTTGGCTTTGTACTTCTCTCGCTTGGAGAGTAAAAGGTGCTTTTACTGAGTACATTTCTGAGTGCATTTGCTTCCTTAAGCTTGGTTTCCTTTAGCTCTAGTCGAGCTAAATAGTTACCCTGTCTGTTACTCGGTTCTATTTTGCTCCTAGAACTTTAGTGGCCGCTAGCTGATGCCGCGTGCGATGGGTAGGCCTTAAGGGCCTCCTGTGGAGCATGCTGGCATTTACCTTTTTCAAGGTTTTTCTCCCTTATTATTTTTACTGAAGCAGTAAAAGGATTTGTGTCGCTGGCTGGCCGGGGCTCGGGCTGACTGATGACCTCCTTTTGTAGTCGGTCTGTTTAGCCTGAACCTCGATAACACTGCCACGAGCTGATGCCACGTGTCTGCTGAGGTTATAGGCCCATGAGGCCTTCTTCAGCGCGTGATGGCGTATGCTGTACTCCTCTTGCTTAAAGGGTAGAAAGGTGCTTTTACGGAGTACACTGCTTGTTGGATTCTGTTGGACGGCTGTTTTCATGGGCACTCACAGCTACTTAACCCTCTGGAGTCTTAACCCTCTGGATTTGGGGCCTGGAGAAGTTTTGACATGCCCTGACATTTGTGCTTTTTTCAGTTGTTCATAAACATATTAATGGAAAAAGTGTCATTACACTGTATTCAGCACAAACTAGGCTACAATAATATGTGAGGAACATGTATGTACATGTTTGTGTTTTTGAAGGAATAACATTTATGCGTGGTTATTGAAAAAACAAAAAACTTAAGTCACTGAAATAATGCCAAAAAAAGTATAGTAAATCTGTGTTTACAATACTTTAGGGTATTGGAGGTTGTAGACTAGAGTTTTTGCTTCAGAATTATGTAAAAATTATGCTGCCTACTCCTTCATATAAAACAATATATTGATTTAGTTTTTGTAAGACACTTTTTGCCAAGAAACACAGTATGCGAGGAGGCGTGAATCACCACTGAATAATGGGCCATTCTCACCTGAGAAGACAAAAGAATTGCATAGTAATGAGCTGAAATGACTTGCATATTAATGAGGCATTTCAGTCAGGTAGGCTGTGAAAAAAACCTTCTGTGATGTCTCAAGCTCATCATGATATATGAAACATACAGAAAAATATTATTACAATATAAAGTAATGGTTTTATATTATACTTTAAAATATAATTTTTTTCTTCGATGCAAAGAGTCTGAATATAGGCTTTTAGTTTAAAAGCATGCACATTTGGAGAAATATTGGATTCTCATATGCTTATGTCAATTTTCTATACAGAGGAGTTATATTTATTTAATATTCATTGTCATTACTATGAGCGCTGGTGTTTTCAATTCATACTTGAAGTCGGAGGGCGCTCTCTGTGCATTTTTAGTCCACAAATTCATCTAAAAGAAGAAGAGGCTATTCCATGAATGGAGTTTCCAATTCATACTGCAGCCGGAGGGCGCTAAAGAAACAAAAACTCATCTAAAATTCATCTATAAAAGAAAAGAAAACAGGAACTAACTGCATGTCTTCTAGAGCTCGCTAACCATGACTTTTACATCCAGATAAACACTTTTCAAGACAATAAATACACGATTGAGACGATGAATGCATATATTGCCTCTGAATAGTGCTGGCTCCGTACGTGTGGCCGCATTAGTGGATAATGAGCTGAATCACGGACTTCTGACATGGCTCTCTTTTCATACAGATTACATAAACACAGAAGGTTTGTTTTCGATTTGACTTACATGATTTAAAACCTGACATCTTAACGTTTTTTTAGACATAAGTGTAATTTTTCTGTGATTAGTATTCACTAAGTTACAGTTAATTTTCTGAGAACTATCAGATTGGACTTCGTTCAGAGGGAGAGGAGAAATCACGCATCATGTTAGTTTTCTTTATTTTACAAAAAGCACAACATTTTGTTTTTACTCTGAGTGTATACAAATAAAAGAAGATATTCTATAGTTTCAACTGATATATTACTTATGTCTCTATGACAAAAAATGACGGAGTATTTTAAGTCTGTTTTGCTGCAATGTGAAAAAAACCCTGCAAAACGCGCCAGCGCGTTTTCAGACCTCAGAGTGTTAATTACTTGGTGGTCATGCTTCCAGCATGCTATGTTTCAGGTGCTTGGCCTTACGGGCCATCCCGGAATATCGCCTCATGTGTTGAATTTCTGTGGAATGCTTAGTTCATTATTAAGAACTCTAGTTATGTTGTAGGCCCTTTTTCCGGCCTCCATGGCTATGTGCCCACAGTACGGTCTGTCTGTTAGGTTGAGCTTCGTACTTCCCATTGGGTTGACTGTGTAATTGTGCTTAGCTCCCTAAGCTGGTCATTGGTTGTAGACTTCTGTGAAGTCTCCCGTTCAGACGGGCCCCAGGCTGGTTTGTGCTCCCCTGTACCAGGGTTTTTCTAGCACACAGCCTCCTCAGCGCCTTTATCAGAAGCTGAGTAGATCCTAGGATAAGTGGTTGTACTCCCCTCATATGAGGGTTTTTAGCGCTCAGCTGAGTTCTGCTCTCCAGGATGTCCATCTCTGCATGTGGGTTTGAGTTGCTTACTGCCTTTTTGCAGTCGCTCTTTCCTGCTCTCCTCTTTGGAGTTTGCGCTTGGAGATTCTGTGTATCAGACAAGGTTGGCCAGTCTAGGTTTGGCTTTCGCTAGATTAGTAAGGCCTCCTTGGTGGCGTTGGGGGTGATTTTGTTCCCCCCCCTAGTGACTGGCCAGGATTCCTTTTGGACCCTTGGCCACATTCCCTTAGAGGGACCACTTTCTTTGGTTCGTTGGTCCCAGATGCTCGAGCAGCCTTGGCAGGCCTTTTTCGGAGGGTCTCTTTTAGGCTCAACTTGGGCTGTTGGCCGTAGGGAATGCTGTCACTGACAGCCTTGGAGAATTGCTCCCGGTTTTTCCCTGGAACTGCCGGATGTTTGTCCAGACATTTTGGGCATGCATTCTCCTCTAGCATGGTGGCGTGGGTATATCATTCCCCATAGCGCAATTCAGAGCAGAGTTGAAGTTCCCTTTCGAAAGGGAACGTCTCAGGTTACACATGTAACCATGGTTCGCTGAGAACAGGGAACGAGACTCTGCGCTTTCCTGCCATGCTTCGGGATGCCTGCTGAACAGTCCCTCAAAGACGAAAAGATGTTGGCTGCTTCCCCAGGCGCTCCCTTTATACGTCACGGTTCACGCCGTTTGACGTGATAGGCTGTCGCCGGCCAATAGGATTGGAGTGTTGTGATTTTGGCATTTCGAACACGATATATTCCCCATAGCGCAATTCAGCGCAGAGTCTCGTTCCCTGTTCTCAGGGAACCATGGTTACATGCGTAACCTGAGACGATTTATTAGTGCAGGAAACTCACATTCTGAACTGCATTGACCTAAAAGAAAGAAAAGATCATGTCAGAACTCTGGATCAAAGTACAGAATGAATTATCAATGTGAGGAAGAAGTAAAATACATTAAAGAATCATATATAGGATTATAAATAATGACAATGGCAAAAGATTAAAAGCACAAATTCATGCACCTAATTAGACAAAAAAAAGTTATTTTATTCTGATTTGTACTTTTGAAGAGTTAGATTTACTCGCATATATTGTTACTTCCAGCAAATCACCTGAAATAATACATTTTAACAGTCAGTCTCTTCATCTGACTTCAGTTTATCATCATCAGAATGAGCTGTACAGATTTAATAACAGATTTTTGATAAAAAGAATACAGTGATTGTTCTGATTCTTTTTGAAGACCAAAACATTTTTTTTTCGGACAAAAATCAAAACATAATTTAACAAGATCTGAAGAAGCTTCTGTTTATACCAGTGACTGCAGAGAACAAACTGTGTGTGTGTGTGTGTGTGTGTGTGTGTGTGTGTGTGTGTTCCTCCTCTACACTGGGATCTGTGGTGTTTTCATCATCTGAATCAGCTGCACATCTGAGCACCACTGATGGAGTTCAGAATGAATATAATGATGGTTATTAAACATGTTCATGCATTTAGTCATGGACACAGTGATGCTGTACACTGACAGTAACTTTATAATTTCGTTTGGGCTTTTTAGCAATTCTGAACTTGATACTTCTTGATTTGTTGCTTTGTTGTGTTAAATAAACTGAACAATTAGAGAAAGTAAATATATATTAGTGCTGGAAACTCACCGCTTAAAATATAAGAACCTAAAAGAAAGAAAAGATCATGTCAGCACTCTGGATGAAAGTACAGTAGAGAATGAATTATCAATGTGAGGTAGGAGTAAAATACATTACAGAATCATATATAGGAATATAAATGATTAGACAAAGTAAATATATATTAGTGCAGGAAACTCACTTCTCATGCGAGAACCTAAAAGAAAGAAAAGATCATGTCAGCACTCTGGATCAAAGTACAGTAGAGAATGAATTATCAATGTGAGGTAGATGTAAAGTAATGTTTTACAGTACTAGAAATCATACAGTGATGCTGTACAGTGACAGTAAAACAAACATTTAAATGAAGAGACTTTTTAAAATACATTTTTGGTCGTTTTAACAATTCAGACTCACATTCATCCGCTAGGCATAATCTCCTATAATCTGTAATTAATTTCTGCAATTACACTGTTGACCCTTCCTTTACCCTTAAACCTTCCCATACCACCACACCTGTCCTCACCTGACCCGTATCACACCTCACTAGCAGTGAAACTGTTTTACAGTACAACATCAACACAATCCTGGAGTAACAACTAGGTTTACAATGTTGTGTGTTCTTACATGGACAGTTAGATGAAGATGATGTCCCATGCGAGATGCGAGTGTCAACTTCAACTCAGTTCAAGTAGTAATCTGATTTATATTGAAGATACTAAAAATAAGTATAGTATAAGAAACCTAATATAAAGTGTGACCTCTAATCTGATGTTAATGTCTGTTTTGTGTGGTGAATTATTTACTAAAATCAGGAAAATGTATCACAAACCGAACACCTAAACAATAAAGACACTTCAAATAAAGACACTTTAATTATTCTTGTACAATTTGTTATTCTTATCAGAGTTAGGGCTTTGTGTGAAAGAATAAAAGGGAATGAATGATCACATACACTATAATCTTATCAAGCACTGTAAATCAAATATATTATGATTTGTACTGCAGTGGCTCATAAACAGCAAGTGGAACATACATTATCAGCACAGAATACTTATATAGGTTACATGGACTCACCTGTAGGTGTTTGGGGGACTGTAGGTTCATTATATGGTTTTATTAGACACATTGATGCTATACTTGACAAGTCTAAAAGACTGAGAGGAATGTTTAATAACACAGGCCTGTTCTCTGATTCACATCATGACTGAATGTATGTTTGACCTATAAGCGTCAGACTCCTTAGACACCTTAATTGTCATAACAGATGCTTCCAGTTATATTCAGATTTTTATAAATATTAAGTCATTCTGCCCTGCTATTCATCCTATAAAGGACTTACAGGAATAATACTCACTTTGATGTTTGATGAGAAGACATTTTCTCAGCAGATAAAAAACAAGAATGATGATGGCAAGAACTAAAGCAACTATAAATCCAATGAGCACCGGCAGGAGGACATTCACTTCATCTGTCACAGAAAAACAAAAATACATCACTCATTAACATTTATTTTGGTTATAATGGAGCAAAATCAAATGCAATATTAATTAAAGCTGCAAGCAGTGATGAAAGGAAACCTCGCACCCGTGCCACCGCCACCTGGTGGCTTTCGGAAAACAGAGCATGGTGGGCAATATGCATTGAAGTATATAAACATAGGAGGACTACATCAGTCATTTGCCACACTTCCTGCTACCAGCTGGTGGCGCTATGACTATAACTAAATTTTGGTGTGTAGATGACATTAGGCCAGGGCACTTATCAAACATGTGAAGTTGATTGGACACTGTATGTTTGAGTTACAACAACTTCCTATTTTGTGGCGTTAAAGGATTAGTTCACTTTCACATGAAAATTAGCCAAACTTTACTCACCCTCAAACCATCCTAGCTGTGTATGACCTTCTTCCTTCTGATGAACACAGTCTGAGAAATATTAATAAATATCCTGAGCTTTATAATGGCAGTGAACAGGATCAACGAGTATGAGCTGAAGAAAGTTTCTCCATCCACATCCATCCATCATAAACATACTCCACACGGCTCTGGAGAGTTAATAAAGACCTTCTGAAGCAAAGCTATGAATTTGTGTAAGAAAATATATCCATATTTAACAAGTTATGAAGTCAAATATCCAGCTTCTGCCAGACTGCCTTCCGTTTTCAACTTGCGAAGAAAGTGTAAAACTCTTGCAGTTCAAAAAGCTTACGCTACATCTTACGCCTTCCCTATTCAACTCACGGAAAAAGCTTAAGTGACGTGACGCCAGTTTCATTTTTTTCTTAACTTGAATATGGAAGGCGGTCTGGCAGAAGCTAGATATTTTACTTCATAACTTGTTAAATATGGATTTTTTTTTTTTTTTACACAAATGCATCGCATCGCTCCAGAAGCCCATTATTAACTCTCCAGAGCCGTGTGGAGTTTGTTTATGATGGATGGATGTGGATGGAGACACTTTCTTCAGCTCATACTCGTTGATCCTGTTCACTGCCATTATAAAGCTCGGATGCGTCAGGATATTTATTAATATTTCATAGACTGTGTTCATCAGAAAGAAGAAGGTCATATACACCTAGGATGGTTTGAGGATGAGTAAAGCTTGGGCTAATTTTCATTTGAAAGTGAACTAATCCTTTAATCACATAGGCTACATTAGCACTTAGCCAAGTGTTGTATAATTTAAAGTGTTTCTAGCATGTTTGGTACTTCATGGCATATTTAATTATGTTTCAGGGAGTAAATTACAGTTTAAAGCATGCCATTTTCCTGTTTGCAGCAGGTGGCGCTATGACTAACTGAATATTTAAATGCAGATGTCTTTAGGCCAGGACTCTTATCAAACATTTACAACACCTGAGTTACAACAGCTTCCTCTTTAATGGCAAAACATCACATTTTATCAGGTCGCCACGGACACGCCCTTCAACGAAAACTCAAGATCTTCATAATTTTACTTGCAAAAGCCTTTAGATTAGACTGACCAAATACTGATCTGATTAAAGCTCTATGAAGAAGTTTCTTAAAGTACAACGTCTGGAAATGGCAAAAAATGCACAAAGTTTGCAGAGAAAAATCAAAATATCTCACTTCCTGTTGGGTTTTCTGATTTTGCTCCCAGAGACTTTTTTTTGTAGGTATTGCGCTGTTAGATGTGTCTACCGAATTTCATACTTGCTCGAATGGCGCTTAATTGAAATGTTATAGGTGGCGCTATCGAGCCATGTAAATTTTTACCACTTCTGACGCATGTGCAAAGTTTCCTGAGTTTTCGAGCATGTTTAGGTCCTCAAAAATGATATTCATTTCGGAGAAGAAGAATAACTGACAGCAATAGAGTCCTCACAGCATCGGTGCTCGGGCACTAATAATGAACTGATTTATGAAAGACAAACTCTGACCTACCCGTCCTATATGAATCATCATGGTTTCCCCCGATGGTGATGGGTGGTTTAGGCGTGTTATAATGTGGACGCAATGGTCTTCCAGACTCCGTGTTCGAGTCTGAGTTCAGCTGCTCATCAGGTAACGGCGTCTGATTGTGTCTGATCTCCATCTGCACATGTTTAGGGTAGAAGCCTGTGGCCAAAAACACACCAGCAGCTGCTTGACTGATGATCCAGACGCTTTAGTAATTAACAAACAGTAGGCTAGCCTAATGTGAAGATCATCCAAACTTTACAGCATTCTCTCAAAGCTCTTGAATGTGTTATATAGCATAATCCACTACAACTACAGGTGAATGCAAAGTTTCATGTAGTTAAAATAAAGGAGACATTGGAGATTTCTTACCACTCTTTTCCATATTTTCCTGCGAAATAGTGTGAATCAGAAAAATAGCGGAAATCATTGACTTTGAGGAACAAATCCTCGTGTTTCGGGTTGAATGTGATACAGCAGGACATCCGCATACCTGTGCATGTAACTTTACCCGTGCATATTCAAATTTCCATTTGAACTACAGAGACTCATAAGCCAGTTAAACTGGAGTAGTCGTACGTGCCAATTCTTTGTTTTCACAAAGAACGAAGGACAAGCATCCTAAAGGCTGTATATAGTGTAGTATATATACATATAGGCTACCTTATTATATTTATCTTAAAAAAATGAAAATACATTTAAATCACATTCAATGCACAAGATTTGTATTTGAGTGGACAAAATAACAACCATAGAAAACAACTTGTTTAACACGAAAAATGCCTTTTACTAGCCTTCACTAGGCATTTTAGTTGACTTCAAAACGTCAGACATGGACTTTAACCCGCAGAACTTTAATTCTGTGGTTCTGTTAACACAGCTAACAGGGAACATTCTTAAAACTAAAATAACGTTCTGGCAATGTTCATTAATGTTAAAAGTTGTTTTTAATAATGTTCTCAAAACTTTAACACAAAAACATGATCTATTCATCCTCCATGGAATGTTAGACATCCTTCTAACGTTTGTAAATGTTACTTGTTTCAGAACGTTCAGAAAACATAAAAAAATGGAATTTTGAACATTCAGAGGACATTCATAAATACATAACGTTTTCATACAGAACGCAATTTCTGAAATGGCTCCATTTCTCAAAATTCTACACATAAAACACACACACACACACACACACACACACACACACACACACACACATGTTTGTTTTTGTGAATTGTGGGGACTTTCCATAGACTTCAATGCATTTTACACTGAACAAACTGTACATTCTATCCCCCTACCCTGCCCCTACCCCTAAACCTAACCCTCACAGGAAACTGTGCAAACTTTTACTTTTTCACAAAAACTCATTCTATATGATTTATAAACCCATTTACATTGTGGGGACCGCTGGCTGGTCCCCACGATGTAGGTGAACTCAGGTTTATATTACATCATGGGGACATTTGGTCCCCACAATGTAATATAAACAAAAGCACACACACACACACACACACACACACACACACACACACACACACACACACAATGTAAAACATCACACATATCTTTCAAAAGGAAACACTTCATTCAAAGTATTTTAACTATTCTAAAATTATGTTTTAGTGTAACTCCACACACAAACATCAAATGATTATCCACACGCCAAACTACACACAGACGTGAAAAATGTAAAACATTTCTCTCTTACTCTCTTGTGCACATATACACTGTATATACAGTATGCATGCACAACTGATGAACTTTACAGTTATTGAACTGAACTGAATCAACACTGAACTGACTTGAGCTGTAGAATGACAATATTGGCTTGTTAGAGCTGCTTTACAGCAGAATTTGAATTTGTTATTGTGAAGCTGCTGTGAAACAATCTGTGTCGTGTGAAGTGTTATAGAAATAAAGCTGACTTGTATGCATATTCAGATAATATTTACAAAATAAACTGAAATGCAAGGATCAAACATGTATTTGTTTCTCAAAACACAGAGTTTTGATTTCTAAGTGATCAGTTTATGTACAAGTGTTTTCACATGATCATTAGGATCCCTTTCGATACTTCACTCGTACTGCGTATGGGGAAAGGTCTCCTTTTGGCAGTTCTGAGGACGAGCCGCTTGATGACTTCATGTCTCTCGCGGCCTCTGAAACCGAAGGTTGGGCCGGTGATTCTGACCCCGACCGCCTTTCCTCGCTGGAGCCCATTGACTGCAAGCTGGGTATGGATGCCGAGCTCTTCCGCATCCTCTCGAAAGCAGTAGAGGTTTTGGACCTCGAATGGGCTCCGCCAGAGGAGCCATCATGGAGCAGGCTCGATGAGTGGTTCCTGCCGGGTTCCCGCCAGGCCCCTCGTCAACGTGCCGCACCGTTTTTCCCAGAGGTTCACAATGAGCTGACGAAGTCGTGGCGCGCCCCGTATTCTGCCCGCCTATGTACTACGCATTTTTCAGCTCTCACCTCTGTGGATGGCTCTGAAGAGAAGGGTTACGAGCATCTACCGCCCCTGGACGAAGCAGTGGCGGCTCACCTCTGTCCCCCCACGGCTGTGGGTTGGAAAACTAA
This sequence comes from Ancherythroculter nigrocauda, assembly GCA_036281575.1. Lineage (NCBI taxonomy): Eukaryota > Metazoa > Chordata > Actinopteri > Cypriniformes > Xenocyprididae > Ancherythroculter > Ancherythroculter nigrocauda. Next base: position 3,821,276 of record VTFQ01000009.1, read on the forward strand.
GAGGGCCCTTCCATCCAAGCCCTGCAGGACCACTTCTGCCCTGGCTGGCAGAGCATATACGTCCGCGGGCCAGGCTGCCTCAGCGCTGCACACCATGGCTATTCTCCAGGTGTTTCAAGCGAAGCTCCTCCGTTCTCTGGATGAGTCCGGCGTCGATGCACCTGCCTTCCGTGACCTCCGCAGCGCCACTGACTTAGCCCTGCGTGCCACAAAGGCCACAGCTCAGGCCATTGGACGATCCATGGCCAGCCTGGTTGTGCTTGAGCGCCATTTGTGGCTCAACCTGACCGAGATTAAGGAGATGGACAAGACGGCCTTTTTGGATGCCCCGGTCTCTCCTTCTGGTCTCTTTGGGCCAGCAGTAGAGGGCTTTACGGAGCGTTTTACTGCAGCACACAAGTCGTCTCAGGCTATGCGACACTTCCTGCCTAAACGCTCTAGCTGCACGTCTGCTTCCAGCCGCCCCAAGTCTGCGCCGGCTCAGCAGAACAAACCTGCCCCCTCTACCTCTCAGGCAGCACCACCCAAGGAACAGCGCCATCGTAAGCGCTCCTTCGCGAGGCAACGGCAGGGACCCCGGCCTAAGTTTACGCTGGACCCGACGCCTCCTAAGCCCTCCTGATGTTTCAGGAAGGAAGAGGATGGGGCAAAGTCTCGCCACGGCCGGACCACCCCAAAAGCTCTTTTGTTCCACCCCCCCTCCGCCTCGTTCAGCTCCGGGCGTGGGAGATATGTTCAGTGTTGTGCTAACTGGGCCCAGTGCTGCGTCCATGCAAAACGCCATTCTTATGGCGAACACTATGAATATTCTACCTTCTCTAAGAAAGAGCGAAGTTCCTCTTCCACTCTCTCCGGTGCACGGGCCCCCAATTGGCGGCCCGTCACCCGATACCATTCAGCCCCTTGTCACGCGGGCCGAGGCCTGGCGGGCCATCCCCGGAGTGTCAAGCTGGGTTCTGGGAACCATAAGTCGAGGCTACTCGCTTCAGTTCGCCCGAAGGCCCCCGCGCTTCAGCGGGGTGCTTCAGACTTCAGTCAACACGGACGACGTTCATGTCCTCCGAGCCGAAGTCACGTCTCTTCTGAGGAAAGGAGCTATAGAAATAGTCTCCCCCTCAGAGAGCAATTCGGGGTTCTACATCCGTTATTTTCTAGTTCCCAAAAAAGATGGCGGTCTCAGACCCATCTTAGATCTCAGGCTCTTGAACCTCTCCCTCATGAGACGGAAGTTCAAGATGCTAACGCTGAAGCAGATCCTTGCGCAGGTTTGCCCCGGGGACTGGTTCTGCTCGCTGGACCTGAAAGATGCATACTTTCACATCCAGATAGCCCCCCATCACAGGCGATTCTTGAGATTCGCGTTCGAGGGTGTGGCTTACCAATATACGGTCCTTCCATTCGGACTGTCCCTAGCTCCTCGCACTTTTACCAAGTGCATGAACGCGGCGCTTTCCCCGCTGAGACAGATGGGAATCCGGGTTCTCAATTACCTCGACGACTGGCTCATCCTAGCCCAGTCACGAGCCGAGCTGGAGCATCACAGATCCGTGTTACTCAGCCATTTGGAGTGCCTGAGTCTCGGGGTCAACTTTGCCAAGAGCTCACTGCTCCCCAGCCAGCGTATAACATTCCTGGGTGCAGTTTTCGACTCAGTCCGTATGACGGCTGTAGTCTCTCCAGAGCGCGCTCTGGCCATTCAGCAGCTCGGCCTTCTTCGGATACGGCCTCTGCAGTACTGGTTGAAGTTCCGGGTCCCTCCTCACGCCTGGCGGCACGGCCGCCTGCGTCTCAGGGTCAATCAGGCCTGTTTGGCAGCTCTGAAACCCTGGATGAACCCTGTATGGTTCAGCCAAGGGGTACCCCTACAGGCGGTGTCCAGAAGGACGGTGCTCTCAACGGATGCGTCCAACACAGGTTGGGGCGCTCTTTGCGAGGGCAGACCGGCCTTCGGCTCGTGGTCTCACGAGGAATGCCATCTGCACATCAACTGCCTCGAGATGTTGGCAGTGATTCGAGCCCTTCATGCGTTCCAGGCACACCTCACAGGGCGCCACGTCTTAGTCCAGTCGGACAGCATGACAGTGGTGTCATACATAAATCACCAGGGCGGTCTTTCGTCCAGCCGCTTATGCGCTCTGGCGAAGCGTCTTCTGGAATGGGCATCACCGAGGGTTCAGTCGCTCAGGGCGACTCACATACCCGGGAGAACAAACTTGGGAGCAGACATGCTATCTCGGAGCAATGTCCCCTCAGACGAGTGGATGCTCCACCCCCAGACGGTTCTCATAATCTGGGAGTTCTTCGGAAAGGCAGAGGTAGACCTCTTCGCTTCAGAAGGCAACTCTCACTGCCCAATTTATTTCTCGGAGGAAGATGCGCTGGCCCATGTCTGGCCCAGCACCCTCCTTTACGCTTTTCCCCCGATCGCTCTGATCCCACAGGTCATCAGACGAATCAGGGAAGACAAGCACAGAGTCCTCCTGGTGGCCCCGCTCTGGAGGAGCCAAGTTTGGTCCTCAGAGCTGTTCAGGCTTTCCACAAAAGCTCCGTGGCCGATCCCCCTGAGACGGGACCTCCTCTCTCAGGCGAACAGGACGATTTGGCATCCCCAGCCAGAACTCTGGGCTCTGCACCTCTGGTCCCTCGACGGGAGCCTGCTAACCTCCCCGGGGACGTGCTGAATACCATTTCTCAGGCGAGAGCTCCGTCCACGAGACGCCTCTACGCCCAGAAATGGTCGGTCTTTGTTGACTGGTGTTCTACACGCGACATAGACCCAGTGGAGTGTGACGTATCTCCGATACTGTCTTTTCTCCAGGAGTTTGAATCTGGGTCGCACCCCTTCAACGCTCAAAGTTTACGTAGCAGCCATTGCAGCGTTTCACGCCCCTATTGCTGGCCAGTCGGTGGGACGAAACAACCTCGTGGTGCGTTTCTTGAGAGGTTCTAGGCGATTAAATCCTCCTCGTCCTCTCACTGTTCCCACCTGGGACCTCTCTTTGGTCCTCAGAGCTCTTAAAGGGCCTCCCTTTGAGCCACTGCGTTCAGCTGACCTCAGGCCCCTGACGCTCAAAACCGCTCTGCTACTTGCACTAGCATCGGTTAAGCAAGTTGGTGACTTGCAGGCCCTCTCCGTGAGCCCTGCATGCCTTGAGTTCGGGCCCAATGACTCCAAAGTCGTTTTGAAACCTAGGCATGGCTACGTCCCTAAGGTGCTCTCGACCCCATTCAGAGCACAGGTTATTTTCCTCTCAGCGCTTCCTCCCTCGTCGGACGAGCGAGAGCTGGAACTACTCTGCCCTGTCAGGGCATTAAGGACCTACGTTGATCGATCACAGCCTTTTCGGCAATCTGATCAGCTCTTTATCTGCTTTGGTGGCCGCACCAAGGGGTCTTCGGTCTCAAAGCAACGTCTTTCGCGTTGGATAGTCGACGCTATTGCTCTTTGTTACTCCTCTATGGGCCTCGACTGCCCCATAGGAGTTAGAGCTCACTCTACTAGAGGAATGGCTTCCTCTTGGGCCTGGTCTAGTGGAGTTTCGATTAAAGACATCTGTGAGGCGGCCGGCTGGTCCTCGCCGTCCACTTTTGTCAGATTTTATCATTTGGACGTCCCGACCTTACAAGCTCGGGTCCTCTCGGTGTGATCCAGCGGCCTCTATCGAGCTCTGCTTCATGCCACTCTGGGAGTTAACTCCCTTTTTGTAGTGTAACAGGGGTTCGACGGCTCCGGCCTTCTCACTTGTCCTCTGGTTCCCTCACGGTGCCCAAGACAAGTCCAGTCGTTCCCTGCCGTGGCACGGCGCGGTTGAATTCGTTCCCCATACGCAGTACGAGTGAAGTATCGAAAGGGAACGTACTCGGTTACTAACGTAACCTCGGTTCCCTGAGATACGGAACGAGTACTGCGTTACATGCCGTGCCACGAGGCTGCGGCTTCAGTGTCGTCGCTTCAGTCGAATGACCTGATATCCTATGGCGAAACGCCCGCTTATATAGCCCTAAACCCCGCCCATTTCGGCGGGAATATTCGCGCGCTCTCTCGCCATAGGTCGCGCAGCTATGCCGCGCCGTCATTGGTTCAACAACTTGTCTATGAGTGAACCAATGACGATGCAGTTACACTGCGTTATTGAAAAAGGCTTCAGTAACGGGGAAAAAGGAGACCTTTCCCCATACGCAGTACTCGTTCCGTATCTCAGGGAACCGAGGTTACGTTAGTAACCGAGTACGTTATCAGGAGATGACTGTGGCAGTTTTCTAAATGAAACAGCAGCTGTTAGTTTTGAGTGATGTGTCTAATAGAGAACTGTGTTCAGCAGACTGTAATGGGAATGACAGCAAAACATTCTTACAATATTTTTGTTAGCTGAAGGTTCAGGACTCTCAGACCAAAAGATTAATGCTGCCCTCTGCTGGTTACAATCAGAACTGAATACAGAATCAAATGGATCTGAATGGAACAAGGCAATGGACCATTTAGTTTGTGATTCATTCATACATAAAAAAAAAAAAAAAAAAAAAAAAAAGTTTAATATTTATACAAAATGTTTAATTAAACTTTAGATTTTTTTTTAAACTCATTTAAAATTCTTAATTCATAATATGTAAGGATTATCCAATTTAATTTGATAGAATTTCACTATTAATCGAAAAAAGGGTTACATTTTTTTTTTTTTTTTTTGAGTGCATAAAATAGAAGAAACAAAGAACACAAACCTTTTGAACTAATGGATTTACTGAGAGTTTTCTTCACTTTTATCAGTCTCCTAATTTTACTCAACATTTCAAGAGTTTGTCATTTGCACCATGGAAGAAGGAGGGACGTGAAAGGTCAGCTTGAATTTAATGATTTAATCTCAGTTTTAGATTAAAGAAATTGGTCCAGAAGATGTTTCTAGCATTAGTCTTCTACAAAACTCACTTCACAAACTCACTGAGACAGACAGTAAGAGCGTGACGTTAATTGAACGAGTCAAAATGACTCCTGTGAATAGGGCACAATAATGAGCCAAATGTACAATGTCTTTGTTTTTCAGAAAACATAAAAACTTGATTTTAGAGCTTTTTAGAGGCTGCAGGAAATGAAAAAGAGCTGAAAAAGAGCAGTTCTTAAACTCTTAAACTCAGTTTTGTTGTGTAAAATCATTTATAGACTTAATATAATGCAGTTCTTTTGAACATAAATCAACACAAACACAAATGACCTTTTGAAATCAATGATTTTTGAACTAGTGATTAATTAACACATTTCTAATACAAACATACACAATGACTGTCATGAGTTTAAAAAACACTCCTGTAAATAAATGTAACATCATTTTGCTGGTTCATTGAGGATGTGTCCAAATGTCCATAATGTTGATCTGGTGTTTGACCTCCTGAAGCTCTTAGACGTAAAAACCTCACATTAATGGTCACGGGTTTATAATGAAACAAGCACAGATGACTGTGATGTTCAGGTTTCCATGTTCTTTTGGCATTGATGATGGAAGTAAAGCTCTAGATCTGATTCTTCAAAACAACCTGAACATCTTTAACTGGAGTCATCGCTGTTACCATTCTGGGTAAATGTGTTCTGATCAGTGTCTTCTCTCTCCATGGCTGGAAAAAAATAATCACATCCAGTGTCTGTCTGACTGAAAATAAAAACCATTAAACCCACTGTAACTCACCAAAGTTAGGCAGAGAGATGATTTTGGAGCCCATTGCACCTAGAAAAGTCATTACAGACACGTTCAGTGAATGAGATGAAGAATCAGCGTCAGATAAGAGATGAATTCAGATGTTCTGACCTCGAGCTGCTGCTGGAGTCGCTTCAGTGTCACAAAGACTTTGAGTGTCATGAACCTCCTCAGCTGAAAGAGACGGAGAGAAACCATTAATGAAACACACCTGAACAACATCTGAAGAACGTCTGAAGAAGATCTGAACAACATCTGAAGAAGATCTGAGCAACATCTGAAGAACATCTGAAGAAGCTTCTGTTTATACCATGCAGTGACTACAGTGTACAAACACCATGTGTGTGTGTGTGTGTGTGTGTGTGTGTGCAGGACCTACTGTGTTCCTCCTCTGTACTGGGATCTGTTGGGCTTTTATCATCCAAATCAGTGTTTAAAGCTGGAGAGTTCAGAATGAAATGATGAAATGAATCAAATGATGGTTGTTAAACATCTAGTCATGTTCACAGTGAGGCTGTACAGTGACAGTAAACCAAACATTTTTAAATCAGAGGGTTTTAATTTATGGGCTTTTTTTTGCAATTCAGACTCACTTGATTCCTCCAACAGTTCTGGTTGCATCTGTGTTTTATGAAGAGCTGCAGAATCACATGAAATAATAAATAACATATGTCATATCTTGCCACTTTGTTAATATCTATTATGCCATATCTTGTTTATGATCAGAGTGATCTCTGAAGATTAACTTTTGTACATAAAGTAATTTTGGTCTGTGTTTAGTGAAATTGTGAACATACATTTTGATTTAGAGCTTTTGTTATGATAATAAATAAAAGTGCATATAAACTTACTTATTTTCAAATAAGATAAAAAAAAAGAACATGTTCGCACAAAAGTTGTTGATGGAAATAATAACAAATGAATAAATTCATTAATACATTTGAGAATTTTAACAATTCAGACTCACGTTCCAGCCACAGGTCTCGCAACTCTTGATCTGAAACAATGAATATTAACAGACAGTGTTGAATTACAGATCAAGAGCAAAACACCTTTGAAATGTATGAGACATAATGAAACTAAACACCCAAAATAAAGATGCGTTTATGCATTTTTTGTTATTTTTGTACTTAAAGTCATTTTGGTTTGTATGGACTGAAATAATGTTGTGAATATTGATTTAGTTTGCTTCTTATTGATATGTTGCTTTGTTGTGTTAAATAAACTGAACAATTAGAGAAAGTAAATATATTAGTGCAGGAAACTCACATCTTTCAATGTCACAACCTAAAAGAAAGAAAAGATCATGTCAGCACTCTGGATCAAAGTACAGTAGAGAATGAATTATCAATGTGAGGAAGAAGTAAAATACATTACAGACTCTTATATAGGACTATAAATGATAATGTCAATGGCAAAAGATTAAAAGCACAAATTCATGCACCTAATTTGTCAAAAAAAGTTATTTTATTCTGATTTGTACTTTTGAAGAGTTCGATTTACTCGCATCTATTGTTAGTTCCAGCAAATCATCTGAAATAATACATTTTAGCAGTCAGTCTCTTCATCTGACTTCAGTTTATCATCATGAGATGCAAAGATTTAATGACAGATCAATTCTTGACTCATAAACCACTCATGCTAAATATGAAGCTTTATTGACAAAGAAAACGATTCTATGATTGTTCTGATTCTTTTTGAACACTAAAACAATTTTTTGATCTGACAAAAATCAAAACAGCACTGATATACCTGCATTTATCAAACAGTTTCCTAAAATATTCAAATTTTTATATACTGTACATGGACTCACCTGAAGGTGAACAATCTAATTCCAAGGCTAAAAGATACAGAGATGAATGTTAATGACACAGTCCTGATCTCTGATTCACAACTTGACTGATTACATGAGAGTGCTGCAGAATGTAAGAGTATATTGTGTTTTGAACTTTTGATATTTCCAGTTATACAAAAAAAGTCGCTGTTTGGATTTTAATGGGCAAATACTAGAGAGTCTATGGATGAATCATTATTACAGTGATTATTATGTTTATAGCATGTTTTATGTAGCAAAAATTGATGCACATCTTGATGAAAATAAATGTTGTGATGTTATTTCCATCAGGAGGTGCATCAATTTTTGGTCGAGATCTTGTATTGACAATGCAAGAGTCAAGCACTCTGTAAAGTCTCCTCCAGCACATCCCAAAAACTTACACTGAGGTTAAGTTTAGGACTCAGAGGTGCAAATTCATGTTTGAAAATGATTCTTCAAGCTCTCTGAACCAATTTTTACCCTGATGAATCTTGACATTGTCATCCTGGAATATGGCCTTGATACGTCTTCCTACATGGAAAAGCTACACACTCCATCTTTAAGGGTTAAAAGAACTGTTTTCAAACATAAAACATGCTAGAAACATAATAATCACTGTAATAATGATTCATCCATAGACTCTCTTGTATTTGTCTATTAAAATTGGCCGGGCAGTGTATTATGAAATTATAAATATTAACACAGTCCATATATCCATCCTATATAAAGGACTTACAGGAATAATACTCACTTCTACGTTTAACACATTTTCTCAGCAGATAAAAAACAAGAATGATGATGGCAAGAACAACTAAAACAACTATAAATCCAATGAGCAGCGGCAGCAGGACATTCGCTTCATCTGTCACAGAAAAACATCATTCATCAACATTAGTTCAGTTATAATGGAGCAACATCAAACATAACACTGATAATGAAGAGATTTTATGAACGATAAACTCTGACCTGTCTTTTCTAAATGATGTTTCCCCCTGATGAAGTGTGGTTCAGTCAGACTCTGATGAGCGTGCATTTCTGAAATGAGGGAGAGAGACGAAACAAGAAGAGAAAAATTCACCATGCAGCAGTGTAACAGAGAAAGTTTAAACCTAAACCTGAGCAATTCAAAGGTAAAAGCAAACACACTGGACATCAAGATTAATGACATTAAATTTGACAAGACTTCTCAGTGTTTGCTCAGTTTGGATCATTTTTTTCCCATAGGAATACTATCTAATACAGACACAAGTGAATGCAATGAATGTACATTAAGAATATGGAGATAAATCAAGTAAAAAATATTTCTTACCACTTTGAGAGGGGAAAATAGCCGAAATCAGAAGAAGAACGTCGAGGCCATTATCATGTGACACACAGACTTACTAATGATGAAGAAACTTCTGTACAGTATGAAGTATACTGATAAATACCGTTTTTCGCTGTAGCTCCTCAGTTCCAGTGCCATGTGAACCGATCACCTCTTCCTCTTTTCCAGGGATGGATTATGACTTGCAAAGGTCCTGCATGGGGCCAATTATTCAAAGTGGCTCGGATCACAGATCTCAGATCTATGCACATGCTGTAAGTTTAACATGCACTTAGGAATGCTTTATTTTCACATTTGCATAATTTCCAACATTTTTGTGGACAGATGATTACAGCATTTGACTAGGTGTGAATGAGGCACGTTTTGCTTTCCACCAAAATAAATGCTCAATGGTTTATCTTGTGCAAGAGAAGAAATTAAGGAAATGTTTTCCTAATTTCCCAACTGTAATGTAATAAATATGATTAAATATTCATTCTCAAATATACACTGCTCAACTGGCTAATTGGTGGATCGAAGAACTATAGAGTGAAGGGTGTTTTTACAGTTCAAATGTTAAATAATGAGTACTAAAACATGCTCTGTTGCTCTCTCTAGGCTGATTTTGTTGGATCATTTAGAATTTAGGCAAAAAAACATTATTTAGGTAATTGGGTAAAATTTGGTCTTACTCAGAAGTTTCAAGGAGCACTCATTTATAGTCTAAGAGCCTTGTTGTCCCTAACTTAATTGAAATTCTGTTTAGTTACCAAATGTTTTGACGATATCAATACACTTATTGTGATTCAAGGTTTTTGTGGGTTTTTTTTTTTTTTTGATTCTGATTAAAAATCAATTAATTTGGATTAAAAAATCTCTCTCAACTTATGCTGTAAACTTCACAGGGAGCCCTGTCAGCTCATACATTACTGTCAAAGTTATGTTCTGTTTGAGTTTGTTTTCTGTCATTTCTGGTATTATGATTATAATAATGAATATGTGCATATTTTTAGCAAAATGCTACTCAAGCTAACTAACAAGCTATGGTCATTGAACGGCTCTTCTGAGGTAAATGATTGTGTACATTGTTTACAAGCTGTTTTATTGACATCTTTCAGTGGTTTAAACTGAGCGATGAGACATTTCAGTATGTTGTACTGTATCTTTCAACATACCCTCACTGATGTTCATTAATGTTTATTTCATGCTTTAACTGACTAGTAAAGAGGAAGAGATGATCAGTTCAACTGCTGCTTGAAATGAGACGCTACAGTGATCTGTCACGCCACATAAAAGAGCTCCAACCGGTATTTATTGTTTGAATTTTGTAATAAAATTGAGAGAATTTTTGAAGAGTTTGAATGACGTGAGAGCATCAGTTGCATGAGTCTCACACTCAGAGCCATCTCTGACTGAGAGCTGGCAGTCCTGTCAATATTTTTGAAACTTGTGTTCTGAATCAAAGCTGTATCGTGCCTGGGCCTGGGTCACTTATATTGACATGAGAAACTCAATCTGCATGACGCAGAGAAAGAAACAACAAAGACAAATTGACCATCTGAATCACATACTGTCCTCTTCATGCAGGATATATTGACTCAATCACTGGTCATTCTATCTGAGATCTACATTTAGTGTTTTATTAGCCACTCAAAGACACAATAAAATCTTCAATTATATTTATTAATATGATTCCTGTAAACACTGACACACATGTGAAATAAACCCATATACTGCTCACATGAGAGTCTGTAAATACAGTATACATGATTTTGGTTACTTTTAGTAGGACACTACACAATATAGATGATTTCAGAGCTACATACACAGAATAAAAGTCATAAACCTTTAATTTCCAGGATTCTTTAAAAGTTCTTGTCTCTCAGGTTCATGCTGCCCTCTGCTGGTTACAATAAGAAATCAATACTGTACATTAATAAAAACTATTGAATAACATGAGACAAAGAAACAAACCTCTTATATAATACTGTCTATTTCATCTCTGCTCTGACTTAGAGAAAACATGAAATCCCTTCAAACTGCTTATGAAAGACTACATAACAGGCAGAAAGATAAATCTACTACATACTGTAAAAATGGTTTATACAAGACTTAGAAAAACACAATATATTTACAATTGTTAACAGCACAAAAAGTAACGGAAAAAAAAAAAACTGCATTGAATACATGATCTTACAGGCAACATGTAATACAAAAAAGAGTGCAATGAGCCGATAAAGGATTTTAGAGCTGAGCAAAACTAGAAAAGTCATTCCATATTTCATTATAAAAAGCAACATTGTCAAAAAGTCTGTTTATTACTCTGATAACTTTTCCTGGCATAAAAAACACTTTTTAAAAACTCCGTTATGTACAGGGTTTCCATGACTCAGCATGATGTCATCAGTTAATAACATTAAAGTAACAGTCTACAGTATGAGGATTAAATTTAGCTTCAAGTTTCCTCAAAGTTTGCATGAAACAGAAGTTGCACTAGTCTTTACTTCTGTATCGTGACATATATCTGAGTAAAACGCATCTGGAACAAGAACAAATGTAGGGCGGGGCTTGATTTTGTCTGTGGGGAATTGATTGGATGGTTGTGGTTTGCTATTGGTGGATCTCATGTGAGTGACAGGTTGCCCCGCCCTCATCTTCAGAGAAGAGAAGAGATGCTGCAAGAGATTCTGATTGAAGATTATGAGGAACATGAATTTAAAACTCTCATAAAGTCTCATAAAAGCTGCTCAGAAAAGCGGAGAGCAGGAGGAACTGCTTGATCTTCTAACTGGAGTCACTGGAGTCCTTTCTGTCAAACTGAAAAACACACTAACAAAAGTTATGAAAAAACTGCAGAAGTTCTCTTTTTAATACACCAATATCAAATAGAAAACTACATTTAAAATGTAAATTACTGACATAAATTAATTGAAACATTACCAAGATTTGGCAGTGAAATGTCCTTAGATCTCCAGCGTCCTGAAAAACAGAATAACAGCATTATATCTTTTTCAAATTATTTATATATATATATATATATATATATATATATATATATATATATATATATATATATATATATATAAATAATTTGAAAAGAAGATACTGATCTTACTTGGCGGTGGTAACAGCAAGACATTGTGGGTAAATGTGTTCTGATCAGTGTCTTCTCTCTCCATGGCTGAAAACAACAACAACAACAACAACAACAAAAAAAAATCAATCCTGTCTGCCTGACTTGTGTTGCAGTCAAGGTGAGGATGCAGGATCAAATTATAGCAGCAAAGGTTTATTAACGATACTTAAACACTGGAACAGAAACTGAACAACTAACAAAACAATGACAGACGTTTTGCTACATTTTCTATGTTGAACGATATGTTTCCTGGAAACGGTGTGCAACGGGTTTGAGAAACGTTTTCTCTTGTTTGGTGGGTGTGTCAGAAATGTCAGAAATGCCCAATCAGCAGCAAGATGCATATAAACCACGCGGTATTAAAGAGACAGCTCGCACAATGGGTATTAATGTAACATAAAAATACTATACTTATATATTTTGCTGTTGTATTGTGAAGTGACACTTTCATAAAGTTTTCTATACTCCTGATTATATAATGGTAAATATTACAATATCACAGCAAGACAACAGTGATCAGCAATAATGAACTCACAATAAAAATAATATAGATCATAATACAGTCTCGGAAGTAAGAAGTGGATTATCCTTCACCTGAAATGTTTGTCTTTTAATGCTGAAATGCAAGGCAAGTGTTGTATCACAATAATTAGAAGTTTCCACAAATCCCTTCACTCGATTGGGATGTTCTCTTTTATTCTGGACAGGGCAGTGACTGTAACATCGAGTGTATTTTGTAGTATTAAACACGTATTTATACTGATTTCATCAGGCTCTGAAAATTCTTCAAAAAGAACACAAAGAATGGCCTTCTCAGCTGCCATAGTTGCAACTCCTGCGTCATCAGAACGGGGTGTTCAACCAGAGATAGTATATAATGGGGAGATAAGAGGGTCTGTATCTCTCTCCATTGGAGAAAGCGTAACGGCTAACTTAGGGTGCGTTCACACTTGTCATGTTTGGTTCGATTAAAACGAACCCTGGTGCGGTTGCTCGGTTAGTGCGGTTCATTTGAACATATGTGAACGCTGCCATCCGAACCCTGGTGCGCACCAAACAAGTGGACCGAGACCGCTGAAAAGATGGGTCTCGGTCCGCTTCCAAACGAACTCTGGTGCGGTTCGAATGATATATGAATGCAACACGGAACAAAGACATGTAACCGAACCAAAAACAGGAAGACGAGACCCTAAAAAGGACAGAATCCTCACGCATGTCGGTTTTTCTCGTCATAGTCGCGAGTTTGCCCATGACAGGCATCAGACGCGCGTCTCCATGCAGCAGATCATTTGTGTGTGTGACGGATGGATTCCCGCCGCTGTTTTGACTACTTTACACATTTTATAAGCTCTTCACGAGTTCTCCAGCTGGCCAAAATACCATCACATGCAGGCTACGCACAAACAACGAGCGCATTTACCTCAGAAAACAGCACTGTTTCGGATGTTCGGTAAGTTCCGTCTCAAAATAGGCAATACGTCATAAAATCCGACCAATCACGTTGTGAATGTATCCCTATGCCTTGGTTCGGTATCTTTTGGTTCGGTGATAAAAGGGGGAGGGGGGAGCAATCGAACTCGGGTTCGGTCCAGGCAATCAAACCAAGTGTGAAAGCACCCTTAATCACGTGTGGCACCTCTCAGCCTATTGTGTAATGGCAGTGACGTCAGTCACAGCATTCCCTAGTCTGCCTTCTCTTAAAAAATACATTTTTATCAAGATAAAATCTTCATATAGTTCCCAACGAAAGTATTGTTTAGTGTAAAACAGTGGCTTTGATTCAATGCATCACCGTTTCCGTTTAAAAAACGTTTTGTCGGGGCTGAACGCAGCCCAGGTGTCGGGAATCCATGATGATGAGCTGACTGGGTGCAGGTGTGGGTCAGAGGGGATTATGGGAAATGGAGTCCGGGGGCAGTGAGACAGACTGTGACTGACAGTAACTCACCAAAGTTAGGCAGAGAGATGATTTTGGAGCCCATTGCACCTAGAAAAGTCATTACAGACACGTTCAGTGAGTGAGATGAAGAATCAGCGTCAGATAAGAGATGAATTCAGATGTTCTGACCTCGAGCTGCTGCTGGAGTCGCTTCAGTGTCACAAAGACTTTGAGTGTCATGAACCTCCTCAGCTGAAAGAGACGGAGAGAAACCATTCATGAAACACACCTGAACAACATCTGAACAACATCTGAAGAAGATCTGAAGAAGATCTGAACAACATCTGAACAACATCTGAAGAAGATCTGAACAACATCTGAACAACATCTGAAGAAGCTTCTGTTTATACCAGTGACTGCAGTGAACAAACACTGTGTGTGTGTGTGTGTGTGTGTGTGTGTGTGTGTGTGTTCAGGACCTACTGTGTTCCTCCATTCTGGGATCTGTGGGGTTTTCATCACCTGATTCATCATTTAAAGCATCAGTCAAACCTGCACATCTTTCTGCTCCTGATGGAGTTCAGATTGAATCAATTGATGGTTGTTAATCATGTTCATGCATTTAGTCATGGACACAGTACATGTACATTACAGTGACTGTAACTTTTTATTTTCATTTGTGCTTTAGCAATTCAGACTCACTTATTTTCTCCAACAGTTCTGGTTTCATCTGTGTTTTATGAAACGCTGCAGAATCATGAAATAATAACACAGATGATGTTACATTGTTAATGAAATGATCACAGTGTGTTTTGAGTTATTGACTGTCAGGAGCAGGAATCTCTTCAGGACACATTTGGACATGTGTTGTGCTTTAATGAGTAACTTCTATTAGAGTCAGAGTCACCTGATAGTTGCAGTGATGGTGTCTTCAGTGTGTCCTGCTCTTCTGAAATGTTAAACATTAACAGTCATTCTTCTCTTTAATCCATGTTTATGATTTTAAGGGACTTAAAATGATACTCACTTATATGTTTGCCATATTTTCTAAGTTTATAAAATATGAGGGCAATGATGAAGTAGATGATGGTGAAAACTGATCCAATTACTACATCCCACGCCCACAGTGAGTTTCTTTTGTGATCCAAGTCAATGCCTTCATAGTCAGAGGCCTCATCTGCACCTGTCAGAGAACAAAAATCCATTATTTGTCAAGTTTTAGTGTAAAATCACATGTAACACTGATAATGGTCATTAGGATGGTTGCACTGATATCTACCTCAGTTTGGAGCTCTTCAGTACTTTACTATTTTTTTTTTGTGTGTGTGTGTGTGTTTGTCATGTTCTAGGTAATTTTATTCTGATTCCTTTTACACATTCATTAACAATGCTAGACATTTAGCTTTAGACACCAAACAACCATTTGCCGATTTTTGAACATTCAGACAATTCTCTAATTATTCAGAGGATCTGTGATTCTGTACAAGCATTTGAAGTACAAGTACAATTTGAAGAAACAAAGCTTGTGATTATTGGATGGCAGCTGCTCTACAAAAGTTCAGTGAAGTTTTGTTCACGCCTCAAATGAAAACAGCACAGATTAATGATTGATCTTGAGACTCCATATCAGTATTGATTAAAATCAATATTGTCAGTCCAGCTCCAGTGTCCACACACCTGACATGTTGAACCGTTAAACAAAATAGACACTGACCTGGTCAAAATGCACTATTGGAGCTGATTAAAAGTCACTGTTTGGTCAATGATTTAAAAAAAAAACGTTTTGGCCGAAAACTTTCGGTTGACAAAATTTTGATGCATCACTAGTTTTTATTTAATTCTACTTATTTAATTCTTTCCCTCTCTGCATATGTACACATGTATGAAGTGCTCGAAGTGGGCTGGTGTGCAGTACCTATATTCTATATTTTAATCTACAGCGTACCTTCAGGAAACCTTATCAATTGCTGAATAAAGCACATTCCGATTCTGAGGAGATCTTATGAAACCATAGATTAAATTTCAAACAAACAGCCAGTTCTGCATGAAACAAACATCTCAGTATCTTTACTTTCAAGTTCTTCTGTGTCTTCTGGCAGAATCCTTCGGTCCACCACACACTGATACTGAGATGTTTCAGACGGCAGGATCTCCAGGCTCTTCATCAGCTGAAAGGATCCGTCTGCGTTCGGTCTGATTCCATCTGAGTTCAGCTGCTCATCAGGTAACGGCATCTGATTGTGTCTGATCTCCATCTGCACATGTTTAGGGTAGAAGCCTGTGGCCAAACACACCAGCAGCTGCTTGACCGATGATCCAGACGCTTTTACAAATAAGTACGGTTTGGAAGGAGCTGAAAAACAGACAGACAGACACAACTGATTCATCTAAGTGATAACGGTAATGATAGATGCTTTATCTACAGTAGCCTCAGGCATACTGGTCTACTTTGCAGCTCATTCTAGTCATATAGAGATATAGCTTGACCTGCATGTAAATCAATGTGGCAGGCAGGACAAGGCCGGTGGTGTGATTGATAAGCTCCGGAAGCATAAAAGGAGGAGCAACGACAGTGAAGGACGAGAGAGGACCAGGCCTGGACTATTTATGTCATGTTTTGTTGATGTGTGTGTGGCAGTCGTCCATGAGGGGCTGCCGCTTTTACTTTCATTTTGTGTTTATTTTATATGAATAACGCCTCCTCCTTCCCTGATCAAACCTTGCTACAATCAACAAACGTATTATTTTTACTTATCCTTTTGGGGTGGGTAAATCTGAAATAGGCAATTCCTTAATTTTTTTTAGTAATCATCTTCCACATGTAAGAGAAAAGCATAGTTACAACAGCAGGAAGTGAAAAATCAATCTGAATTTAATATTATGAAAAGTAAAAGCTCTTAATTAAAATTTGAACAGGTGCTGCTTACCATTTCAGTGTGGGTCTGCTGGCCGAGGATGAAACTACCCATCATCTGATGTTGACATTTTTACAGATTCTTATGTGAACTATAAGAGTGTGATAAACTCACATTTCATGATGAACTTTCTCTCTCGCTGACGCTCAATGAATCTGGTTAACGTTTCCACACATTTCCTCTCCAGTCTGGAAACTGATTTTCTGTCCCAGATGATGTCATGGTCAAGGACTAAAGGCTTCCAGTGCATTGAGAGGTCAAAGGTCAAGGTCTGGCCATCATAGGCGTATTCATCAGTGCCTTGAAGAAACATCACTGAACCATTAGAGTGACGTTCAACTGCACAGCCGTGCCTCCACTGAAGAACATGAAGATCTGGAGAGAAACAAAAAGCTGATTAAAGAACAGAAGACAAAATTCACTAAATCTGACTGTGATATTATTCAAAATGTGGAGGAGAGTGGGGTAAGATGTGTCAGCAGGTGAACTGTAGTTGTCATTTTTATCATATACATTTGCTTGTTTTTGAGCAATTACACAAGAGAAAAGTTATGAGCAAATTTATGCCAAATCTACTTGGCAAGTAAAATACATTTCTTAACCTTCCTCATTATGGCTTTAGTGCTAGATGAAGATCTCAGTCTTAAAGGTGGAAGCAGTTCATATATGCATTCATTTATAACTAAAGAAAAATGTTTCACTACATTTAAATACTCTAGATATCAAGCTTTTTATTTAATTGATTTAAGAAAATAGGAATAATATGCAACCAAATTAGATTTTGAATGGGATTGTTCATTAGAAAGTTATTTTTTTTTTAATTAAATTTGTTTATCCATTCCTCAATGACTCAAATTACTTGACATGGCACATCTTACCCCCAACTGACCCCAACGTCCCCTCAACACAATCACCTGTGTCCCGTGTGCTGCTCTTCCTCTTGTGCTCCATCAGTGTTTTAAGGTTGATCTGAAGCCACTGTTGTTTATAATGCAGATCATCACTTTCATTAAAGAGTCTCTCAGATTCCTCACACAATTGAGTCATGAAATCTGCTTTATTCACACTGTGACACAAACTCATCTGAATGTCATTGAGTTCAACTGAGGTGTAGAATTCAAACATTTCTCCAGACATCTGAGATTTTGATATGACGCTGTACATGTAGTATAGAGAGTGTATTTCTGAAATGAGTAAGAGAGACGAAGCAAGAAGAGAAAAATTCACCATGCAGCAGTGTAACAGGCATATAACCAAAGTTTAAATCTAAACCTGAGAAATTCAAATGTAAAAGCAAACACACTGGGCATCAAGATTAATGACATAAAATTTGACCAAACTTCTCAGTGTTCACTCAGTTTGGATCATTTTCTCCATAATATCTAATCTAATACTAATCTAAAGCAGACATAAGTGAATACAATGAACATAGAGATAAAAAAGAGATTTCTTACCACTTTGAGAGGGGAAAATAGCTGAAATCAGAAGAAGAACTTTGACTGAGGCCATTATCTTCGTGTTTCAGCTTGAAACTCTAAAGCCAAAATGTCTGCTTACATGCGTCTGCTTACTTACTAATGATGAAGAAACTTCTGTGTAACGGTCTGGAGCTTGTAAAAAATGACTTTAAAATGAGTGGGTCGCTAGATAGTTTAGTCAGGACTGCCAACTCACTCATTCAGTATGAGACTTACGCAATTGACTCGACACTGTTCTTATTCTCTCATGCTACACATCCATTTTCTCACACATTGAAAAATCATGGCACAAAGAGGACACTGACAACGACAGAGGCTACTTTAATATGAAACAAAGTCTCAGCTTTGAAATTCTGTCAATTTTATTACACATTTCAAACAATATGATAATTAACTGAAAAATATTTCTAAACTTTGTAACATAAGAGGTCTTTTGTGTTTTGCACCATTGTGCACCATGATGTTTTGCACCATTGCTTTGGCAAAGTATCTGTCAAACAAATAAAATCGAAAGCGCAATATGAAAAAGTGCCATTATTAAATCACAAATGGCTGCAATTTATGCTCCCTTCATGTGCTATCAGAAATTTGATAATTCCCACTTCTAAAGTCGTGATTACAAGCTCATCGCATTCAAGTTTCGAAAAGGGAGGGTGTTCATGTGCAATTTTTCCTAGGAAACTCGTATTTATGATAATTCCAAGCACGTGAAGGCAGGATTAATTAAACAAGTTACATTTGTATAATTTCCAACATTTCTGTGGACAGATGATTACAGCATTTCTCTAGGTTTGTATGAGGCATGCTTGTTTTCAGCGGCAGCTCAGTGGTTTATCTTGTGCAAGTGAAGAAATCAAGGAAAATGTACTCTAATTTCCCAATTGTATTGTAATAAATATTAATTTATGATACTCTGCTTAATTGAAGGTGGATCTTTTACAGTCATTCAAAGAACTGTAGAGTGAAGGGTGTTTTTACAGCTAAAATTTTAAATAATAAGTGTGGCAAAACATGCTCTATTGCTCCCTAGGCCCATTTTGTTGGATCATTTATAATTTAGGCAAAAATGTAATTTAAAATTTAGTCTCATTACAACTTAGGTAAATGGGCAGTTACTACAGTCACTCAGTTCAGTCATTCTGTTCAGCGGTCGCCTAATTTGTTCCCATTGTTTGTTCCCTGTATACAAGTTCCCTTGTTTCATTGGTGAGTTGTTCGGTCTCGTCAGTGTATCACGGTTGTTACATTGCCTGTTTTCTATTGAGTTATGTTGTGTGGATTATTCATTAAAGACTTTAATCATCTTTGTCTTGTGTTTTAAACAACCGGTGTGTGACAGCAGACTGGACCTAGAAAAGATTTTTGTTGAGGCGTGTTTTGTGAGTGTTTTTCCCCATGGATGTGCCCCCTGTTAAACTGCTATTCATGGAGCAAAAGGACAGTTTGCTAGCGCAATATACCCAGAACTTTTTAGATCTGGTGTTCCTTACACACTACTCAAGGTGATGAAACACAGGGCAACTTTTTGAGCAATGTTGCTGGGCAATGATGCCGAGCGATGTTGCTTGGGCACTTTTCCATTGAGAATGGGCAAAAAGTTTCTATCTGGATACTTTAGATTGAAATTTGTTGCCCATTCTCAATGGAAAAGTGCCCAAGCAAAATCGCTTTGCAATATTACCCGACAACATTACTCAAAAAGTTGCCCCGTGTTTCATCGCCTTCAGACGACTCGCTCAGTGTTTTCTACCATGCCAGCCTGAGCGAGCAAGCAAGGACACACCTGGTGGAGTGGGTGCTGGTGAATAGTGGGCTGGATTTCACGTCGACCCTGAGGAGGACCCAGCCCTACTCCCGACTCAGAACCCAGCCTGACACCATCCCGTTGGATGGATATGATGCCTTAGCCCACTGCAGACGGAGAGCCAGCACAAGAAGCAGTGACTGAGCTCGAGAATACATCTGACCAGGTGTGTGAGCTGGCTACATTGTGTGCCACTGTGGGAGTTATAGTGGAGTTCGAGGGAATGGATTAGAGCCCTGTCCATACTCCCGCTATAAGGGTGAGTCATGGGCCTCTGCACAATGGATTTGGGAAAAGGATGATTCCCTGCTCCCGCTGATCCCGCCTGATCCCGCCTCTAAATGCCTGCCTTCATCTTCGCTGATCCAGCCCAGCCTCCCTCTCTGCCTCCTTTTCCAGAATCACCTGATTCCTCTGCCCAGTCTCCGCTGCCTCCCATCAGCCCCTCTGCTCCTCCTCAGCCTCCCCTTAGGCAATGTGGATGCACCTCGGGCCTTCCATGAGCCAGCTCCTCCTGGGCAAGTGGATCCCCTGGATCTGGTTCCTTCACTCCACCTTGGTATAACCTCCATAATCCCCCGCCTTCCCTCTTCGCCCCCTGCCTCCCATGGCTCCACCAGGGACCACCGCCCTTACGCACCACTGGGCTCCTTCCATCGTCACTGCAGCTCCATTATGGCTTCCGAAGCCTTCAGAGTCACTTGGTTCCATCTGCTCTCCATCTGAGCCTAGGGCTCCACCATCATTAGCTCTGTCACCATGACCTCATAAAGGAGATCCCCGCCACAGCTCCTCCCTCCTACACCGCTACTGTGGGATTCCATCCTGGCTGGGCTCTAGGCTTCTCCTTGGCTCCTCCAACCATTTGCACTACCCTGGTTTCTCCTGTTATCACCTCCCCTGGTTTCCTGTCCTCTACCTACTGCACATCCTCCACCTGAGCATCCTCCCTCTACTGGACTATTAGTGCGAGGATGCGCCTTTCTGGGAGGGGTTTACTGTGACAGCTACACTATATTGCCAAAAGTTTTGGGACATCTGCCTTTACATGTACATGAACTTTAATGACACCCCATTCTTAATCCATAGGGTTTAATATGGAGTTGGCCCAGCCTTTGCAGCTCTAACAGCTTCAACTCTTCTTCTAGGAAGACTCCTTGCGGCCAGTCAAGTTCCTCCACACCACATAAAAAACACTTTTTTAAAAACTCCCTGTTATGCACAGGGTTTCCATGGCTCAGTATGATGTCAGTAAACTAAGTGAAGTATAATAACATTAAAGTAACAGTCACAGTATGAGGATTAAATTTATTGCATGAAACAGAAGTTGCGCTAATCTTTTCTTCTCTATCGTTATGTATATATCTGAGTGAAACGCATCTGGAACAAGAACAAATGTAGGGCGGGCCTTGAATTTATCTGTGGGGAATTGATTGGATGGTTGTGGTTTGCTATTGGTCGATCTCATGTGAGTGAGTTCACTAGTTATTCTAGTCGGAGGATCTGTGATTCTGTACAAGCATGAAAAGATGAAACGGAGAGCAGATGTGTGATGCAGCTGTGTGATGCAGCTATGTGTTGGTGCAGGTGTGTGTGGTGCAGGTGTGTGTTTGTGCAGGTGTGTATTGGTGCAGGTGTGTGTTGGTGCAGGTGTGTGTGGTGCAGGTGTGTATTGGTGCAGGTGTGTGTTAGTGCAGGTGTGTGTTGGTGCAGGTGTGTATTGGTGCAGGTGTGTGTTGGTGCAGGTGTGTATTGGTGCAGGTGTGTGCGGTGCAGGTGTGTGTTAGTGCAGGTGTGTGTTGGTGCAGGTGTGTGTTGGTGCAGGTGTGTGTTAGTACAGGTGTGTGTTGGTGCTGGTGTGTGTTGGTGCAGGTGTGTATTGGTGCAGGTGTGTGTGGTGCAGGTGTGTGTTGGTGCAGGTGTGTGTTGTTAATCGCCATTATGTTTCCTGACCACTTCTGCTCATGTGGTTAATACAGTGTCTGATTGTCTGTAGAGTGAAAGCTGTGTTGATGATGTGGAAACCTCCTCCTGATGATGGAAGGAAGGAACATCTGATTCAACCTGAACAACGAGGAACTGCTTGATCTTCTAACTGGAGTCACTGGAGTCCTTTCTGTCTTAAACTGAAAAACACACAAACTGCTCATTTAGAAAGTTATTAAAAACTGCAGAAGTTCTTTTTAATACACCAATATCAAATAGAAAAATACATTTAAAATGTAAATTGATGTTTTTGATTAAAAATATTTATATTTTTTTTAAATGAACTGAAACATTACTGAGGTTTGGCAGTGAAATGTCCTTAGATCTGCAACGTCCTGAAACACAGAATAACAGCATTATAATTATCTATATAAACAAATAATTTAGAAATAGAGAAAATACAGAGACTACTGATCTTACTAGGCGGTGGTAACAGCAGAGCATTCTGGGTAAATGTGTTCTGATCAGTGTCTTCTCTCTCCATAGCTGAAAAAAAATAAATAAAAATTTCTCATCCTGTCTGCCTGACTAAAGCTAAAAATAGAATCAAAATAAATATAAACCCACAGTAACTCACCAAAGTTAGGCAGAGAGATGATTTTGGAGCCCATTGCACCTAGAAAAGTCATTACAGACACGTTCAGTGAGTGAGATGAAGAATCAGCGTCAGATAAGAGATGAATTCAGATGTTCTGACCTCGAGCTGCTGCTGGAGTCGCTTCAGTGTCACAAAGACTTTGAGTGTCATGAACCTCCTCAGCTGAAAGAGACGGAGAGAAACCATTAATGAAACACACCTGAACAACATCTGAAGAAGATCTGAACAACATCTGAAGAACATCTGAAGAACATCTGAACAACATCTGAAGAACATCTGAACAACACCTGAACAACATCTGAAGAAGATCTGAACAAATTCTGAACAACATCTGAACAACATCTGAAAAATATCTGAACAACATCTGAAGAAGATCTGAACAATATCTGAACAACATCTGAAGAAGATCTGAACAATATCTGAACAACATCTGAAGAATATCTGAACAACATCTGAAGAAGATCTGAACAATATCTGAACAACATCTGAACAACATCTGAAAAATATCTGAACAACATCTGAAGAAGATCTGAACAATATCTGAACAACATCTGAACAACATTTGAACAACATCTGAACAACACCTGAACAACATCTGAAGAACATCTGAAGAACATCTGAACAACATCTGAAAAATATCTGAACAACATTTGAAGAAGATCTGAACAATATCTGAAGAAGATCTGAAGAACATCTGAACAACATCTGAAAAATATCTGAACAACATCTGAAGAAGATCTGAACAACATCTGAACAACATCTGAAGAAGATCTGAACAATATCTGAACAACATCTGAAGAAGATCTGAACAATATCTGAACAACATCTGAAGAAGATCTGAACAATATCTGAACAACATCTGAACAACATTTGAACAACATCTGAACAACACCTGAACAACATCTGAAGAACATCTGAACAACATCTGAACAACATCTGAAAAATATCTGAACAACATTTGAAGAAGATCTGAACAATATCTGAAGAACATCTGAACAACATCTGAAAAATATCTGAACAACATCTGAAGAAGATCTGAACAACATCTGAACAACATCTGAAGAAGATCTGAACAATATCTGAACAACATCTGAAGAAGATCTGAAGAATATCTGAACAACATCTGAAGAAGATCTGAACAATATCTGAACAACATCTGAACAACATCTGAAAAATATCTGAACAACATCTGAAGAAGATCTGAACAATATCTGAACAACATCTGAACAACATTTGAACAACATCTGAACAACACCTGAACAACATCTGAAGAACATCTGAAGAACATCTGAAAAATATCTGAACAACATTTGAAGAAGATCTGAACAATATCTGAAGAACATCTGAAGAACATCTGAACAACATCTGAAAAATATCTGAACAACACCTTAACAACATCTAAACAACATCTGAACAACGTCTGAAGAACATCTGAAAAAGGTTGGGTTGAAAATGCACAAACCCAGCAATTGGGTTGTTTTAACCCAGTGGCTGGGTTAAATGTTTGCCCAACCTGCTGGGTAGTTTTATTTAACCCAACTATTGATTAAAAATGACTATATGGCTGGCTTAAAATGAATCCAAAATAGGTGAGAAATTAAAAATCAGACACATAATTACTAGAGGCAACAATAATAATCAAAAGGTGTACATTTATTAATAAGCAATTTAATAAATGTTTATTGTTTATTATTCATTATCTTATTAATAAATGCTCATTTATTAAACATATTAATAAATGTTAATTTCCAGCATATTTTGGGTTCATTTTAAGCAAGCAATACAGTAATTTTTATACAACAGTTGAGTTAAATAAAACTACCCAGCACGTTGGGCAAACATTTAACCCAACCATTGGGTTAAAACAACCCAATTGCTTGGGTTGTTTTTAACCCAGCATTTTTTTAGAGTGTACCAGTGACTGCAGTGAAGAAATGCTGTGATTGTGTGTGTCTGTGTGTTTGTGTGTGTGTGTGTGTGTGTGTGTGTGTGTTCAGGACCTACTGTGTTCCTCCATTCTGGGATCTGTGGTGTTTTCATCATCTGAATCATTTAAAGCATCAGTCAAACTTGCACATCTTTCTGCTCCTGATGGAGTTCAGATTGAATCAAATGATGGTTGTTAAACATCTAGTCATGTTCATAGTGAGGCTGTACAGTGACAGTAAACTAAACATTTTTAAATCAGAGGGTTTTAATTTATGGGCTTTTTTTTGCAATTCAGACTCACTTGATTCCTCCAACAGTTCTGGTTCCATCTGTGTTTTATGAAGCGCTGCAGAATCACATGAAATAATAAATAACACAGATGATCAGTCTCTTCATCTCATTTACATCTATGCATTTAGTAGTGATGTTACATTGGTAATGAAATAATCACAGTGTGTTTTGAGTTATTGACTGTCAGGAGCAGGAATCTCTTCAGGACACATCTGGACATGTGTTGTGCTTTAATGAGTAACTTCTATTAGAGTCAGAGTCACCTGATAGTTGCAGTGATGGTGTCTTCAGTGTGTCCTGCTCTTCTGAAAGGTTAAACTTTAACAGTCATTCTCCTCTTCTGTCCATATTTATGACTTTAAGGGACTTAAAATGATACTCACTTGGATGTTTACCATATTTTCTGTAAAATGTGAGGACAATCATGGGGAAAACAATCAAAATGCAAACTACAGATCCAATTACTGCATCCCGCGCCCACAGTGGGCTTCTTTCTGAGTACAGAGGGGGTATAAAGCCAGAGCCCGACTTTCCATCTGTCACAGAACAAAAATCCATTATTTGTCAAATTTTGGTGTAAAATCACATGTAACACTGATAATGGTCATTAGGATGGTGGCGCTGAATCTGTGTCAGTTTGGAGCTCTTCAGTACTTTTACTATTTGTGTGTGTGTGTGTCATGTTCTAGGTAATTTTATTCTGATTCCTTTTAACAATTGATTCATTCTAACAAACTGATTCATTAACAATGCTAGACATTTAGCTTTAGACACCAAACAACCATTTGCCGATTTTTGAACATTCAGACAATTCACTAGTTATTCTAGTCAGAGGATCTGTGATTCTGTACAAGCATTTGAACTACAAGTACAATTTGAAGAAACAAAGCTTGTGATTATTGGATGGCAGCTGCTGTACAAAAGTTCAGTGAAGTTTTGTTCACGCCTCAAATGAAAACTGCACAGATTAATGACTGATCTTGAGAATCCATATCAGTATTGATTAAAATTGAGAAATCAGTATTGTCAGTCCAGCTCCAGTGTCCACACACCTGACATGTTGAACTGTTAAACAAAATAGACACTGAATTGGTCAAAATGCACTATTGGAGCAAAGCTGATTAAAAGTCACTGTTTTGGTCAATGATTTAAAAAAAAAAGCCATTTTCAGTCGAAACCGAAAAATTGCTGTTTTGACTGAAAATTTTCGGTTGATGAAATTTCGGTGCATCACTAGTTTTTATTTAATTCTACTTATTTAATTCTTTTAATTCTGTCTGTACACATGTATGAAGTGCTTGAAGTGGGCTGGTGTGCAGTACCTATATTCTATATTTTAATCTTCAGTACCTTCACATTTTCTTGTGTACCGACTCTTCTTACATGTTGCTGGAACTTTACAACCCCGAGTCAAAGTGTCATTTCCTCATTGCAGAAATTTCAAATGTGAGAATGATTAGCATATGCCAGCCAAAGCACAAGACATTTTTTTTTTCAATTCAAGCACTGTATCAATGCAAGTCCCTAGAGCTCCAGGAAACCTTATCAATTGCTGAATAAAGCACACTCTGATTCTGAGGAGATCTTATGAAACCATAGATTAAATTTCAAACAAACTACATAAAGCCAGTTCTGCATGAAACAAACATCTCAGTATCTTTACTTTTACGTGCTCCGGTGTCTTCTGGCAGAATCCTTTGGTCCACCACACACTGATAGTGATATCTTTCAGACGGCAGGATCTCCAGGCTCTTCTTCAGCTGAAAGGATCCGTCTGCGTTCGGTCTGATTCCATCTGGGTTCAGCTGCTCATCAGGTAACGGCATCCAGTTGTGTCTGATCTCCATCTGCACATGTTTAGGGTAGAAGCCTGTGGCCAAACACACCAGCAGCTGCTTGACTGATGATCCAGACGCTTTTACAAATAAGTAAGCTTCAGATTGAGCTGCAGGACAGACAGACAGACACAACTGATTCATCTAAGTGATAACGGTAATGATAGATGCTTTATCTACAGTAGCCTCAGGCATACTGGTCTACTTTGCCGCTCATTCTAGTCATACAGAGATATAGCTTGACCTGCATGTAAATCAATGTGGCAGGCAGGACAAGGCCGGTGGCGTGATTGATAAGCTCCGGAAGCATAAAAGGCGGAGCAATGACAGTGAAGGACGAGAGAGGACCAGGCCTGGACTATTTATGTCATGTTTTGTTGATGTGTGTGTGGCAGTCGTCCATGAGGGGCTGCCGCTTTTACTTTCATTTTGTGTTTATTTTATATGAATAACGCCTCCTCCTTCCCTGATCAACAAACCTTGCTACAATCAACAAAATTCCTCAATTTTTTTTAGTAATCATCTTTCACATGTAAGAGAAAAGCATAGTTACAACAGCAGGAAGTGAATTTAATATTATGAAAAGTAAAAGTTCTTAATCAAAATACCATTTCAGTGTGGCCGAGGATGACACCACCCATCATCTGATGTTGACATTTTTATAGATTCTGTGAACTATAAGAGTGTGATAAACTCACATTTCATGATGAACTTTCTCTCTCGCTGAAGCTCAATGAAGCTGGTTAACGTTTCCACACATTTCCTCTCCAGGCTGGAAACTGATTCTCTGTTCCAGATGATGTCATGGTCAAGGACTAAAGGCTTCCAGTGATTTGAGAGGTCAAAGGTCAAGGTCTGGCCATCATAGGCGTATTCATCAGTGCCTTGAAGAAACATCACTGAACCATTAGAGTGACGTTCAACTGCACAGCCGTGCCTCCACTGAAGAACATGAAGATCTGAAACACAGAAGATTAAGAACAGAAGACAGAATTCACTAAATCTGACTGTGATATTATTCAAAATGTGGAGGAGAGTGGGGTAAGATGTGTCAGCAGGTGAACTGTAGTTGTCATTTTTATCATATACATTTGCTTGTTTTTGAGCAATTACACAAGAGAAAAGTTATGAGCAAATTTATGCCAAATCTACTTGGCAAGTAAAATACATTTCTTAACCTTCCTCATTATGGCTTTAGTGCTAGATGAAGATCTCAGTCTTAAAGGTGGAAGCAGTTCATATATGCATTCATTTATAACTAAAGAAAAATGTTTCACTAAATACTCTGAATATCGAACTTGTTGTTTAATTGATTTAAGAAAATATGAATAATATGCAACCAAATTATATGTCAAATGGGATTGTTCATTAGGAAGTTATTTTTTTTGGAAATTAAATTTGTTTATCCATTCCCTAATGACTCAAATTACTTGACATGGCACATCTTACCCCCAACTGACCCCTCAACACAATCACCTGTGTCCCGTGTGCTGCTCTTCCTCTTGTGCTCCATCAGTGTTTTAAGGTTGACCTGAAGCCACTGTTGTTTATAATGCAGATCATCACTTTCATTAAAGAGTCTCTCAGATTCCTCACACAACTGAGTCATGAAATCTGCTTTATTCACACTGCGACACAAACTCATCTGAATGTCATTGAGTTCAACTGAGGTGTAGAATTCAAACATTTCTCCAGACATCTGAGATTTTGATATGACGCTGTACATGTAGTATAGAGAGTGCATTTCTGAAATGAGGAAGAAAGAAGAAACTTATTCAAACAAGAAACAAGTTCAAACAAAACCCGCAAAATTCAAAGCCAAAACGCAAACACTGGAATAATAAAGAATAATAGGTAAATAAATGAATTAAACATTGGTAATGATGATTCAGTATGCATCAAGATAATCCAAACTTTTCAGTAATCTCTCAACAACTATTTTTTGCCCATAAACACATTTACTTAATTGGAATGTTATATAATCCACTTGTAAATATAAGAAGACATATGGAGTTCTTACCACTCTGAGATGGCACAATAAAGGAAATAAGGAGGAGAACTTTGACGGAGTACATTGCAGATCCCTTTTGATTTGGTTTGAATGTGTTACAGCAGAATATCCGCATACCTGTGCACACGTTAGAACCTGCATTTAAAGCTGTATGACATATTACGCAGTTTTCTCGGGACTCGTGAGAACTGCCGACTCACCTGGCCATCTGAATGTCTGAGGAGAAATCCTAACTCATCAGACCAGATGTTTTTCCAGTCTTCTATTGTCCAGTTTTGGTGAGTCCGTGTGAATTGTATCCTCAGTTTGCTATTCTCAGTGTCACCGGTGTGTCTTCTGCTGCTGGAGCTCATCTGCTTCAAGGTTGGACGTGTTCAGAGATGCTCTTCAGACCTCGGTTTTAGAGTTACTGTTGCCTTTCTATCAGCTGAACCAGTCTAGCCATTCTCCTCTGACCTCTGGCATCAACAGGGCGTCTTCACCCACTGAACTGCCGCTCACTGGATATTTCCTCTTTTTCGGACCACCTCTGTAAACCCTAGAGATGGTTCATGGTTGTAAGTGAAAATCCAAGTAGATCAGTAGTTTCTGACTCCAACAACCATGTCATGTTCAATCACATTTCTTTGTTGTTGAAATATAATCATTTACACAGTGGCTGTCATTTTCATGACAGATTTAAATAATCAAGACATCACTAACAAGTAAAATATAATGAATATATAGGGCATATATTTAGACTAACAAACTAACAAGCTGTGGACTTGCCTGAGGTAAATGCTAGGTGACACAGTGTTTTGTTGATGTCTTTCCACTGTTGAAACACTGATTGAGCAATTATTTGAGATGTGATACATTTCAGTAAGTTGTACTGTATCTTTCAACATACTTTTAGATGTTCATTCATGTTTATTTTGTAACTAATATTACAGAGGAAGAGATGATCGCGATCTAGCTTGAAACGAGGTGCCTGTAGAGTAATCTGTCATGCCACATTAAAGAGCGGCAAAACATTTTTTTTTGTTTGAATTTTGCAATAAAATGGCAGAATTGAGAGTATACGTACCCTGGGTGGTGTATCACGTTTTTTCGGTTTGGTATGAATATCGTTACACCCCTACCTGCTGTGGTCTGTTATTGACATGAGAAACACAATCTGATCACATCTGCATGACGAAGAGAAAGAAACAACAGAGAAAGACAAACTCACCTACTGCTGAACAGAACATCTGAATCAAAATCACATACTGTCCTCCTCATGCAGGATATATTGACAAAACTCTTTGTACGTACAGGCCAATTTGCACATGCTTACATACTGTTTTCAAAACTGTTAAACTTATGTTCAAAACAATAACACAATACAAAACTGAATAAGAGCAATTTGCTAAATACCAACAGTAATATTTTAATGAAATATATTTTAAATCTTAAAATTAAATGCTATGAAAACAATTGAATTGTATCTGTATCAGTGGATGGTGTGTATACAAATCCTTGTATTTTGGAATTACTCAGTGCAAAAAAATAAAAATAAATAAACAACATAAAATATTGGTGAATTCTGCATCATGTCTGATTCATTCCAGTAACATATATTGCAGTGAATTATAAACAGAGTTATGTCCTTGTTTTACACAAGAAAACATTGTATAATGCTACATGTTGTTAGTGTTTTTTAGGTCATTGTTTTGTGGGTGACAAAGTGTGTTTGTTGGCTGTCAACCTTTGCTAGTGTTCTGGAAGAATGAGTTGATTTGAGACATGAATGAAGTGTTTTGGTAGTTGTAGTGCATTTTGGATGTGAAATTAACTGCTTTGCCAAGCTGAAAGTTGGTTAGGAGAACTGTGTGAAGAGTTTTGCAAAAGTGACCTAAGTATTGAGAAATGTGTCCTAGCGTCTGTAAAAAACTGTAATATGAATCCTGTAAACACTGACACACATGTGAAATAAACCCCTATACTGCTCACATGATAGACTGTAAATACAGTTGTGCCGCGTCACCCCTTGGGTGGTTTCCACCGTGACCATGATCTTGATCACAAGCAACTTCCTCTATTCATATTACTCAACTCATGTCCTTTGTAGATTCAGGAGGAGTCAGATAGGCGTATAATATTTTCTTCTTAGACTATATTATCTCAGGGTCTACTTCTGATCACTACTGTACCTCCTAGGCTTACAGTTCAGATATTAACCAAGCCTACCTCGGTGCCTGGGTTAGCCTTCTGTTCAGTGCACCACAGCTGGCTCTTCGCCCTCAGAGGACAGCTATGACTGCTAATGCACTCCCTCAGCCCACTCTGTTGCGACTGGTTGGCAACCTTGACTGACTTTGTAAAGTCCGTCGGGATATCTTTATAAAAATCTAACTTTTTTCAGACAGTCAACTTCTGATACCCCAAATGGATTCTCACTCTTCAACAATAAACAGACTGAGACAACAGAGTTTGAGGGCAGTCCTCATTCTCATTTTATTATTTCTTGCAAAGGCAAAACTAAATACACCACTCTATGCATAAGCTGGAAGTTCCATGGGCCAGATAAATAATTACATTTTAAAGCGTACCCTCTTCTCTACTCAGTACATGTTCTCTCTAAGAATATCAGGTGTCTTCTTTGATCTTCTGAGGGTCTGGTGCCGGCTTCCGCTTGCTGCTTGCTTGTATGCTCTTTCTTTCTTCAGCAAAACTACAGAGAGCTATAAAGGCCCCTGTTTTTATATTCTCTTTTGACGCACTTTATCTCTTCATTTTTGCACAAGTGGCTTCTACTTGCGTTAACATATTACCTGCATGCGTCAATTGCTATGTTACTTGATTATCACCTTTTTTGCTTGCGTCAATGCATTTCCTATTTCGTCAATGGCTTAAGCAATACATTTTTTATTATACATTTTTATCAGATTTCAACCTTGCTAGATGTTTATTTCCTAACTGTCTTCATTTTTGCCAGTTGCACACAACAATGCTTCTATCCCCAGAACCCATGTTCACCTACACACATAATGTAACATTCGTCTCATCTTTACAGGATGTGTTATACACTTCACTCGAGCCCACAGCATGTGTTTTTGTATGTCACATTATGAAAACTTCATAGACCCCAGAGATTTTCAAGTTCAACAATTTTCTGCTTTTTATTATATCTTTTAAAATCTTTATCAAATTGTTTGGAAGAGAACACTCCATTTCTCTTGACACAGTACACATGATTTTGGTTACTTTTAGTAGGACACTACACAATATAGATGATTTCAGAGCTACATACACAGAATAAAAGCAACAAACACAGCCGTGCCTCCACTGAAGAACATGAAGATCTGAAGAGAAACACAGATGATTAAAGGTCCCCTAGAACATGTTTTTAAAAGATGTAATATAAGTCTATGGTGTCCCCTAAATGTGTCTGTGAAGTTTCAGCTCAAAATACACCATAGATTTTTTTTAATTAATTTTTTTAACTGCCTATTTTGGGGCATCATTATAAATGAGCCGATTTATATGTGCGGCCCCTTTAAATCTCGTGCTTCACGCCCCCAAAAGATCATGCTTGCCTTGAACAGTGCCTAAACACACACTGTAAAAAAATCCCGTTAAAAAACGGTAATACATTTAATAATACATTTATTTTCCGTTATTTTACGGTATATTTCGGGCGCCCCTACTGCCAGAATGACCGTTTTTTACGGGATTTTTTATTTATTTAAAAGAACTCATGCTGGAGTAACGCAGGGTTTATAATGTAAATGTATCAATAGCACAACACAGTTGTTAGATTCAAATGATGTCAGTCCATTTCATAAAGCCCACAAAACAATCAACAGATAACCATCATCACCTGATGTCATTTTGCTTTAGCTTTCTTTACTACTCCGAATCATAGACTGTAAAAAAAATCACTTAATTATCTCATTAACTTTAACACTGCTTCAGTGGCTGGAATAAAAAATATGGCAGGACCTTTACTTTCTGACCCCTGGTCTTTACACCTCTGCTAAACGATGACTCGCATC
The DNA here is from genome assembly GCA_036281575.1 of Ancherythroculter nigrocauda. Lineage (NCBI taxonomy): Eukaryota > Metazoa > Chordata > Actinopteri > Cypriniformes > Xenocyprididae > Ancherythroculter > Ancherythroculter nigrocauda. The sequence goes on from VTFQ01000009.1 coordinate 3,853,960, forward strand.
ATCAACATCTAACCATCAGCACCGGATCACACGTTCTCTTGATGTTTATGCCATAACAAAGGCGCTTTATAAACACTCATTTATAGCAGCCGGAAAACTCTTGACGCAATGAAACCAAGAACCCAATTAAAGCCAGCACTGACCTCAAAGATGAATCTCAATAATTCATCAACATCTAGGCCTACATCTCTGTTAATTCTGTAATAATTCTGTAAACTCTGTAATGTTTTGTAGTGTAGTTTGTTTATGTAAAAACTGTATATTCCAAATGGATGGAAAATTTCAATGTAATTAAAACATTTTTTTGAGTGAACATATAATGATAGAGAGAAGTTTAGAAAATGTGTGTTTTACCTGCTTATTTTCGCTTCACGTCCACGAACAGCAGCAATCCTAACGGTCGAGTGACTCCAGTCAGCTCCGCTGCTCCACCGTGTGCTGAAGAGACTGTATCCTTGCGCCGGGCGGGAATTCCTTCATTTCGATATTTAAACTTACAGTGTTGAAATGTCCGCGTATTTCAACAAAGAATGTATGATTATATTATATTAAGAGATGATATTATGAAAAGAAATTCGTTACGAAACGAAACATTGAACGCAGCAGAACTACTTTGACAAGCGGAACAGTCAGAGTAGTGATTAAGTCCAATAAAAAAACGGAAATGTTATGTTTTTCCACATTATTTTACAGCGGATATGTAAATTTACATTATATTTCTGTGATTTTACAGAATATTCAAAATACAGAAAAAAATCAACATATTAATCAACATTTTATGTAAAATTACACATTATTCTGTAAAAATACAGAACATTTCTTTTAAAAAACAGAAATTTAATGTAATACTAAAATACATGCAATTCCCTGTAAATTTTATAGTGTAAAATAAATTACAGCAAATATCAGTAAAACAACAGGCATTTCAGTGTATAATGACAAAACAGGAAAAATCTGTAAAAAAATACAGACCATTACCTGTAAATTTACATTTATTTTTAACAGTGCAGTTTACACAGCTAATATTACCCTCAAATGGATCTTTACAAAGTGTTCGTCATGCATGCGTCGGATTATGTGAGTATTGAATACTGTTATGTTGATTACATCTGAATCTGAATGAATTTGAGGCTGTGCTCCGTGGTTAACGGCTAATGCTACACTGTTGGAGAGATTTATAAAGAATGAAGTTGTGTTCATGAATTATACAGACTGCAAGTGTTTAAAAATGAAAATAGCGATGGCTCTTGTCTCTGTCGAGTTAATTTCGGATTTCACACATCAGTCTGCCTCTAAACTCGAAAAAGAGCTTAGTCAACCACGGACACAAGGATCAACTCAAAAAATGGCTTTACTTCCAGTCTTCAATAAACTTCTTACAGTCCGACTTGTATTGCAGTGTGTTGATTTTTTACATCCATTCACATCCAACAACAGTTATCCAACAAATGGAATTTAGTTTGGTTTGATTGTAGTTAGTTTAATTGAAGGTAGATATCTTTGCAGTTTAAGCTTAAATTAGGTTGATAACCTTTAAGAAAACAGAATAATATACCAAATTATAATAATATACTTAACATCTAATGCATTGTAACAAGCACACACAATATGAACACTTAGTACACTTAATAGTACACATTGTAACTGTATGCACACTAATTCAATATTATTATACACGATATAAATCAGCAAACTTCTGTTACACCATAAACTGTCTCTTCAATACACAAGAAGACATTTATCTGAATATAAATCAACGTATATAGGCCAACATTTAGTTTGTTGCAATACTTTTCATCCTACCATCAGCGTCTCGGGTTGACTCATCACTGACGTGCTTTACCTACGCTCTTTCCGTCTTCTTTCGCTCACAACTATCTTTAGATGCAGCAAGCTTTTCTTCTAGAAAACACTTGTGCGACAGAACACTCACTGCGTCGCAATTCCTTTAGGATGACTGGTTTTTAATGTCTTTTCATGCGCTCCGTTTCAGCGCGCGCGCGCCTCACGAGCTCTCTTCTCTTCCGCGCTTTGCCGGCTGCTTCCGATGCTGCTCGTCGATTTCCATAACTTTTCTTTGACGCAACAGATTCGCCACTCAAAACATCTCTCCAGTCACCAGAGATAAACCTACAAATTTACTTAAATTACACCCAAGTCATTTCTGACTTTACAGTCTCCGTGAATACAGTAATAAACGATGGTAACTTTAACCACATTTAACAGTACATTAGCCACATGCTAGAGATCCGTGTGTTTTCCGGAAGTCTTTTAAACAAATGAGATTTATATAAGAAGGAGGAAACAATGGAGTTTGAAACTCACTGTATGTCATTTCCATGTACTAAACTCTTGTTATTTAACTATGCCAAGATAAATTCAATTTTTCATTCAAAGGCACCTTTAAGAACAGAAGACACTAAATCAGACAGGCAACGTTTTCCAGTCTTCTATTGTCCAGTTTTGGTGAGCCGTGTGAATTGTAGCTTCAGTTTTCTGTTCTCAGCTGATAGGAGTGTCACTGGTGTGTCTTCTGCTGCTGGAGCTCATCTGCTTCAAGGCTGGATGTCTTTCATTTAAGTTGAAGGCCACATTTCTAGCATTTGTAAAACCACATTCTTCCATCTTAAAAATATACTGTATCTAAACTACGACATATGCTCTCAATGAAAATGCAGAACAGTTAGTTCATGTGTTCATGACCTCAAGGCTAGATTACTGTTACGCTTTACTGGGTGGTTGCCCTGCACGCTTAATAAACAAACTCCAGCTGGTCCAAAAGACAGGAACTAGAGTTCTTACTAGAACATATTACAAGTATGACCATATTAGCCCAGTTCTGTCAACACTGCACTGGCTTCCTGTTAAACATTGTATAGATTTTAAAATCTTGCTAATTACTTACAAAGTAAGTAAGGATTATTAGGCTGCATAAATTAGATCGGCCGGAACCGGGAATACTTCCCATAACACCAGATGTACTCGTTACATCAGAAGAAGAATGGCATCTACGCTAATATTACTCTCTCTCTTTATCCCGAGGTTTACCGTAGTCAGATGACCATGGGATATTTAGTACTGAGGAAATTTCATGAATGGACTTATTGGACAGGTGGCGACCTATCACGGTACCACGCTTGAATTCACTGAGCTTCTGAGAGTGACCCATTCTTTCACAAATGTTTGTAGAAGCAGTCTGCATGCCTAGTGCTTGATTTTATACACCTGTGGCCATGGAAGTGATTGGAACACCTGGATTCAATGATTTGGAGGGAATTCAATGATTTGATTTAGATTTTCTCATTCACACAATCAATCTGAAAACAGGCATACATTCTTTAAGATCAAGGATTTAACCAGAGTTGTTTTTTCCCCTTAAAAACTGAACCAGAGGAAGTTTCTAGCATTATGGATTTAAAATAAACAGTGATGATTAATGCAATGTTAATTAAACCAGTCAAATAACACTGACAAAGAAGTGTTCCCACTGAAAATAATGACTACATTTAAATAAGACACAGAGCATTTATGTTTTTGCAGTGAAATGGGAGAGATCCTCCTAAAAAAAACTGTTTAAATATTTAAAGGATTTAAAGGATAAAAAGTATTTAGAGTCAGAAATCAATCTATTACCTCTGATGCTTAATTCTGCGGCAAATTTTACATTAAATGCTTGAAACGAAATGGGAATGGGATGATTGAAACACGATAAATTCATGCTCAAAATTTAAAATGTCCATGTTTTCTGTTAGTGAGGAAGGTTTAACATTTAATGTACAGAGATACATAGAGGATTTCTATACTATTGTCATTTGTAGCAGATAAATGTAAACTAAGTTTGAGGCACATCCACAGTGTTACTGAAATAAAATGTCACAACATTTCTGTCTCCTGCAGGAATCTGAGCTGAAGGTCGAGTCTGATACTGACGACAGGGAAGGATGATACTGTAACTTAACGACAGGTCATAACTATTAGGGTCTAGCAATGTCTATGTTTTGAAATCAATGCTTTTATGAACTAGTGATTAATGAACACATTTCTAATACAAACATAGACAATAACTGTCATGCGTTTGAAAAAATACTCCTCCAGAGGTAAATGGTGTTCACCGGGATTTTCATAAAAGTAAAACAATAAATTCAAATCATGTAAATAAATGTAATGCCATTTTTTTCTGATGCTGGTTCATTGAGCACATGCCCAAATGTTGATCTGGTGTTTGAGCTCCTGAAGCTCTTAAAAACCTCACATTAATGGTCACGGGTTTATAATGAAACAAGCACAGATGACTGTGATGTTCAGGTTTCCATGTTCTTTTGGCACTGATGATGGAAGTAAAGCTCTAGATCTGATTCTTCAAAACAACCTGAACATCTTTAACTGGAGTCATCGCTGTCCTTTCTGTCTTGATCTGAAGAAAACAACAAAACAAGATTTGATTTGAACTCACAGCCATTTAAAACCAGAGAACTTGTGTTTCTGATTATAAAAACACTCAAATTAAACAGCAAACATTTAAAGTGTAAATGAATGAAAGCATGAATATGTTGTTCATCTTTAGATTAAATGAACTGAAACATTACTGAGGTTTGGCAGTGAAATGAGCTTGGATCTGCAGCGTCCTGAAACACAGAATAGCAGCATTATAATGTCTTCATAATCAGCACAGATATGGCAACCATTTGAATAGTTATATTTGACATGATGAATTTGAAGGACAATAAATGAGAAACTATTAACATTACTTGGCAGTGGTAACAGCAGGGCATTCTGGGTAACATTCTGATCGGTGTCTTCTCTCTCCATGACTGAAAAAACACATCAATAGTTTCACATCTATGTGTCTGCATTAATTAAACCACAAAACATAAGAAAGTGTATCTTAACTCACCAAAGTTAGGCAGAGAGATGATTTTGGAGCCCATTGCACCTAGAAAAGTCATTACAGACACGTTCAGTGAGTGAGATGAAGAATCAGCGTCAGATAAGAGATGAATTCAGATGTTCTGACCTCGAGCTGCTGCTGGAGTCGCTTCAGTGTCACAAAGACTTTGAGTGTCATGAACCTCCTCAGCTGAAAGAGACGGAGAGAAACCATTCATGAAACACACCTGAACAACATCTGAAGAAGATCTGAAGAAGATCTGAAGAAGCTTCTGTTTGTAGCAGTGACTGCAGTGAACAAACACTGTGTGTGTGTGTGTGTGTGTGTGTGTGTGTTCAGGACCTACTGTGCTCCTCCTCCATATTGGGATCTGTTGGGTTTTTATCATCTGAATCATCATTTAAAGCAGCAGCCAAGCCTGCACGTCTTTCTGGTCCTGATGGAGAGTTCAGATTTAATATAATGATGGCACAGATGGTTATTAAACATATTAATGCATCACTGTCATCGAAAAGGTGAGGCTGCACAGTGACAGTAAGACATCTCAGGTCAGGAATATAACCCAGTTCCCTATGGAAATGGGAACGCCTCCTGTGGAACCGGTGTCTGAAGCATGTGTGAAAAAAAGCAAATTCTTTTGGCCACTGTAAGTCAGGTGACCATGAAAGGGCACCTACGTCATGGAATCTCAGATTCTAACTGTCTGAAGGAAGACGTGCTGCGTCAAGGTGTTGATGCTATTCAAAAGCTAATACCCATAATACCCGATCTTTTGTGACATTTGAATTCTCAACTGTAATGCAATCTCATGCATACTAGCCTACAGTGCACACATAACAGTTTAATTTGTCTAGTGTTTAAAATGTCTAAATAAATAAATAAAAATGTTGAAATTGAGAGGTTTGGGCTCATTTTTTTCAATGAAATAAATGTTTTTGTTATTACAACTACCAAAAAAAGGTAGCGTTGGGTACCGGACCAAATTTCAGGTACTGATACTGACACCAGTACCAGTTAAAATGTGAACGGTACCCAACGCTAATCATAATAGCCTGACGCATTCTAGACAAATCACACTGATTGGTGGCTCTTAAATGAACACAGGCTGAATGAACCAATGACATTTTACTTAAAGGGCACCTATTATGCAAAATTCACTTTTACATGGTGTTTGACCATAAATGTGTGTTGGCAGTGTGTGAGCAAAACCACCCTAGAATGAGAAAAATCCAGCCAGTGTTTTTTTTACAATCTCAATAATTCATAAGCACTGTCTCAGAACGCCCTGTTCTAAGATTGCTCTCACTGTGACGTAGAATTGCGCTAAGCCCCACCCACGTGGTTTGATTGACAATCTGGTTTTGGCATAGACCCCGCCGTCGGTGATCTGTCAACCATCCTCCATTGTTTCAACGACAGCCGGTAATGTCTCCTAAGGAACATAAGTGTTCTGTTGTGGGATGTAATAATGAACATAGTAGTTTTCACTTACTTCCGACATCAGAGCCACTGAAAACGCAGTGGATGGATTTTATTTACGAAGGAAAGGCGCCACTCAAAATTCCAAAATACGTTTATGTTTGCGCGAATCATTTTTTGACTGACTGTTTTGAGAACGAGGGTCAATTCAAAGCAGGTCTTGCTTCAAAGTTAATCCTCAAGTGTGGATCGTTGCCTAATGTTCGCGATCCAACGTCACCTCCAGAAGAAGTAAGTGTATTTAATGTTTTTTGAGCAAATAGTCATTTCAGTCGATGTCAGCCAATTCAATAACAAATGCGTCTAAAGTTGTTGTCGTCGTCGTAGAATGTCTGTGTATATAATTTAAACCTTGTTTGTATAGTGTGTTTCTAACGTACTTAGCAAACGTTATCACAGTATTTGTGTTTGTAGTTTCAAAAAATTGCGCGAACGTTATCACAGTGTGTGTGTGTGTGTGTTGCACATCCATAATTGCAAAGGGGATGCGATTAAAACTCTATAAGTACATAAATGTATCAAATAACCATTCAGAGACGTCCTGCTCCATTCTCAATTGTGTTTCTTCTGCCGGAGTCTCTTCATCATCTGGGTCTGATTCCGGTTCAAACATGTACGGCTGAATGCCATACAAAACAGCGGGTCTCTCACTCTCAGCCATTCTGCTTCTACCGACTGTTTATTGCCATAGGTATGCAAGTTACGCCCTCATCCAAAGGCAGGGCGGGGATATGCAGCTCATTTATATTTAAGGTGGTACACACCAAAACAGCTCTTTTTAAAACAGGCCCCAAAAATGACATTTTCAAATGGTTATAATAAATTAACTGTGGGGTATTTTGTGCTGAAACTTCACAAATACATTCTGGGGACACCCAAGACCAATATTACATCTTGTAAAAAGGGGCATAATAGGTGCCCTTTAATATTCTTTGATATTCATTAACATACCTTTCAATATTAAAAATACTTCTAATAAGAGTATGTTTGATGCAAAATATATGATATGCTTCATTTGTGACATATATATACACATATATACAGGGCCTGAAATTAACACTCGCCAAGCGCCAAACGCGAGTAAAAATCAGTGTCGGCGAGTAGGGCTGGGTATTGACACAATTTTCACGATTCGATTTTGATATTCACATGCTTTCGATTCAATTCCGATTTCGATTAAATTTGATTCGATATTGATTATTTTGGATCAGTTACAGTATATGCCACATTTTCTAGAGGAAAAATACTACACATGGGAGTCAGTTGGTACTACTATAATAATATTGAAGGTTAAATTAACTTATTTATATACAAACCCTTAAATTATAATCAATGATGTTTTTTTTATAATAAATAAAGTTTAGACTTATATAATCATATTTCTACTCCAATTCATTTTTAAAAAAAAAATAAACAATTAAAACGCAGCTGTCATAACTGATTTATTCAAACATGCATTAAAATTTGAAGAACATTAAAAAATTATAATGAATATGTTACGGTGCATAGCTATATTTATCAGAATGTTGCTTTCTAGAACACTTTTCTAGCTGACTAATGAGTTTATAGTCACTGAATATGTTTTTCTGAGGTAAATGTGACGTTACGTGACATTGTTCACAAGCTGTTTTATTGATGTCTTTCCGAGGTTGAAACACTGATTGAGCGATTACACGAGACATGATACGGATTTCAGTAAGTTGTACTGTATATTTTAACATACCTTCAGATGTTCTTGCATGTTTATTTGTAAAATATGCTTCATATTAAAAGTAACAAAGCACAAAGATTATTGTGATATATTGGATGGGAGGCGCTACGTGTTCTATTTTCTTTCTGAGTTTTTCCTGTAGCTCAGTGGTTAGAGTGTGCCACTAGCAATGCCAAAGGTCATGGGTTCGATCCCAGGGATTGCACATTCTCAGATACAAATGTATAGTATAATGCAATGTAAGTCGCTTTGGATAAATGCATAAATGTAAATGTATTCATTCATCAACTGAAAACAGACAATTCTTGGGATTTAAGAATCGATATCGGTTCGTAAAAAATAAAAATCGAGAAATCAATATTTTTTACCCAGCCCTATTGGCGAGTATGCGAAACTGCGACCTGTGCATGCTTTCAGTCCTAAAGTGACAGCATCCTAATAATCCTGCTGGTGTCTGCGTTTTTTAATGTTAACCAAACAACAAAGGGGGAAAAAGTCACTCACTGCTCTTGAACTTTAAAAAGGATATGAAGTCTGTGCAGTGTTATTTATTTAATTAGCCTAGTTTATTCAATTTCTGTACCTGAAAACTACTGTTAGACCTGCCTGAAAAGCACAGTTTACTTTACTTGTATTTCTGTTGTTTGTATTTATTTGTGCTTATTGCTTTAATTTGATTATTTGTCCTTTTTTTTTAATACTGACTGTTTACTTGTCTTTAAATGTAGGCTATTATGTGTTTTTAAATGTAGGCTATTAAAATTATATTAGTTAAGCTAGCTGTGGTATCAAAATTGGAATAGAGGATTGAAATTTCACTAGCATCTAAAATATTGGTCTCATAATTGCCTGTTTTTGTTTCATGGCTGGTAAAAAAACTTGCAGGTGTGGCAAAAAGTTAGTTTTAGGCCCTCCATCTCTCTCTCTCTCTCTCTCTGTATATATAGTATATGTCATATTTGTACCAGAATTCAAAAGTAACCCGGGCAAAGGCCGCTTCCGCTATACATGCTGTACAATAACAGTAACTTTTTATTTTCATTTGGGCTTTTTAGGAATTCATACTCACTTGTTATCTCCAACCATCTTGGTTTCATTTGCTTTACAGCTTCGTTGACATAACCTGAAATAGCAGATATTAACACAGTCAGTCTCCACATATTATCTCACGTCACTTCAGTTTATGATCAGAGTGATCTGGGTAAACATTTCAAAAGACTTTTGTACAATGAATAATCATGGTTTGTGTTCAGTGAAATGGTGTTGTATGTGACTGGGTCATTTTAATTTAGCTCATAATCTAATAGAAATAGAACATGCCAGCACTCTGGATGAAAGCACAGTAGAGAATTATTATTTCAAAATTTGTTCATTAATAAATTGAAAGGTTTAAAATAAAGAAAATTTTATCTGCGTTTGGCCTCGAGTCCTAAAGCAAAACAAGAAATTTGATGGTTTGTGTGAATCAGTATTAAGACAGACAGTCATTCTCTTCATCACACTCATCAGTGTAAAGATTTAATGAAAGATAAACATCAGCAGTGGTTATTAAACGTTAATATATTTAGTCACAATCAACAGTGAGGCTGTACAGTGACATCAAATCAAACGTTTTTAAATGCACAAGCTTTTTTTAAATACATTTTTGGGCGTTTTGACAATTCAGACTCTTTCCTCACAGGCCTGACAACTCTTCATCTGAAATAATGAATATGGACACAAACGGTGTGTTTTGTGTGGTAAATTACAGACTCGCTGCCAAGAGCAAAACACCTCTGAAATTTAAGGGACATAATGAAACTAAATGTCCAAAAAATAAAGATGAGTTTTAAGTTGTTTATAATGATAAATTAATACATTTATTAATACATTTCAAAGCTTGCATTTAAGGCCGTTTTTGTTACTTTTGTATGATGAATAATTTTGTTTTGAATGAAATGTTGTATGTGAACGGGTAATTTTGATTTAGTTTGCTTCTTACTGATATTTTAGTTTTTAAGATCAATAAATTAAACAGTTAATAAAAGTTTGTCACGTTCATGTTTTGTTCAGTTCAAAGCTTAATTATCTTGCTCTGTTTAGTTTCAGTGTCTTTGCCTGAGTTCTAGTTTGTAGTTTGTTTCCATGGTTTCTGATTAGTTACACACCTGTTCCCTGTATTTTTAATTATCTATCCTAGTGTAATTAAGTTTTGGCAATTCAAACTCACATTTCCACACTGATGAACCTGAGTCCTCTTCACCTAAAATAAATAAATAAATGCAATAAACCCTTCACTGGGAGCAAGAAAATTCAAGACATATAGCAAAAATAAATAAATAATAATAATTCACAAACAGAAACATCTGATAATTTTTTCAAAAGATGTTCATGGAAATATTAACAAATTAAAAAATTTGGTAACACTTTATTTTAGGGTCTTTAACTAGTTGCTTATTAGCATGCATATTACTAGAATATTGGCTGTTTATTAGTGAATGCCTTATTCTGCATGACCTTATTCCACTTTCTTAATCCTAGCCAATAACTAAACTACCTTACTAACTATTAATGAGCAGTACATTTTGAGTTTATTGAGGGAAAAGTCATAATTAATAGTGAATATGTGTTCCCTATACTAAAGTGTTACCATAAATCCATCAATAACTGTAAATGTTGAATTAAAGAAAATAGTTAATTTTGTAATAAGCAGTTTGCTCTGTGCTGGGCTTCGAGTCCTAAAGCATAACCGGTTTGATGGTTTGTGTTAATAAATATTAACAGTCAATCTCTTCACTTCAGTTCATCATCAGAATAATCAGTGTAAAGATTTAATGACAGATAATCATCAGCTAGAGCAACATGGCTGTACAGATGATTATTAAACATGTTAATTGATACAGTGAGGATGTACAGCATGGATCACGGAACGTATCAAAAGAAGAAGGTTCCGTAATTCCACCACACACAACTTAGTATAAAAAATCTAACTACCACAACGAAAGCAATACTTGTAAAAAAAAAAAAAAAAAAAAAAAAAGTTAAATAAATTTACATATATTTTAAGAGTCACTTCCTAAAAATTGTTTTGAGTTGTTTGTGGTAATGATAATCATGTCCACTTTTTCCAGGACCCCTCTCTCTCTCTCTCTCTCTCTGTGTGTGTGTGTGTGTGTGTGTAGTGGCACATCAAGTCATTAAGCCTTCACTGTGTCATAGTCAAGCTATAGATTAGATATGTTTTAATACGAATGCATTGAGAACAGTCTTACAGTTGATGCTGTTCTGACGGGAATTGTGAAAAACAGTTTCATTAGTTTGTTCACTTCTGATAGTAAACCAGGGACAGTATTCATGGCCTAACTGCTGAACCTAACTGATATTCCAGACTTATCTTGAATGCCGGATGCCTTGATAATGTCTGGCAACATGCTCAACTATGCACATAAATCCTCAAAATCCTCAGATTACAAAGGCGTTAGAAAGTTGGAGAGTTGTCTCCTTCCCACAGGCAGCTGTGAAAAGAATTCCCACAGGTCCACCACTTCCTTCTTTCTAAAGTCTTTCTGATCAAAACATTGACCAAGTTCACAAGTACAAGACCTCAAAATACTGTTGTCTGTAATATTCTGAAGGACTTTGAAATTCATTCTCATTGTTACTTCCGCCAGTTTCTGTTGCACTGACAACCTGGGAGCATCTGAGGCCTCTAGCACTGATGTAAAAAAAAGTTTGAAATGCATAATGAGAACTTTGTCGTCTAAATAAAACTTTGTGTGACCGCAACTGCAGCTTTAGCATCTTGTAGCATCACGTTTTTGTAATGTCTTGAATAACTGTTCGGTTGGAGAGAAAATCCTGTAAGCAAGACACAGACTGAAATACGTGGTAAATATTTTTAGAAAAACCAAAACACCAGCAGCTGTCCTACCGCATTCATCATGGGATTCTTCTGTGATTTCTGTCATTAGGGTTACCAGAACAAAATAGTTCTTACTTCTTTGTCTAGATTTTACTGCAGTCCATGACGGAGGACAGAGGCTTCTCAGGTTGAATGTTGGATCTCATTTCAGTTTTTAATGCTTCAAGTACATGGTTTCGTTTTGGAGACTGTTTTAAGCAAGTCACTTCTTGCACAATATCCAATGCATCTCGTATCAGCTTACATTTTTTCCCCAGCGTCTTCAAGGCATAAGTTCAAGCAATGTGCTAAACAATGCACATGTAGAGCCACAGGATTGTGCTCTTTAAAGCTTGCAGCGACACCTCTCGAGTGACCGGACGTGTTCGCTGCTTTGTCCTCTGCACAAATCAGACATTATGCTGCAGCGGTCATTTATTACACTGAAAATTGTGTGAGAATCAGTTTTTGCTCCTATGGGATTATCATGAATCTCATGAATGTCATCCAAAGCAAATCCAGCAAAGCAAAGTCACAAGTTGTTTGTTGGAAATGTTTGTTGAAACTGAAATAGCATTATAATGGCCTGATGCATTCTAGACAAATCATATACGCTGATTGGTGTATATGTCATATTTGTACCAGAAATCAAAAGTAAACTGGGCCCAGGCTCACTTCCGTGATCCATGCTGTACAATAACAGTAACTTTTTATTTTCATTTGGGCTTTTTAGCAATTCATACTCACTCGTTGACTCCAAGTTGTTTATATAATTTAAAGAATCTGAAATTACAGATATTAACACAGTCAGTTTTCACTTCAGTTTATGATCAGACAAACACAAATGAAAAGTGGAAAAAACTACAAACATACATGGTGGATGTGTGAGTCTAATGGATAAAGGTGGTGGTTTGTATTTTTTCAGGCCGACACCAACAATAAACGTGTAAACAATCAGCATTAGGGGTCGTATGACGGTCGAGGAGAGAGAACGAGCAAGAGGGAGATTTGAAAAAAAGGATTGGAGTGTGAGTTTTGGAGGCGGAGCAATGAAGAGAGGGGTGGGTTTGTTTGGGTTGATTTCAAATATCAACAATGTCCAACAGCTGTTTTGAAAATCTATTTACCCCAGAGATAAATATTTATTTAAAATAATATTTTAGAGATATATAGAGAGGTTTAGATAAAGGGGTTTGATCTAACCTAACCAGCATCTAACCTAATGAAAAGACTTTTATTCAATGTTATTCATATTATATTTCATCTGCAACAGCATTGTGAACTTTTGTAAAGATTTGGTCATTAACTTTTAAATGCATCATTAAGCAAATTTCAAACACATGAGGAGAGTTCACCGCATGAAGACCCATGACTGGCAAATGTGTTGATGCATTTCTCTTCAATACGGTAGGAAATTAAATTAAATTGAATGTGGAGGATTTTAACTGTACAATGACTGTACTATACTAATTTTAACTATAATCTTCCCTCTTCCACTTCATGAAGGTGGCGGGATTCCCCCGAGGGGAAGTGCTTAGGGAAGTTTGCGAGTGCGTATCTAAAAGTGGAGTGGAATACAGCTGTATAATCGTGTCTGGCCGTCGGAGAGAGAGAACTCTGACTGGCTTTTCAGTTTAGCGAAAATACATTACAGTATCATATATAGTACTAAGTCATAATAAGGGTTTTTAAAATGAAATTTTTGGGTGTTTTGGCAATTCAAACTCACAATCTTCCTCGTCCTCTGACAGATTTGACTCCTTTACTCCTAAAATACATGAATATGATGACTACTTCACTAAGAGCAAGAAAATTCAAGACATTTAGCAAACCAATTGATACAGTGAGACTGTACGGCATGGATCGCGGAACGTATCAAAAGAAGGTGGTGTAATTTTAACTTACTACACATATGCCATTATATATGGCATATGGTGGTGTTAGGTCCGTTTTTTTTTTTTTCTTTTACTTTTTTATCGAATAGGATGACACTTGGTGACTTTCGTTGCATTAGCTATTTGAACACACACAAACAAATCATGGACATGATTTGAATATGTTAAAGTTCCACGTTCCATGCTGATCCATGCTGGGCTTTTTAGCAATTCATACTCACCTCTTTCCACAAACTCAGGAAATACAGTCGCATCTGAAATAACAAATATTTCCACAGTCAGTTTCCTCGTATTATCTCATGTCACTTTAGTTTATGATCAGAGTGATCTGGGTAAACATTTCGAAATATTTACTTTTGCACGCTAACCAGGACATTTCATTTTCATCCAAATTTGAAGTGAATCTTTTTTAAAGTTCACAAAAAAACTAAAAAAAAAAAACTAATGTGAATCTTTTCCGCACAAGTCAAAAAACACCTCAAGTGAGCATAAAAACTTACTTGCAAATTAAGAGTTTTTTTCTCTCTTGAAATTTGGCATTTCTATCATTTGTTTCTGATGCGATACTTCAAAATGGCCATAAAAACAGGAGGTGCATCCCAATTTGCGTACTTATGCACTATTTCATGCCGTTTTTAGGTATAAATAGTAAGTAGTGCGTTCACACTGAAAATTCCAAAAAGAAAATGTACACTTTAATTACCCGGATGATGCACTAAATTAACGGTAAAAACGAAGTGTGGAATGTTGGACACTTCATGCACTCGACTGTCGCAGCTTTAATTACATAGTGGAGGGGGAGGGGGTATCAGACTCCGATGTTAAATGACAAAATAACCTTATACAATTCATGCACTACATGGATGAGTACATAGTGCACAAGTACATAGTGTTTTAACTGCATAGTGTATAGTGTGTCATCTGGGATGCAGCTATGGGTGATGGAAATAGCTATTGTCAGCATTCTGGATCAAAGAACAGTAGAGTGAATTATCAGTGTGAGGTAGAAGTAAAATGCATTACAGAATCTTATATAGTACTATAAATCATAATAAGTCTTAATAAGGGTTTTTAAAATGTTATTTTTGGGCATTTTAGCCATTCAAACTCACAGTCTCCTGGCAGATCTAGTGACTCGTCATCACCTAAAATAAATAAAGTATCTTGGTGAAGAAGACATTTAACAAACCAATCAACATTTTTTTTTTTCAAAAGTTACTAATAGAAATATTAACAAATTAATAAATTCATTAATAAATTTAAATGTTGAATTAAAGAAAATTGTTACTTTTGTAAAATAAGCAATTTGGCCTGTGTTGTGCGTTGAGATCTGAAGCAAAACCGGTTGAGAAATTTGATGGTTTGTGTGAATCAATATTAATGTTTCCATGGTTTCTGATTAGTTACACACTTGTTCCCTGTTTAACTATTGATCTATCCTATACTGTGTCCCAATTTGCATACTATCTGTCCTAAATTTCTTTACAAAAACAGTACATATTTTTAGGGCATAGTATATTAAAGGTGCTCTAGATTCAAAAATTGAATTTATCTCGGCATAGTTAAATAACAAGAGTTCAGTACATGGAAATGACATACAGTGAGTCTCAAACTAGGTAAGCAAGCAAGAACAATAGCGAAAAATGGCAGATGGAGCAATAATAACTGACATGATCCATGATAACATGATATTTTTAGTGATATTTGTAAATTGTCTTTCTAAATGTTTCGTTAGCATGTTGCTAATGTACTGTTAAATGTGGTTAAAGTTACCATCGTTTCTTACTGTATTTACAGAGACAAGAGCCGTCGCTATTTTCATTTTTAAACACTTGCAGTCTGTATAATTCATAAACACAACTTCATTCTTTATAAATCTCTCCAACAGTGTAGCATTAGCCGTTAGCCACGGAGGACAGTCTCAAATTCATTCAGAATCAATGTATACATCAAAATAAACACTGTTCTTACGCAATTAGACATGCTGCATGACGAACACTTTGTAAAGATCCATTTTCAGGGTTATATTAGCTGTTTGAACTTTTTTTATTTTGTTTAAGGCAAGCGCGAGCTCTTGGGGCGTGGAGCACCAGATTTAAAGGGCCACACACCCTGAATCGGCTCATTTCTAATTATGCCCCAAAATAGGCAGTTAAAAAAAATGAATAAAAAAAAAAAATCTATGGGGTATTTTGAGTTGAAACTTCACAGACACATTCAGGGGACACCTTAGACTTATATTACATCTTTTTAGAAAAAGTTCTAGGGCACCTTTAAAGGGACATGTTGGGTCATTTTTGAGCGTTGGACGTTTTATTTTTACGCGTGTTCTGCACTGTTGGCTCTAGTCAGATGCAATCGTTTTTTTGCCAATTCAACATGTAGAATCGTGTCGGGCCATCGGAGGGAGAAAACTCTGATTGGCTATTCAGTTCAGCAAATGAGTCAGTGCACGAGAATAAGAGAAAAAGTGATGAAAGCGAGCAAAGAAGTCAAGACTAAGGAGCCCTGGACATGACATGAATGAAAAAAAAATAAATCGTGCACATGATTTACTAATTCGTTCCCTTGATTTACTAAATCATGTTCACGTTTTAGTAAAACGAGGGAACGAATTAGTAAATCATGTGCACGATTTATTTTTTTTTCTTGCATGTCATGTGCGGGGCTCCGTAGAAGACAGAACAGACAGAAGGCTGTTCTAATTTTACATCATCGTTCCTGAGCATTCCACTGTGCGAATATTTTCATAATAAAATGAGTGGAGTGGAATAAAGAACGTGATCAGCATGACTGATATGGTAAGCAAGTGCTGCTTTGTTTATAGTTTGTATACCTGCAGTCTTAGTTTCACATTCCCTTTTTGAATGATGAATATAGACAAATATGCTTTAATTGACATTTATCTCCTTTAGGAGGAGCAAAACGTGCGATCTAGTAGACAGTCGCCTGTAGTCCTTTCGGTTCATTCAAGCGGATTTCTTTCCCCAACGCAGGCGACGCTCTGCGACAACACAGTCAGCTTTCATCAGCACTAGTTCTTTGGCATCGGTTTGGTGTGTCCCTAACCTAGGCGAATTAGGACGCAGGGCTAGTGTAATTAAGCCCTCGTTAACATCTGTGTTTGATGTGTAGAGTTAGTTCTGAAGTTCTCTGGGTGTTTAATAAAGTTTACTTGTGTATGTCATTCTGTGTCTGCTCTGTGGATTATAGTACTCATGATAACCAGGACAAAGACAAAAATATGTGTGAATTTACATTCACTAATTTCCTCACCAGCTAAAAGAAATAAATAAAGAAAGAAAGAAAAGAACATGTCAGCACTCTGGACGAATGAACATTAGAGAATGAATTATCAATGTTAGGTAGATGTAAAATACATTACAGAATCATATATAGTACTAAGTCATAATAAGGGTGTTTTGGCAATTCAAACTCACATCCCACCAATGAGAATGTGTCATCTTCACCTAAAATAAATAAATGTGAATCATTCACTTAGAACATTCAAGACATTTAGCAAACCAATCATCCAAACAGACACATCTGATCATTTTTCAAAAGTTGTTAATGGAAATATTATCAAATTAATAAATCCATAAATACATTTAAATGTTGAATTAAAAAAAATTGCTACTTTTGTAAAATAAGCAATTTGGCCCGTGTTGGGCATCTGAAGCAAAACCGGTTGAGAAATTTGATGGTTTGTGTGAATCAATAGTCAATCTCTTCATCACACTCACTTCAGTTTATCATCAGAATAATCAGTGTAAAGATTTAATGACAGATAAACATCAGCTAGAGCAACATGACTGTACAGATGATTATTAAACATGTTAATGCTTTTAGTCAATGACACAGTGAGGCTGTACAGCATGGATCGTGGAATGTATCAAAAGAATGGGAAATAAATATATATAAGAATAATTATATATGGTCAGAATACATATATGGTGTATACAGTGGTGTACACAGTCCTGATTTTTTATTTTTTTGCATGTTTGTCACACTTTAATGTTTCAGATCATCAAACAAATTTAAATATGAATCAAAGATAGCACAAGTAAACACAACATGCAGTTTTTAAATGAAGGTTTTTATTATGAAGGGAAAACAAAATCCAAACCCACATGACCCTGTGTGAAAAAGTACTTGCCCCCTAAACCTAATAACTGGTTGGGCCACCCTTAGCAGCAACAACTGCAATCAAGCGTTTGTGATAACTTGCAGTGAGTCTGTTACAGCACTGTGGAGGAATTTTGGCCCACTCATTTTTGCAGAATTGTTGTAATTCAGCCACATTGGAGGGTTTTTGAGCATGAACCGCCTTTTTAAGGTCATGCCACAGCATCTCAATAGGATTGAGGTCAGGACTTTGACTAGGCCACTCCAAAGTCTTCATTTTGTTTTTCTTCAGCCATTCAGAGGTGGACTTGCTGGTGTGTTTTGGATCATTGTCCTGCTGCAGAACCCAAGTTCACTTCAGCTTGAGGTCACGAACAGATGGCCGGACATTGTCCTTCAGGATTTTTTTAGCAGACAGCAGAATTCATGTTTCCATTTATCACAGCAAGGCCCAATCCCAATTCTACCCCTTACCCCTTCCCCTTTCCCCTTCCCCTTTCCCCTTCCCCTTCCCCTTCCCCTTCCCCTTCCCCTTCCCCTTCCCCTTCCCCTTTGTTTCGCGCGTTCACATGAAGGGGTAGGGGTGTCCCAATTCTCATTTGGTTGGAGGGGAAGGGGTAGGGGGAAGGGCCAGGTAGCCCTTCAAATGAAGATTTTTCGGGACCACACTTCAGACGAAGGGGTATGATAAATTTCCAACATGGCCGACCAAGCGAGCAGAGAGATCCATAAATGTAAGTATTTTTTTACGGTAAACAGTATTTTAGTAATAAATAATCACTTGTTTTATGTTGCCTTTAATCTTGTGTTCATGTATACGGTTATGTTCTCTGAAAAAAGATTTGTTAAAATCGCTATGAAAACAGTTCGCTAATGTTTTTTACTTTATGATAGTTCCACAACATATTTTTTTATATTTTATTGAAACCCGCGTTGATTTGACAACATAAATTCAAATCCGGTGGCAGCTAACTTGTCTTTTTGCCGCATGCCTGATTAATGTATTGTTTTGTTGTGGTTACGTCCATAAATACGTGTACGTTACATGATATAAACAAAAAGTGCATTCAGTTTGCGTGCTTATTCATCAGTATTGTATGTTCTGTATCAACCAGGGACTCCTGAGGAAACACGCAGGCTCGTCTCCTTTGTCTTATGCGAAGAACTGAAGACAAATGCAAAAAAAAGCTGTCGCCCAAGCAGCAGAGATCACTACAGCTATCGATGGCATCTTAAAAGGCCAATTCACACCGCACCAACAAACAATTTTTTTTAGCGCGACCCTTTTTATTAACGAGACCCATAAGCATATACAACCATGTAGCTAAACAAGCCAAAACGAATTATTAAAAACAAAACTGAAGGTAAACCTGCGTTGCTCTCATGGTTAACGTTACCTCTCTCTTTCGGTGAAGTGGAGCAGCTGCTCTTGCTGAATGGCACGGATTGCACTATGGACTATTGTACCTTTTGTATATTTTATTTTTTTTAACAGTATTTTATTTTTTATAATGAACAAGCTGCGATGTCAGGTTTCCACTGCTTTGTTGTGTGTGTGTGTGTGTGAGGCGCGGGCGCGATCAAACAGCTGTCTTTGCAGGGGACTTGCCTCATCGTCATGGCAACGGTTAGTGGCCAGGTCAGATTACTTCAGAGTTTGTTGCCGTCTGTTGGAAAACTGTTCACACCGCGCAGACATTCCACGACCTGACAAACGCCGATTAAACATGTTCAGTCGGGTGAAAACCGACTCCAACAGACGCCAACAGACGAGTGTTGTCGGTGCGGTGTGAATTGGCCTTTAGAAGTGTGTGATAAACATCGGCGCATCTATGACGTAGGAGCTAGCGACGACTTATGATGACGTGTAACGGTCTAGTAGTGGTGTCCCATTTCTTAGGGGAATATTTTCAGCCCTACCCCTTGACACTCTGTTTCAAGGGGCAAGGGGAAGGGGTAGGCGTAGGGGTAAGGGGAAGGGGAAGGGGTATAAAATAGAATTGGTATTGGGCCCAAGTATTCCAGGTCCTGAAGCAACAAAACACCCCCAGACCTTCACACTACCACCACCATATTTTACTGTTGGTATGATGTTCTTTTTTTCTGAAATGCTGTGTTACTTTTACGCCAGACGTAATGGGACACACACCTTCCAAAAAGTTCAAATTTTATCTCGTCAGTCGACAGCGTATTTTCCCTAAAGTCTTGGGGATCATCAAGATGTTTTCTGGCAAAACTGAGATGAGCCTTTATGTTCTTTTTGCTCAGCAGTGGTTTTCGTCTTGGAACTCTGTCATGCAGGCCATTTTTGCCCAGTCTCTTTCTTATTGTTAGAGTCATGAACACTGACCTTAACTGAGGCAAGTGAGGCCTGCAGTTGTTTGGATGTTGTTGTGGTGTCTTTTGTGACCTCTTGGATGAGTCGTTGCTGTGCTCTTGGGGTAATTTTGGTCAGCCGGCTACTCCTGGGAAGGTTCACCACTGTTCCATGTTTTCGCCATTTGTGGATAATGGCTCTCACTGGGGTTCGCTGGAGTCCCAAAGCTTTAGAAATGGCTTTATAATCTTTTCCAGACTGATAGATCTCAATTACTTTCTTTCTCATTTGTTACTGAATTTCTTTGGATCTCAACATGATGTGTAGCTTTTGAGGATCTTTTGGTCTACTTCACTTTGTCAGGCAGGTCCTATTTAAGTGATTTCTTGATTGTGAATAGGTGTGGCAGTAATCAGGCCTGGGTGTGGCTAGAGAAACTGAACTCAGGTGTGATAAAACACAGTAAAGTTATGTTTTAACAGCAAGCACCTTTTCACACAGGGCCATGTGGGTTTGGATTTTGTTTTTTCCTTCATAATAAAAACCTTCATTTAAAAACTGCATGTTGTGTTTACTTATGTTATACACATGCAAAAAATAAATAAATAAATAAATAAAAAATCAGGAAGGGGGCAAGCACTTTTTCACACCACTGTATATATTCAAATATATATTATATGTCATATTTGTACCAGAAATCAAAAGTAACCCGGGCCCAGGCCCACTTCCGCAATCCACGCTGTACAATAACAGTAACTTTTTATTTTCATTTGAGCTTTTTTAGCAATTCATACTCACCAGTATCGTTACACCATTTTACAATATTGTCATAATCTGAAATAACAGATATTAACACAGTATTATCTCATGTCACTTCAACTTATGATCAGAGTGATCTGTGTAAACATTTCAATAGATTACTTTTGTACAATGAATAATTTGGGTTTTTTTGTTCTGTGAAATGAAGTTGTGACCAGGTCATTGATTTAGTTTGCTTCATACTAACATGTCGCTTTTTTATGATAAATTGAACAACTGGAGAAAGTAACTATATTAGTGCATAAAACTCACATATTTGTTCATAATCTAAAAGAAAAAAGAACATGCCAGCACTCTGGATGAAAGTACATTAGAGAATTATTATTTAAAAAGTTGTTCATGGAAAATTAATAAGTGTATAAATTCATTAATAATTTTAAATAATTCAATTAAAGAAAATTTCGTCTGTGTTTGGCCTGAAGTCCTGAAGCAAAAAAAATTGTGTCAATAAATATTAAGACAGACAGTTAATCTCTTCATCACACTCACTTCAGTTCATTATCATTAGAAGGAGCTGTGTAAAAATGTAATGGCAGATACTGTAGATATCTTAAAATAAACTGCAAGTGTACAAATAAATTATTACCACAGAATAGAATTCTATGATTGTTCTGAATTATTTTGAAGGCTAAAACAATTTTTCTGATCTGACAAAAATCAAAATGGCACTGAAATACATGACAAAAATTTCTACATGTTGACCAAAATATACAAATTGTATGTACATGGACTCACCTGTAGGTGTTGGGTTCACGATATGTGAATTGTCTGGATTATGTAATACCAAGGCTAAAAGATACAGAGAGAAATGTTTCATGAAACAGGTCTGATCTCTGATTCACTGATTACATGAGAGTGTTGCAGAATGTACGTTTATATTGTGTTTTGACTTTTAGACTTACTTGGTGATTGTGGTAGTTGTACCTTCTGATGATTCAAGGTATATTCTGAAATTATAAACATTAAAACAGTCATTCTGCCCTTCTATCCATCCTACAGTGATTTGAAATAATACTCACTTCGACGTTTAATGCATTTTCTCAGCAGATAAAAAACAAGAAGAATGATGGCAAGAACAACTAAAGCAACTATAAATCCAATGAGCAGCGGCAGCAGGACATTCACTTCATCTGTCACAGAAAAACATCATTCATCAACTTTAGTTCAGTTATAATGGAGCAACATCAGACATAACACTGATAATGAAGTGATCTTATGAAACCTAGATAAACTCTGATCAACAGTCCTGTATGAATGATCTTTTTACCCCAGCTGATGATGTTCGGTTCAGTCAGACTCTGGTGGTCCACCACACACTGATACTGAGATGCTTCAGACGGCAGGATCTCCAGGCTCTTCATCAGCTGAAAGGATCCGTCTGCATTCGGTCTGATTCCATCTGAGTTCAGCTGCTCATCAGGTAACGGCATCTGATTGTGTCTGATCTCCATCTGCACATGTTTAGGGTAGAAGCCTGTGGCCAAACACACCAGCAGCTGCTTGACTGATGATCCAGACGCTTTTACAAGAGTGTGAACATCAGGACGAGCTGCAGGACAGATGATTCAATAATAAATCAGCATGAAAGAATGCATTCAAATAAGACTGGCATTGCATTAGCAGTTTTAGTTTTTGTGATTTTAATAAATTTTTATCCATTTAGCAGAGATTTTTAGGATTCTGGTGGACATATGGACAATGAACTGCTTGTATTTAAAGAGCGACTGCTTTAACGGGGCATGCTTAGGCTATGGACGGAGTATTATTTTTTCCCTTTTAAATATAAATTCAATCAAACCGTCTTGTTTATCTAAATGCCAAACAAATGCCTATAAAATTATTATAATGTTATGCTTATTGATGTCGGGAGATATCCACCCATGTCCAGGACTAAATGGAAATAATTCGCAAGTTTGGACAAGGAGTAGGCCTACTGTTATCGAATCTGGATTTATTTTGGGGGAATGCAAAGCTGCAATTGAGGTGGTATGTTTGTTAAGTATGAATGTTGAATTAATTGTTAGAATTAACAATACCTCTTGCAATCCCGGGGGACCAAATGGAGAAAATTTGCAGGAGTTGTCAAGAAGTGCTGTTACTGATTTTGACTGATACTGAAACATTATAATGTTGAAGAGTTTGAAAAGCTAATTAGTAAAATTGAATGGGTCAGTATAGCCTGCATAATGTTTTAGAAGTTGAAGGGGCTTGGCTAATATTCAAAGATTTATTTCTTAATGTTGTAGATGTTTTAGAAGGACATATTCAACAGGTACTTGCTAATTATATTTGACAGATTTTATTAGGAAAGAGATTGATAGAGGATATTTGTGTGGAATCATTCTGCTGGATCTACAAAAAGCATTTGATACAGTGAACCTCTCAATATTATTTAATAAGTTAAGTGCTATGGGGTTTTCGAGTACTGTAAATTCATGGATTGCCTCATATTTAACAGGGAGAGTGCAAAAGGTTGAAGTTGGAGGGATACTTTCTGAGTCTAAAAATGTGAATAATGGAGGCCCACAGGGCAATGCACTTGGCCCTCTTTTATTTTTGTTATATATACAGGAGGTGTGTGAGTGTAATATGTTGTTATATGCGGGTGATGCTGGTTTATTAGTCTCTGATAAGGAGACTAATAGAATTCAGGAGAAGTTAGGTGAGGAGCTTGTTAAGGATAAGGACTGGCTGACCGAAAATATAGGCTTTTATTACATCTTGGTAAAACAGAAACTATTCTCTTGGGGTGTAAATAAGTTAAGAAAGGCAGATGATTTAGTAGTCAAAGTTGTGTTCTGGATAATAACGTAAGTGGTCTAAGTATGGCCTGGAAAGTTTTAGGGAAAGTTAATGCTCAAATTGAATTTATAGTTAGATATACTAGTTTTTTAAATAATGAAAGTTTAAAGGTACTTGCTACAGGCCTAGTACGAAGATAACTTGAGTATGCATGTTGCTCATGGATGACTGATTTATCCAGAATGTGGATGGCAAAGTTATAAAAGTCACAAAATAAATTGTTGAGAGTAGTTTTATGTTCCCCTTCATGGGAAATTCGAGCTGCGTAAAGACGCATTGGGAACGCTCCTGCTTGATTGCGTCACTTGTGGAATCAAACCAATGGCGTGACGGAACGTCAGAGGCAGGTGACGTCATGGACCAGGAAACTATAAAGCATTCCCAGAACAAAGAACGCTAGCTTCTGTGTCTTCAGCAAGTGCTGAAGTGCTGAAGATATATATATATATATATAAAGACACGAATGGTGAGTAAAGACAAAAAAACAGTTCATTAAGTGTGTTCATCCCTGCCCTCATTTTATTACGGGTGGGGATACACACGAGATCTGTGTAGTTTGTCTGGGAGTGGAGCATGCCCAGGCAGCTCTCAAGGGAGCTGTCTGAGTGCATTGCGAGAAGCTCTCATTGAGAACACTCTGTTCTCGCCGGGCGCTCTTTGATAATAAAGAGAGCTCCTCAGCCAGTGTTTCCTGCGGATCGGGTCCCGCTTCTGCTGAGGCAGAGCGGCGGCTTCATTCGTGGGGTTCACAGATGGATCTGACAGAGGGGTTAGAGATGGGCCCAGTCCTTTCTCTGCCCTCACCTGCCAGACCCAGTGTCTCTCCTCTGGTGGTGGAAGCACACACTGCGGTTTCATCTCCCCGGAGAGAGACACCGGTGCTTCAACTATCCAGCTCTGAGGATTTGGATGTTGTGGGTGTTGATGCTGAAGAATGATGAGGACTCGCCATCTCAATCTCCAGCATATGAGGAGCTGTTAGAGGTTGTGACCAGGGCAGTAGAAAAGTTGAATATTGACTGGCCTGCGGAGAAGAGCGAAACTCGTCAGAAAAGCAAACTGGATGAGCGCTTACTGCCCTCCTGGTCACAACCTCAGTGTTGGGGATTACCATTCTTTCCCAACCTCCACACCAAGGTGCCGTACAGTACAGTATATAGTTTTCAGCCCCCAAACATCTACATATTTAAATATTATGTGGTTGAAACAACACAGTTATGGGGCGATGCCTTGGGTTGAAGAGATGCTTGCGGGCTATCTCTCACCCAAATCTGCATCATCCCTCAAATCCTCGATGCTATCCACCAAGCTGCTAAGAACAACATCAACGCTGGTGGGTAAAGCTTATGTGGCAGCAGGTCAGGCAGCAGCATGTCTACATACAATGTCGATCTTACAAGCCTACCAGGCCGACCTGCTGGGGGAATTTGACGAGAGCGGGAAAGCTAGTTTTGAAGCAATACAGGAGTTAAGGAAGGCTACTGATCTGTCTCTCCAGGCCACCAAGGAGACGGCCAAAGATGGTTAAATCTGTCCGATATCAGGGACAAAGATATAAACATCCTCCTGAATGTGCCGCTGTCTCCTCTGGGCCTCTTCGGCGACTCAGTTACATCCGTAACTGAGATTCCAGGAGACAAAGAAACAGTCTGCGGCCTTCCAAAGATTCCTTCCCTGCTGCTCTCAACCCCCCAAGGCTGCTGAGCGAGAGCAGCCTCGGCCGTCATCAAGCTCCTCAGCACAAGTGCTCCCCCGCGGAAGACTTGGGACAGGGATGGGTGACACAGCCAAAGTCTTCACGGGATAAGGCTGATCTGAGGACTGTCATTATCGCCAAGAAGGCTTTGAAGAAGTCCTGACGGCAGTGGCGTGGGACTTTTGAGCTCAGCCCCCTCTGAAGAGGGTTCTATATCACACTCCATGGTATCCGCCCCTCCTCGGTGCCCTCAGGGGGCCGTTCTACCAACCCTGCCACCTTGTGTGCTTCAGGGCACAGCACACCCTCTGAAGAGGGCCGGCTGACATTTGATTCGGTTGTTCCCTGCCGGTTCGCCGCTTCAGGGCGCTGTGTCGAATGCTCAAAAAACACCAGAGGCCAGTCTCGAGAGACTGGTTCCCATAGTAGAATTTCTGTCAGAATGAAAACTTCTTCTGAATATTTCTCAATGGGTACTGCTTACAACAAAAAAGAGTTACAGAATTGAGTTCGGGTCTCGCATGCCCCAGTTCAACGAGGTCCTCCCTACAGTAGTGGACCCCAAGCAGTCTCTGGTATTGGAACAGAAAGTTCTGACGCTCTTGCAAAAAGGAGCTATAGAAAGGAAGCTGTCAGGGTTTTACAGCCGTTGCTTCATTGTTCCAAAGAAGGATGGAGGGTTGCGTCCTATTCTAGATTTACGCATATTAAATTGCTCTGTTCAGAAGCTCTAGTTCAAGATGCTTACACTCAAACAGATCATCCCACAGATCAGGTCCGAGGACTGGTTTGTGACAATAGATCTGAAAGACGCTGACTTTCATGTATCCATCCTCAGCACAGGAAGTTCCTCAGATATGCTTTTGGGGGCGAAGCTTATCAATACCGGGTGCTTCCTTTTGGCCTAGCACTTTCACCCCGCACCTTCACAAAATGCGTGGATGCAGCTCTGGCACCTCTGAGACTCCAGGGCATTCGCGTATTGAATTATATCGATGATTGGTTGATTTTAGCTCAATCTGAGCGCATGGCAGTTTAACATCGAGATGTCCTTCGGTCTCACATGAGAAGGTTAGGGCTGAGACTCAATGCCAAGAAGAGTGTGCTAGGGGTAGTCTGGGATTCAACTACGATGCAGGCACATCTATCTCCTGCTCGTGTGAATTACATTCTCTCAGCCATGAATGGGGTGAAACTAGGCCAGTCACTAACTGTAAAACAGTTTCAGAGACTGTGGGGTCTGATGGCAGCTGCATCCAATGTGATACCTTTTGGCCTGCTGCACATGAGACCCTTACAGTGGTGGCTCAGGACCAAGGGGTTTTCTCAGAGGGGAAATCTGTTTTGCATGATCAAGGTCACGCGGCAATGCCTTCATGCCTTAGTCATGTGGAAAAAGCCTTGGTTCCTGTTCCAAGGACCTGTGTTGGGAGCTCCTTGTCGTTGTGTAATGCTAACGACGGATGGTTCCCTCACAGGTTGGGGGGCGATCATGAGTGGTCGCTCAGCTCAGGGTCTCTGGGAGGACCATCTACTTTCCTGGTACATAAATTGGCTGGAAATTATGGTGGTATTTCGAGCTCTCAAATACTTCCTCCTTGGTCCGCATGGACAACATGTCGGTGGTCTCCTACATCAACCATCAGGGGGGTCTGAGGTCTCACCACCTGTGCAATCTGGCCCATCGGATCATCCTGTGGGCCCAGGGGAAGCTCCTCTCCCTGAGGGTGGCTTACATCTTGGGGTATCAAAATGTGGGGGCAGACATCCTGTGGAGGCAGGGGCTGAGACCCTCTGGGTCTGGATGACATGGTGCAGACATGACCGAGGCTTATCGAGACGGTACGAGCCACATCGCCCGCGACGAGGATCATCGTGTCCGGACCGCTTCCAACGTACCAACGAGGACATGAAAGGTTCAGTAGATTATTTGCTTTAAATGAATGGTTGATGTCTTGGTGTAATGAACAGAAGCTGCTCTTTATAAATAATTGGAATCTTTTCTGGGAGCGTCCTAGGCTCTTCCGTGCTGATGGCCTGCACCCCAGCAGAATCGGAGCTGATCTTCTGTCGGAGAACATCTCCAAGATGCTTCGCACCGTATGACTAGTAAGTCAAACCTCAAATCACAGTCTGTGTTCTGCCCACTTAATTGATAGAAATGTGAGTGTAGTACAGTCTATAGAAACTGTGTCTATTCCCCGAATAGTGAGGTCTAACAATAAAAATAAAGGATCTAGAAAAAATCTGATCGTGATCAAACCAGAAATTCGCAAAATTACTGAACAAAAACAATTTCTAAAGCTAGGGCTACTAAACATTAGATCACTGACACCTAAGGCGGTTATTATAAATGAAATGATCACAGATAATAGTCTTGATTTAATTTGCCTTACTGAAACATGGCTTAAACCAAATTATTATTTCGGTCTTAATGAGTCTTGTCCACCTGGCTACTGTTATAAAAATAAATGCCGTCTGATTGGCCGTGGCGGTGGTGTTGCAACAATCTATAGAGGTAATCTTAATGTTACTCAGAGAACAAACTATAGGTTTAATTCATTTGAAATTCTTAAGCTAAATATTACACTCTCAGATATAAGTAAAAAGTCGCTACTATCTCTTGCTTTAGCTACCGTTTATAGACCTCCAGGGCCTTATGCTGATTTCATAAAAGAGTTTTCAGACTTTCTCTCAGACCTATTGGTCAACGTCGATAAAGCGCTGATTGTTGGAGATTTTAACATTCATGTTGACAATACAAATGATACGTTAGGGGCTGCGTTTACTGATTTACTAAACTCATTTGGGGTCAAACAAAACGTCACTGGACCCACTCACCGTTTTAATCATACACTAGATTTAATTATATCACATGGAATCAATCCAACCGATATAGAAATTCTACCGCAAAGTGATGACGTCTCTGATCACTACCTTGTAACATGCGTACTGCATACTGATGATATTTGTCAAATTGCTCCGCAATATCGACTAGGCAGAACAATTCTCCTGACAACTATAGATAAATTCACAAATAACCTGCCTGATCTGTCTCAGCTGCTCATCGTACCCAAACACGCAAATGATCTTGAGGAAATGACTAGCAGCATGTGCACCATTTTCACTAGTACATTAGATACTGTTGCACCGATGAGATTAAAAAAGGTTAGAGAGAAAAATACTGTACCTTGGTACAACAGTATTACTCGTGCTATCAAAAAAGAAACTTGCAATCTAGAACGCAAATGGAGACAAACTCGTTTAGAGGTCTTCAGAATCGCGTGGAAAGAAAGTTTGTCTCGTTATAGAAAGACTCTAAAAGCAGCCAGAGCCGAGCATCTCCGCAAACTCATAGAAAATAACCAAAACAATCCACGGTTCTTGTTTAGTACAGTGACTAGATTAACAAATAAACAGACATCACCAGAACAAAACATTTCATTACAATTTAGTAGTGATGACTTTATGAATTTCTTTACTGAGAAAATCGAAAGTATCAGAAATACAATTGTAAATGTACAACCTTTAACAGATTTTTATGATTCAGCCTCAATTATCGCCCCTCAAGAACAGTTGCAGTGCTTGACAACTATAGGACAGGAAGAGCTAAATAAACTTATCACTGCGTCTAAACCAACAACATGTTTATTAGATCCAATACCCACTAAACTACTGAAAGAATTGTTACCTGTAGCAGAAGAGCCTCTTCTCAATATTATCAACTCGTCTTTATCTCTAGGTCATGTCCCACGACCGTTCAAGCTAGCAGTTATTAAGCCTCTCATTAAGAAACCACAATTAGATCCAAACGTATTAGCAAATTACAGACCCATTTCAAATCTTCCATTTATGTCTAAAATACTAGAAAAAGTAGTGTCTGTCCAATTATGCTCCTTCTTGCAAAAAAACGCTATCTATGAAACATTTCAGTCAGGATTCAGATCTCATCATAGCACAGAAACTGCGCTCGTTAAAATTACAAACGACTTACTTCTAGCTTCTGACCAGGGCTGTGTCTCAATACTAGTGTTACTTGATCTCAGTGCTGCGTTCGACACTATAGATCATAAAATACTCCTAGATCGACTACAAAATTACACTGGTATTCAGGGACAGGCATTGCGGTGGTTTAGATCGTACCTATCAGACCGTCACAATTTTGTTTATATAAACGGGGAAAAATCTAAGATCACGATAGTAAACTATGGAGTGCCGCAAGGATCAGTGTTAGGCCCTCTGCTATTTTCAATCTACATGCTGCCACTCGGCAATATTATAAGAAAACATGTAATTAGTTTCCACTGCTATGCCGATGATACTCAGTTATATATTTCAACACAACCAGATGAAATCTCTAAATTATCCAATCTGACAGAATGTATTAAAGAAGTAAAACATTGGATGACTAGTAATTTTCTTCTATTAAATTCAGATAAGACTGAAGTATTACTTATTGGGCCAAAAACCTGTACACAGAATCTCTCAGACTACAATCTGCATTTAGAAGGATGTACTGTTACTCCATCCTCGACAGTTAAAGACCTGGGTGTTATATTAGACAGCAACTTGTCCTTTGAAAATCATATTTCATATGTTACAAAAACAGCCTTCTTTCACCTCAGAAACATTACTAAGATTCGGAATATGTTATCTATTTCTGATGCAGAAAAGTTAGTTCATGCTTTCATGACGTCTCGACTAGATTACTGTAATGCATTATTAGCTGGTTGTCCTGCTTCCTCAATAAATAAGCTACAATTAGTACAAAATGCAGCTGCTAAAGTTCTTACCAGGTCAAGAAAATATGATCATATAACACCAATTTTATCATCTCTACACTGGTTACCTATTAAGTTCCGTATTGATTATAAAGTATTGCTAATGACCTATAAGGCTCTAAATGGTTTAGCTCCTGTGTACTTAACCGATCTTCTATCACCCTACAATCCTTCACGCTCTTTAAGATCATAAAACTCTGGACTTATGGTTGTACCTAGGATAGCTAAGTCCACTAAAGGAGGGAGAGCATTTTCACATTTGGCTCCGAAACTCTGGAATAGCCTTCCTGATAATGTTCGGGGCTCAGACTCGACTAAATCTAAATTAAAGACGCATCTCTTTAGCCAAGCATTCACATAATGCATCTCATATCAGATCAATTGCACATGACTATCTTTGCTTAATGTTATGAAAAGCAGCTACGCTAATTATTCTCCATTTGCTTTTCTGTTTTGCCTCGGGACACCCGTCCCGAGGTGACTAGAGAGGACTTCAGCTTCAGTTTGGATCCAGCCTCTTAAGAAGACCTCAGATGACCAACACCTATGAAGAGACGGCGCCAACTCCTGCGAGGACTTCAGAAGACGCAATCATCTGGATCAACATGCACATTGAACAATTTCTATATCCTAATTATTGTTAATGTAATTCATTTTTCAGGAGCTCATTGCTTCTACGTTCAGTTAAACTGCTAACAGTGATTGTAAATTAATTGCCTAAATTATTACATTATTTGCTAACTGCATTCTTTAAATTGTAATGTTGACATGCATTCTCTGTAAAGCTGCTTTGAAATGATATGTATCGTGAAAAGCGCTATACAAATAAATGTGAATTGAATATGTGAATTAAGTCTGTACGCATTTCCCCTGATTGCTCTGCTCCCAGGAGTTCTGGAGAGGGTTCGCCGGGACAGGGTATGTCTCATATTGGTAGTCCCGTTCTGGCCAACCCAGACTCGGGTTGGCCAGAACGGGACTACCAATATACATCACAGACCAGGAAACTATAAAGCATACCCAGAACAAAGAACGTTAGCTTCTGATTGGCTGAAGCAATGCACTCACAGGCACACAGGGAGTATGGCAAGGTAACGCAACGTCTCGTGAAGTATCATGCCGCCAGCTTGAGAGTCACCTGCCTCTGACGCCATTGGTTCAATTTCACAAGTGCTTCATGACGCAATCACGCAGGAGCGTTCCCAATGCGTCTCGACGCAGCGTCTCATTCCCTATTCAGGGAACCAGGGTTACACAAGTAACCCGAGATGTTTTCATGGTTTTACTCATGTGGATAATATACACTTTCAGCAGCTTGGATGGTTACCAATTGAAAGATGGTTAGGATTCCTGAAACTAAAAATGGTACATAAAAAAGTACATAAAATTATTAATAGTAGGGCCCCAGTGTATTTTAATTCGTATTTATCACGGGTTAATGTAAGACATGATCATTACACTAGACAAAGTATTATGGATCTTAATCTATGTATGCGTAAGCCTTTGTATGGTCATAGGACATTTGAATATACAGGTGCAAAGTAATAAGTTGCCATTGGACATTAAGTTTTAAATAGATAATGTTGGTTTTAGCATAAGAGTAAAGAGATATTTTTAGACAGGATGGTTTAAAAAGATATGGATTTGTTTGTAAAATTTGGATGTAAGTTCAGTAGTATATGCCAACAAAACGTCGTCATGAAAATGTCTTGTTGACAAAACCAAGGACCACAATGGAAATAAGTTAATGCAACTTTGTGTTCTCCTTGACAATGAAGTTATAACAATGATGTATTGCTACTTTTTTATGTCAAATAAACTCAACACTATAGAATCTTATTTAAACTCACATTCCATGATGAACTTTCTCTCAAGCTGAAGCTCAATGAAGCTGGTTAACGTTTCCACACATTTCCTCTCCAGGCTGGAAACTGATTCTCTGTCCCAGATGATGTCATGGTCAAGAACTAAAGGCTTCCAGTGCATTGAAAGGTCAAAGGTCAAGGTCTGGCCATCATAGGCGTATTCATCAGTGCCTTGAAGAAACATCACTGAACCATTAGAGTGACGTTCAACTGCACAGCCGTGCCTCCACTGAAGAACATGAAGATCTGGAGAGAAACAAAAAGCTGATTAAAGAACAGAAGACAAAATTCACTAAATCTGACTGTGATATTATTCAAAAGGATTACAAGTGGAGGAGAGTTGTCTAGGAAACTGAGCGGAATTTTGGTAATGTACCGCATTTGTACAACATCACATTTGCCTGTGACAGATGCACAAGAGAAAAGTGATTTTGCATGTCCTTGTAACTTATGTCAGTTTACATGATAGTTGATTGCATGTAAACATTTATAAAGCCATGTGAATTATTTGGCTAAAGACCTGCCAAGGATGTATTAAATTATGATTGCCATTTCTTTGTAATTATTTAAAGTGAAAAGTAAATTCTACATCATTTTTGTATATATGCTCATACATGCAGAATAAATATTATAATAAAATGCTGAAAACTGTTTAACTACATTCAAATACTACGAATATTGAATTTGTTGTTTAACTGGTTTAAGAAAATGTGAATAATTAGACTTTAAGATCAGTGATTTGTTTGTTCTCATGACTGTTAATTTTTATTGGAAGTGAAAATCCCTCATGCATTCCTCAATTATTCAAATTACTTGACATGGCACATCTTACCCCCAACTGACCCCACCGTCCCCTCAACACAATCACCTGTGTCCCGTGTGCTGTTCTTCCTCTTGTGCTCCATCATCATCATCAGTGTTTTAAGGTTGATCTGAAGCCACTGTTGTTTATAATGCAGATCATCACTTTCATTAAAGAGTCTCTCAGATTCCTCACACAACTGAGTCATGAAATCTGCTTTATTCACACTGTGACACAAACTCATCTGAATGTCATTGAGTTCAACTGAGGTGTAGAATTCAGACATTTCTCCAGACATCAGAGATTTTGATATGATGCTGTACATGTAGTATAGAGAGTGCATTTCTGAAATGAGGAAGAAGAAAATTAGTTAACAACATTAATGTCACAATCATGTCATTTAATTTCTGTATCTTGTTCTGTTTAGTTTTTCATTCATGGTTTTTAAGTGCCGTCTCTGTTTTACCTGAGTTATAGTTCTTTGGTTTCTATGGATACTAATTAGTTCTCACCTATTCCTTGTTTTTGTTAATGATCAGTGTATTTAAGCCCTCTGTTTTCTTTGTTCTGTCCTGCGTCTAATGTCTGTTTGCTGCCGCTGCAGAGCAAGTACGGGACCTGCTACAGCTAATACACACACTGCTGTGAGTAAGACATGCTGCTGTACAATAAAGCGTACATGAATTACCCATAGCAGATCTATACAGGTGGAGCTGGGGAAGGTGGAGGGTTTCTGAAGCCCACCACACTGCTAAGGCAAATGCTGACTAAGTATCTGAAGGTTGTGCAGCGAGCTCATTGGCTACTGATACAGCAGGAACCAATCAGCTGTGCCCTATAGATAATGATGTGATTACGAGCAGGTTAAGGACCTAACAGCCTGGGCCATCTAGAGTTTCATGACAGAACTTTGTATTTATATTTTTACTAACAGAAATAAAGAATAATAAATATTGTAACAAATGTATTGCTCATTGTAAGCTAACTTCTCAGCATTCTCTCGGCACAGATCGTTTTGAACCTTATGAATACATATTAATCTTTACAGTCTAATAGTAATACAGACACATGTGCATGTAAGAATATGGAAACAAACAGAGTAAAAAAAAAGTTCCTTACCACTGTGAGAAGAAGATATAGCTGAAATCAGAAGAAGAACTTTGATTGAGGCCATCCCTGATCTTTGGGTTTCAGTGTGAAACTGTAAAACCGTGTTCTCGCAGACTCACAAATGTGAAAATAAAAATGATTTGACATGTCTGTGGAACAAAACCAGCCCAAAGGCCAATCAAAAATAGACCAAAACCAGCCAAATATCAAAACTCAGTTTAGATAAACTGTTATACTTACACAATTTCACTAGTCACCATATACCAAACATAACGTGATGGGTCATTGCCCACACAGGAAAATATACATTTCATAAGCGTCACGTGTCATACAGGCACAAGAATTAAACAGGAAATTTATCTAGTCTGAAAGTGTTTTTTTTTTCTTTTTTCCCCACACTGGCAAGCATTGGTTTTTAGATGTGGATAGATGCGTCATGTATGGGGTCATGATGAGAGAAGACGGAAACCACATTTACCATTGTCTGCAAATGCAAACTGACACATAAACTTTGAAGAAGCTTGGCCATTTCTTCCCACAGATTGCATTCTTGACTAAAGAGGGCTGAGAATATTTGAAGGTGCTGCTGAGAGATAAAGAAAATAATGATCAGTCACAAAAGCACAGTTTATCATTTCAATACAGTTTAAAAGGAAAAACAGCAAACCTGGCAAGTTTCAACCTGTCTAACATAATGGGAGGAAAAAAACTTTTTGAACCTTTGAATCAACTGCTAAAAAAAATCAGTTTAATAGTGTTTAAAATGCATACGCCTGCTGGTCAAAACTGTAAATGCAACGAAAACTGAACTCAGCTTCACATGCATAAAAACACCTTTAATAAACAAATTATAAATCTTATGTTAAAAGTGTAATCTACTAAATGCATTAAATCTAATCTAAATGTATTAAATTTAAACAAATCATTTACTACCATTAAATATGAATTGAATAAAAATAATAAATCATAAAAATATGATATTTAATGTATTTATTAAATAAAAATTACATTTTATTTAGTTTATTTTAAACTATATAAAAAAATTAAATAAATAACTAAATAATGCATC